>WBNO01030595.1:0-35654 GCA_013400575.1 Peucedramus taeniatus
TGAGAAGATCCTGCTGTGGAAGGTGAGAGCATCCAGGTGCAGCAGAGCTGGGTGTGGAATGTTGTGTGATGGCTCCCTGCAGCCCAGGGCTTTTCCACCAGCATTCCCACCCCTGTCCAGCCCTGTGGGCAGCCCCAGAGGACCACGGGTATTTCCATCCCATCAGACAAAGTATTTCCATCTCATCAGAAAAAGGCTGAACTGCTGTTTCTGTCAAACTGAACTGGCTCTAAGCAACACTCAGTCCTCCTGTGGTGTTGGGTTGCTTCAGCCAGTCTGCACCTGCCACTTCCATGCACAATAAGTGGGCCATGGCTGCAATTTTACTGATATTTTACAACTAACAGTAAACACATGTCTTGATTCAACAGTTCCTTGGAAATGCCATTCCCTAATAATTTCACCATTGTGTGCTTAGAATAAACACACAACTTTACTTTCAATATGAGCTGGGTTTATCTGGGTTTATGCCCAGAAAAGCTGCTTCTCTATGATTTCAGACTTTGAAACAAGAGCAAGTTCTGTCAAAGCTTATTTGAAAGCTGATATGTCTGTTCCACCCAAAGGCCACCAAGCAAGGATGAACTTGTATATTTGGAGACAAACTTCCCATTCAGGGTGGGAAAAATATGTTTTACATAAAACTTCATAAGGAAGCAGGAAATTAAAAATTAAGAAGAGAGTGGCAGAGAGCAGGGGGAAGGTTCTGGCTTCTGTGAAAACACCTCTTACAGCATTTTCCATTCTCTTGATTTGCTATTACTGGGCACAAGGTTTATTCTTTTTTAAGTAATTTAGTGTTCCGGAAGTTGTGAAAGGAAGAATTATGGAAGAACTGATCTCCTGCTCAGGTGAGAAGAAAAGCACTAGATAGTGTCAAATAGGCCACACTCAGGTAACTGAGTGTGGGCCGGGAGGCAGGAGGGATCTTCCAAAGCTCACAAATAACAGCAACACATTAAATAGCAGGGCAGGACAGGAAGGCTTGGACAGCAGGAAAACCTCAAATAGCAGGAATGTTCTGACTGTAAAGTTGCTGTGTGATACCTCACAAATGAACTTTGTAAAGCTTACTATAAATATTACAGAAATAGCAAAACAAAGGCATTTTTCATCAATAAAAAATAGAAAATTTCACTCTCCCTCCCTTTATTTTCCTCTGGATTAGCCTCAGCTGAATGAATGAACACTCTGTGTGTGAAATTAGGTTTTATCCATTCCGAACTGTGGGAAAAATCCAGTCTGGGTTTTACTCCATTCTGTACTCCAAGAGAAATCGAGTCCAGACTTTCCCTTTTGTCAGCTCCATTCCAGACTCACCCAAAATCCAGTCCAGGTTTTCCCTTTTGCCAGCTCCATTCCAGACTCCACCTAAAATCCAGTCCAGGTTTTCCCTTTTGCCAACTCCATTCCAGACTCTGCCCAAAATCCAGTCTGGGTTTTTTCCTTTTGCAACTCCATTCCAGACTCCACCCAAAATCTGGTCCGGGTTTTCCCTTTTGCCAACTCCATTCCAGATTCTGCCCAAAATCCGGTCCAGGTTTTCCCTTTTGCCATCTCCATTCCAGACTCCGCCCAAAATCCGGTCCAGGTTTTCCCTTTTGCCATCTCCATTCCAGACTCCGCCCAAATTCCGTTTCAGGTTTTCCCCGTGTGGGAACAGAAAGCATTAATAAACTTAATAAACTTAATCACATTTCTCCAAGTGGGTATAAATTACAGAGAACTGAGCAGTTCAGTTCACCTGCTATGACAGAGCAGCTCAGGAGCTCTTCACAAGCAGTGAGAAACCATGAGACTGAAAGAAAACCACAGAATTCACAATTCACACTTTGTGTTGTCCTTGAAAAAAAGGTTGGTATTTTTTCTGGAAGTTCTCTCTCAACCCATACCAGCAATGAGACAAACTTAATGTTGTAGATGAATAATGAGATGGTTGGATCTCACCATTAAAGGGTGAACATTATGTTAAGAGAAGTTTTGTAGATGTAAGTTACTGCAGTATGTCCTCCCCTTGCATTGTTATCATGGGATGGCCTTGGTAGTTGGGGCATTTGGGGAGGGCTGGCTCGTTACTGTGGTAACTCCTGACCTCCAATCAAGATGTAAGGAAGTGATCACCACTGGACAGCAAGGAAGGAGTCGGCTGACAACACTTTAGGAGGGGCTAGAGGTATAAAAGGCGGAGCATCCATTTTGTAGATGAGCACATGGTGGTTTATTCCATGCTCCCAGTGCTGTAATATTTCCTTATTTAGTCCTTCTGTTGTATTTTGTTAAAGTTTAATAAACATTTGAAATTTTGAAGTGAGCAGTCGTTTCCCACAATGGGGTCTCATCCGGGATGAAACCCTCGTCTCCGTGGCCCGGGAGATTTCAAAGGAGAAGTGTGCCCTGGTGCAAGTTTGGCAGCTCAGTTGGGTTCTCCTGGGACCATTGGTGATTGCAGGTTGACACCCTGGGCACAGTAGAGGAGTAAATAATGAAAAAGAAGAGGGGGAAGAAAAGGCAGACAAAAAATGTATTTGCATGTGTGTGAGAGTCCAAGAGAAAGCTTGGAGTNTAGCAAACCACCAGGAAAAAATTCCACAAACACAAAAGAAACAGATCCAACCCCCAACAGCACAGTAGAGGAGTAAATAATGAAAAAGAAGAGGGGGAAGAAAAGGTAGACAAAAATTGTATTTGCGTGTGTGTGAGAGTCCAAGAGAGTGCTTGGAGTGTGTGTGAGACTTCAGAGAGTTACTGGATTTGGGGGGGCTCAAGAACACCTGGGGTTTATTCCGTGCTCCCAGCACTGTAGTTTTTCCTTATTTAGCCCTTTTGTTGTGTTTTTGTTAAAGTTTAATAAACCTTTGAAATTTTAAAGTGAGCAGTCATTTCTCACACCTAATATGACAAGAAGAAGTTCAGCACAGAATCCCAGAATCCCAGAGTGGTTCCTGTGGGAAAGGACCTTAAAGCCCATCCAGTGCCACCCCCTGCCATGGCAGGGACACCTTCCCCCGGCCCAGGCTGCTCCAAGCCCCATCCAGCCTGGCCTTGGACACTTCCAGGGATTCAGGGGCAGCCACAGCTCCTCTGGGCACCCTGTGCCAGGGCCTCACTACCTCACATCCCTAGTATCTCATCTGAGCCTGCTCTCATCCAGCTTGGAGCCATTCCCCCTTGTCCTGTCACTACATGCTCTTAAAAAGTCACTTAAGATGCAGCTGAAATAGAAAGACCACAAGTACATTATGGGAACTGTAAGAAAATTTAAGCTGGGTTGTCCTTAGACAATGTAATACCTGAAAATCCTATAATATACATTAAATTAACAGCTAAATTGCAGCAAGGTTTGTATTTCATTTTGTGCAGGTTCCCCTTTTACATAATGCATGCTGTCAGCAATCACTCTCTGCTTAATATGCATAGCAATTCCTCTTCTGTGTCACTTACTCAATATTTTTTCCCTCTCTACCAAAGAAAAGGCATGTGAAGCCCTAATCTCACTCCAGGTCGTGCAGGCAGGGAGGTGGGAAGCCAAGCAAATGTGTTCTCTCCTGAAGGAACCCAGGCAAGCAGAGAGAGGGACAGGGGAGATGATGATGGGCTGTGAGGGGGAGAGCATTTGCAGGGGAATGAGGCACAGCTAAAACTGGCTGACACCACCATCAAAGTTATGATGCATTCACTGCTCCTCACTTGCCTAAAATTCTGCCTCATACGTGACCACAACTCCCTTCAGCTCCTCGAGATCTTGCTACAACCCCAGCCCGTGGAGAGGCAGCAGCTGATGCAGGAAATGTTCATACTTATTTGTAACCCATAAAAATATTGTAAGCACTTCCTGACTTCCCAGATCAGCTGGGGTTCAAACAGATGCTTCAATACATGCCCAGGTACAAGCTCAGCAGAACCAATGGACCTGTTTTAAGTCAGGCATGGAGCAGGAGATCTGTGCTGCACCCAGCCCAAGAGCAGAAATTCTATTTCAGCCCTGGAGGTTGTGGCCATTCCAGGGACACTCTGCATTTCCTGCTTTACTTTCACTGCTGATATTCTGGCTATTGTTATTAAAGTTGTGGCACCAGGGACTTTAGAGAAGGTTTTATCTCAAGATGCTGCCAAAAAGAACATGGATATTTCAGCCTGAGCAAGTTTTCCTTAAGGAAGATTTACCATAAAAAATACCATCCAATTCTGTGTCTGAACATAGCAGATATTAGTAAACATTATTGCACCAGTGAACTAATATTTGTGAAGATAATGCATTAAAATGATGCATTATTTCAAACTCAGGACTGCAGGAAGCAAGAGAGAGCTGCAGCTCAGAAAAAACCAGCTACAGAGCTCAATAGTTTTCTTGCTAAGAACAGCCACAATGGAATTTTACCCTTCCCTTCTTAATTTTTTACTCCCATAAATCAAAAAAGTCTTGCATTACAAAAATTGGCCAGCAATCAGTCCGAGCAGACTAATTGCTTTTGCTATTTAAAAAGAACCTCATTTTAAATGGCTCAAGTGTTGTGGTGCAAAGCAGCTATTGTACATGTACATTAATTAATTTCCTAAGGATTTTTATTACATCTTCATGACACAGTCTAATTATCTGATAATGCCTTTTCCCATGTAGAGGAGAACGATGTTGCTCCAGCATGTACTTCAGTTGTACTCCAGGAGCCTGGGAAGTGGGAAACCAAATGACTCAAGGTCTGTCTGTTCTGCTAAATAACACGTCAGGAAGCCCAACTGCAAAATCTCTTCATTCCCAAGGGATGCCAGAGATAATCTGTCAAACATCACTGTCCAACTTATGCATTTTTCATACTTTTTCAAAGACACAGAGAAAAAGTGAGGGAAAGCAAGTGCACAGTACTTGATTAAACATTTCCCTTCTTCCTGAATGAAAAATGCAAACCCTGGTCAGCATAAAGAATGAGGACAGTGCTGCCTGGCAGCTTCTCCCCCTCTACTCCCACCTATTCCCAACACTTGAAATGCTTTTTGATAAGTGTGACTCCCCATCACTGGAGGGATGTCTTGTCAGGTCTGAGGGCTGGTGTGGAACTCCTTGAGTCAGGACTCACAGAGCACATCAACTTTCCAAAATCCTGAAGTAATTTTCAAAAGCTGAGGAAGAAATCTCACAATGAGCAGGAGAAATGCAGAACACAAAAACGTATCCTGGTCTCTGGAAAGTTCCAAATAGATATGACCCACAATACACCACCAGAATCTGCAGTTTTCCTCTGTGCTGCTATTCCACAATGAATCACAATAAGGGTTGGAGGATCCAAGCTAGGGAGAGTTCCCAGTGGGACTCTCATCCCTTACAATGTGAGGGAAAGATTCTTTTCACCAGAGTACAGGAGAGATGGCCCCAATTTGGAACAAACAGAAGGGTGTATAAATATATACCACCCCCTAGCCAATATTCATTAGAAGGAGAAGCCAAAGTCTATCAATTTCAAATGAGAAATAAATAAATGTCAGATTGAAAGTAAGGACTAGATAAAGGCTCAGGAATCTGCTCTTCCATTAAGTCCCCGCAGCTGGCAGGTGAAAGAACTTGGATCTCAACAACAGCAATGGGGAACTTGGAAAAATGCATGATAAATACAGGCCTTGGGAAAAAGGAATTTCTGTATGTTTGTCTTAATTTTCATTCTGTTTGGGAAAAATTCCAGTGAACTCAAATCTTGGCAATGACTTCAACTTCAAATTAATTTAGACTAAATAGAGTAACAAACAGCAGTGGAAGGTTTCCCTGGGTTTGGTACAGTGCTCAGTATGCATCTGGGCAGGGATCAAATAATTAGGACCCAGTCTCCCCTCAGACTACATTGAACTTCATGTGGAATCATTAGCACCCTGTGAATACCCTGAGAGCCTCAGCACTGGAATATGATCCACTTGCTGATGCCCAGAAACCAAGCCTCAAATGAGCACAGCCCCGCTGGCCCCGGCCTCGCCGAGATTGCTCCACTCTGTTTGTGTGGGGACAAATCAAACAAAATTCTCCCAGCATATGGAATATGACCTGGGGGAGGGAAAGCTGGAGAGACAGCAGACGAATTTGTAAAGTCTAATCTGTGTTTGATGCACACAAGTTGCTCCCATTAATCTGAAATCAAATAATATCACACCAAAAAGAGACTGCAGTCCCAAAGTGGCTGTCTGGGCCCATCCACCCCCTCCTCTGCAGCCTGTGCTGCCACAGAGCAGCCTCCTGCCAGCTGCTTCTCCAGATTTAACTCCTTATCCTTGTGCCAAAACTGGCTGAGGGTGAGCTTGGCATCATTACTGGGTGAGAAATACACACAAATATTCAGATGCACTTCAAGGTTAGCCCTTGAGCTTCTGGGTCACAACTTGCAGCTTAAAGAAATGTGGTGAATCTGGCAGACAAGTCACCAGATCCCATCCCTGGTCCAGCAGTGCCAGGGCATTTCCCCCATGCTGAAATTCCATCCCTGCCTTCTCCCAGCAGCACCAGGCACAGACTGCAGGGCTGTGGATGATAGCACATCCTCTTGAAGAAGAACTCAAAGTTCAAGTCCAAACCTTCCCAAGGTTTGGGAAGAGCACCCTGAGGGAAATTCCTTCCCCCTGGGGACACAAAGCAGCTCAGAGTGGGATGGGTAACACAGAAAGGAAAAGGAACATGAGCTGTGCATCATTTGTAGATATTCCCTCTCTGTTTCTTTGTATTCCATGTGCTTGGCATGGCCATGGGCCCCATCTGGCAGGGGAAAGGGAACTGGATGGAAATGGGTGAGCAATAAAACATGGCAGCACTTGGAGGGAAACTGCAATTTCCATTCTATTGATCCTCTCTGGACATCAGTGACACACTGAATTTATTTGGAAAATGAAATTTTAGAGCATGTTGCTGGAAGATGCTCTAGTTAAGCTTGTTAGACTGACTAAAATTTAATTACATTTATTTTCCTATTCTAAGATACAGCAAGGAAATATACATTCACAGCTAAATAAGCATATAATTTGGCTGTATCATATAGAAATAAAACTTCCTGGGGTAAAAAGGTGCATTTTATTAGTGGTTTATAAGATTAAAATTTCATTGTAAATTATTACCAAAACTATAGCAGCACACAATTAAATTTTAATTAAATTAAAATTCCCTTATAAGCAAAATCTCCAGGATCTCTTATGCAGCAGCTTCAAATGGTGCACAACTCTTTCCAAAAAACTTCCCCCAAAGAAACAAATAGAAAAATTGTCACTTCAAAAATCATTATGTAAAAATGGATCTTTAATTCTATCTGTCTGCAACATGTAATTCCTGACAGGAGTAAAATCCAGATATTAATTTGCTCCTTTTCAGAATGTAAATTCCTGCTCAAGTAATTTTGCTGACAACAAAGGTGCCAAGGAACTTTTATGCAGGTTGTTGTAAATGCAGCCTTCACTCCTTCCCTTGCTTATAAAAAAGCATTGGCAGCCACACTGGGGGTATCAGTATTGGATAGAAGTGCTTGGCCTCCCTTTAGTGGAAAAACATCAATAGGGAACAAGAGAAAATCATTCCCTGATCCATAAATGATTATCTGCTGGTGGGATTCTATCACCCTGTTCACCACTGGCTGCAAAATCTGGGTTTTAAAAGAGTCCTGGAAAAAAAAAAAAGAAAAGCCATTTTGCCCTTCAAAGTGTGGAGCAGGAACCTGAGTCAGCCTTTCTGGTGCCTTTGTTACCCACCCTCGGAGTGTCAGCGCTGCTCTGCTGCATCAGGGATGACAACACAGCTCCCTCAGTTCTGGAAACTTGGTTCCCAAAGCCCCTCGTGGAGGATCAGCAAGTGCTGACTCATGAACTTTCCTTGTCAGGCTTTGTTCCTCCCCTGCTGTAAACAGACTCAGTATCTGACATTCCAGTTTTCAATCATACATTTTTAATACTTTTTAGGAGAGCTCGTCTGTTGTGAAATCTGCTCTAAATATTTCTTTGATTCTTCAGACTCCTGAATATTAAGAATACTTTTTCTATTTTTCTTTCTTCTTTGGCACATCCCACGTGTTCCTCAGTTCTGCTCTTCTGCTGCCATTATAACGCTCTTCAGACAACACCTCTGTGATCAGGAGCTCAGGTGGGTGATGGCTCCCAGGTAAACCCAAACCCTTGGAGGAGCATCGTGTATCCAAATTCTCCCTGTCCTTATCCCCCAGAACGTGGCAGAGTTTAGAAAAGAATATGTTAAGAATGATGTATGAACTGAGGTCCAAATCCTTCAATAAGTATTGTTCCAGATGAGATCAGTGAGCTCTTTAAATAAATTACTTTCCAGAAGAAAAGACTTTACCGCTGTGTTATCATAAATCTATATTTCCACGGCACAGATGCTGTAATTTAATTATGGTGTTTAGCTTCTGTAAGCTTAAGGTGCAACCTTGTCTCCTTTCAAATCTGCATGGACAGATGTCTTTTCTACATCATGGAATATTTCATTGAAGTATTGTATGGGAAAAAGCAGAATCTGAAGCAGCAGAAGTACTTTTTACTACGAAAATGATCAAAACAAACATCCAGGAGGTTCTTGACATGACAAAGAACAAACACTCACTTCAAGCAAGTGGTGTGGCTTCTGTAATAATGCTATTTGAATATTAAATCACTTGGCAAAACAAAATCATATTGATTAGGAGCTGCTTTAAAGGAAAGTACACTTTTAAGCCATTATTTTGTTATCCATCACTTTAAGCCAAGTGTGTAAGAATATTCAAACACCCAATCCAGCATGGTGTGGAAAGACTCCTTCCCAGAGTCCCCAGAGGAGGAATGACACATTCTACAAGAACAATTTCACACTGAAGTAATGAGGAGGCAGAAAAGGTTGTTTTTGTGACTTCCTCACCTGCCAATCACAGTCTAATTGATGGAATCAGGCAAATGGAACAGGTGAGTGTCTTTATATGCTTGACTGCAAAACTAAAACTAACTAAAACACCAGCGAAGCCGTCCAACTTTCTGTAGAGTTTATACCAACTTAACACTAAAAAGTATCAATTTACCCAGATCTGCTGGAGGGAGGCAGTGTCTTAGAGCTGTGACATGCTGAGGTACATTAACCACATCTAGAAAGTGTCTCCAGGGCCTGACCTCAGTGGGAGCCATCAGGCAGCAGAGGAAGGCTGCACTGACACCCTCGTCCTTAAGCCATTTATCCAAAATGAGCCTCAACAAACACCGTGTTCCAGAGCTCTGCTTGGAGAGCTCTTAAGGACATGAGCCCTGTGAGGGGTGAGGCTGTGGAGGAAGGATAGCAGGGGTACCACAGGAGAAAAGCTGAATCTCCAGGGCTATCACCCAGCACCTGCTCTCTGCTGCAACCCAGCAAAAGAGAACGAAGCTGTGGCCATCCTTAACTGATGCCTTAAGTTTTAGCTTTCCTATTTTCCAGATTCTGTAACTCTGAACTTCATATAAAGTGTTAGCAAGTTGTCCTCACGGGTCAGTCAGACAGAACAATCCCTTCCCAGCCTGAGAACCAAGGACACTGCTGCAGCTTCAGGCCCAAAAAGTGTAAACAACAGGGAACTGAGGAGAGCAAACTGGGAGGATGGGACTGCATAACCTGGAGCTGTAATTGGACAATTAACCCCAATATGGAAAAAGACCAAAACTTATAAAAGTATGAAAATGTGTGACCTGCTGTCCATCTTGGGTGTAGCCACGGCCGGGCTCTTGTACTGCCCAAGTTGTATCCTCTGAGGCTTTTTAAATAAATCCCTACTTTATTCCTTTAACACTGTCTAGCCTCTGTTCTAGCTAGCCTCTCAAGGCATCATAATCACTCAACTGTTTGCTCTGCTCAGTGCAAACCTGGGGTGAAAACACAAACCAAAATCAACATCATTTTTTTCCTGACTGAAAAAAAAAAATTAGGTTTCCCACTGAAATGTCACAATCTGAAATTTTAATCTGTTTCTCATCTGAGGGCTTTACCAAGGCACACTGGAATGTCCACACACTGTGAGCTCCATTGACAGTTTATTATTGGAATTATGTCTCTGATTGTGCACTGCTCAACCATTCTGAGAATGGGAAACATAGACCTTTGCTCAGGAAATGCATTCTTCTCATCATGTTGCTGCTTTCCATTCATTATTGACCAGCAAAATCATATTTTAAACCTAAATTATTCAAAATCTTGCTATATAGCAACACGCAAATCCTCTAAATAAAGAATATATTAATTAGATGCTTAATTTGATTAATTAGATGAAAAGTCATTGAATAGATTTACACGTGGGAGTTGAAAAAATATTTCTCAGCATTATGTCAGATTTCCCTATTTTCTGTTTATTGCTCCTGGGTTGCTTTTCTTTCCCGTGTCCTTCACAGTTCCTTTCATTCCTTTCAGGTAGACTTCCAGTGGGACAGATGGAGAACTCTGGGCAGCAACTCAAGCAGCACAGGACCCACAGTACCCAGTTTAGCTCAGGGCACTAGGAAATCCTTTTGTAGTTTTTTTTCCAGTCTTAGGAGGAAAAAAAAAGCAGTGTCTTGTCTTTCACATGTTTTACACTGCCTACTTATGTCAGCACAATTCACTGCTGAGAAACTTAGAATCTGTAACTTTTTCTGAGCAAGTCTGGCCAGCTGCCATTAGACAAAAGAGCTCCACAAAACCACCCAATGTTTCCAAATTTTGGAGGTGAAAAATACTGAATATTAGGAGTGTTGTCCAACCCCAGTGAAATCTATGACATTTGCCCTTTGGTCCACACTGGTGAGTGATCAATATTTAAGGCAGTTTCTGTGTATAAGGGAAAGCAAAACTGGGGATTGGGGAGAGCAGGGCTGATCCTCTTTGGGCACACCTGAGTGTCTTTGTGCCCGAGATGTTCCAGACAAAGCTCAGGAAGCTGCTCTCCCCCATGGTCTGTGCTAAACCACAGATTTCACCTTTCCTCCAAGTACAGGAACAGATCAAAGACCTGGAGAGGAAATGAGGCCCCACTGACTGATTGATTTTGCAGGACAAGATGCAGAGTGGCTGCAGTAAATCTGCATTTTGGCCACTGCTCAGATGTGCTCCAGGTAATCCCTCCTGAAGCCAGAGTCCGTGGCTGGGGCAGGAATTTGCTGTGTCTGTTCCCTGAGATGTGTGTGGCAGCTCACAAGCCTAAAGCCAAACATATCCAAAACAAAGATTTGCTCCAAGTCCTGAACTTGAAAATTTATCTTTTCATGCCCTTTTCTTACACACAACATACTGAGATGTTTTTATCATCTCCAAAACATTTTTCCTTGGTCCTTTAATACAGTACATGAGGGGCTAGCAGGTCACCCTATTCAAAAGGAGCTTATGGCAGCATTAGCAGAAGAGCTGCATGCCAAGGACAAAAGAAGTTGGATTTTGCCATCAGGAGAAGGAGAAGGAAGAAGTTCATGGCACTTCTCACAGCTGGCAGGGTCTCCTTGGTCCCCTCTTTGCTGTCACAGCCACTGCTGGCTCTGGTGCATTTCGAGCCCAAAAGGAACTGAACAATGCTCATCCCAAGGTGTAAATTCCCCATGCAGAAGGAAACCACAGGAAGAACCTTTCTGCTGCTCAGAGAATCTATTTTAAGATATTGGCATTTGATATAAATAAAACAAAAGCTGTTCAGGATTCATTGTTCTGTCTGCTGAGTAATGAACACCAACATGATAATTACATCAAAATTGATTGGTTTAAAAATGTCTACTCTAATTAATTTATTATAATACTTATAGGACAGTTTCAGACAAGCTCTAGTGCACCAAGGATTAAATGTCATTCACTTGCAGTGCCCAGGAGGCTGCATACACACCCATCTGTAGAGAATGGAAATTAAAATCAGAATCATAGAAATCATCACAGAAAGGCTTGGATTGGAAGGACCTCAAAGATCCTGTAGTTCCAACCCAACAAATAGGTTTAACTTTTTTATTTCCCAATCCTAATTTTCTTTGCTCTTAGTATTATGTGACCATTTTTTTATATTTAACTTTCTCCTTTTTTTATCTTTTTTAAACAAGGAAAGGGAAAGATGAGAGATCTCTGAAATCTCAGCTCATAACCTCCTTTTTTTCAGCCTGATGGGAAAACCTGGCTAGGGATTTCCCTGTTTATCCAGGCTGTGGAAGGACAGCTCTTCCATGAGGTGGGAGTTTGGACACAGGCAATAGCTAGAGAAAGATTTTTAAACCCAGCAAGCGATTGAAGCATGTTGATTTCTTAATTTTCAGATACTTTGCCAACTAATTTAGGCAACAAGAACAAGTTATAATTTCTGCATTTAGAATTTACATGCTCCAGCTGTGATCTGACCACAATGAGCTGGGCTTCTCAGAACAAACAATTCTGGCTCTGAGTCACAGCCCACCCAGCCCAACTGCTGACACAGGAAGGGTTCATTTACAGAGTATAAATATGCCCTTCTACTCAAACATATTGGCTGGAAAATATCAAGCAAGTGGAGATATAAGGGGAAAAGGGATAAATCAGAATTCTCAGAATATTTGATAATTTTTCTGACTCTTATATTGGTAACCTCGACTCAGTTTGGAAAGCAACTGCACAACCCACTGTGAGGGCAAGAGTTTTCCTTTTAGAGAAAGTCAGTTTACATTTCATCAACTGAACACAAGCTTTATTTCTTTTTTGTTTAGAAGCAGGAAAGCGTAATGCCACAAAGACCAAAAGCCCTCTGTTGGTTTATAAAAAACTGCTGTGCTCTGAGCAAGAGCTTGGCCTGCCTCAGAGTCCATTAATAGCTATCTGTACCAGAAAGACAGTCGTGTATTTCTGTTTGTTTCTGTTCTCCAATTCCTCCCCTCCAAAGGCTAAATTGTGCTGCTTCTAGTAAAGATTAAATAGCAAGCAATTCAACTTCTGGCACTACACTTTCAAATAGGAAAGAGGTTATGTCATGCAAGAAGAAAAGAGTTTTCTTTGGGATCGGGCATTCTTCTTCTTTCATGACATAATGAAAGGGAAGGGGGGCCTTTTAAAGCTTTGTGACATTATCAAACTTTGCCACAGTCACGCTGTGTGAAAGCCCTGCACATCACTGATGCTAAGGATGGGCAGGAAATGATAATGAAAAAATCAACATTAATTGCTGGCAGAGCCAGAATCTGTTCCATCCCCGTGTACAAATAACTGCACAGCTCTGCCTCATTGCTTGTGGTACCGGAGCAGGGAAAAGTCACTTTCATACCCTGGTTGTTTACTCTGTAGAGTTACTCAGTGAATAGTAAGAAGAATCTGAGGCACAGCAAGTCAGCAAATAAATCACAACTGACAGGTTTTTTATTTCAGTCACACTGTGGTAAATTTAAATAATTCTAATGAAGTCAACTGTGCTGCTCCAGACTGACCCATCATCACACAGAGTGGGACAATCACTGTGTTAATGGAACAAAGAGAAAAGATACACTGATATATTTTTGCAGATCTGCTGATAGGTAACTTGCATCCTTCATTAATAGTTTCTATTCAAGGCATTTAATTAGCATTATGATAAAACTAACCAAACTGCCCACAGTGCACCAAACAATCTGAGCTGAGGCTGAGCAGTTAAAGCCCTCTGACAGCTCTGACCGCCCGCAATCCTAATGGCCAGTCTGGCAATTAATGTTCACTCATTCATCACTACTAATTAACTTCATTGATTTTTAACACTGGGATTTCCACATTAAAGCATGCTGCAAGAAGCACCACATTTGTTATGATATAATATTCAGAGGAAATGAAATAAAAGAAGTGCTGTGTCAGGAGACAAAACCACCATTTAGGCCAGGATGTTAAGATACACCAAAAATTATGCATTGATCTTCAGTGGCTTTTATTCTAACCATCTGCTCTCTTGAGAAGGAAATGGCAACTATTTGTTACATGGACATGAGAAAAAAAAAAAAAAAAAAGAAAAAGTTTAATGAATGGACTGCAAAGTTGCTTTGCAGGTACACTGCTCTTGCATAAACTCCATCACTTCAATATAGCCTGAAATCCCCACAGTTCCTGTATTGGAAGGACCATGGAGAAGGTAAACAATACTTTTAAGAAAGGATTTAAAAGGTGTTAAGGTTCTGCATTGGTCAAATCTGTAGGAATGGAGGGGAATATGGGGGAGATAAAGATTTTATACAGTTTCTCTAACAGGTATCTGAACTTTCCACCATATAAGAAGATAATGTAAGAATTACAATACTAATCAGGCATGGAGACTGAGTCTCTGAAGATGCAGAGCCAAGTCAAGAAAGAGCAAACCATCAAAAGGAATTAAAGTTACACTGCATTGTTGGACTCCTTGTGCAAGTAGATCAATAGAGCATTGGCAACATATTTCTATGCCAGGAACATCCACTAAAAGCACATGGTTTCATTGAGCTGGATATTCTCAATAAAATATAAGCTATCACAGAGCAAAGAACGGAAGGAAAAAAATATCCTGCTTATTTCTTTAAAGAGTGTTTGTAATAAACTAATGATCTGGACTGATTCTAGTGGATTAGAGTGGTCCTGCTTGTCACTTGACACTGATTTACTGTATGAACTTGAGCAAATCTTGTTCCCCACAAGTCTCGGGCTTTCCTCCACTTATAAATTTTAAAAACTGCTCTTGAAGATTTTTCTTTTTATGAGAAGGGAGGAGAGTATTTCAGGGTGTAAATGAGGACATTTTACAGCATAATAAATCAACAATAAATGCAAAAAGAAATTGGGTGAGGAAAAGTTTTGTGTCTGGCAAACTTCTAGATCCTTTTCCACAGGCCAGTTACAGATGGTTTGAAGGTGACACCACAAAGCACATAAAAGAAGAAGATACTTTCTCCTGAATTTCAGCTTAAAATACAAGCTGAAAAGTAGCAAATTCATGGTGCACAGGAGTCACTGAAGCTCTTCCAAATCTCCCATGAAGGCTGTGCTTAGCTTTCTAAACAGGGAACATAGGATGTGCTGCATACAGAGCAACTCGGTGATGGTGCAGCAGCCATGCAAGATTTTATGTAAGAATTACATAAAAGCAAACGCATGAAGATTTGCAGGATCAAAAGTTGTTCATCTGTGAAGTAAATGCCCAGTATTGTCTCTCCACTTCCTGCCTCATGCCTTGGGATGACACAGCCAACAAGGCTTCCTTTGTGGTTTAAGTTCTGCTTGATTGTACATTAATGCAGCAGATAGGACTGAATCATCTGTTCTTGTCTGCGAGTGGTGCTGAGGATTTATAGCTCTACAGTGGGAAGCTACAAGTGATGTGTATGGGCACAGCTGAAAAGAGGAAAGGCAAGGTCATCCACACACAGCAGGCCTGAAAAAAGGGAGGCAGTAATATTTTAAAGAGAATTAATTCTGGGGAAGATATTAATAAATATATCACAAAAGTTTCCATTATATTCTGATCATTCAAACCATTATAAGCCATGGAACAGAAAGGCTTTGGTCTAGGATCACTTGGTGCATAAGTTCAGGATTAATTTCTTTAGTGTCCGAGAACTGTGTCAGTCCCAACCTGCCCCTTTCCCAGCACAGGCTCCAGAATTCCTGCTGGAGAGGCCTGGGGAGTTGCTGCCTCCAGGCTGGGCACATGAAGGATGGAGAGGAGCTCTCCACAAAGCAGGGACTGTGTTACAGTAAGAGGAATGTGAACTCATAAATTAATGTCCTGTCAACATACAGAGATGGAGAGATTTTGCAGGAAGCTGCTTTTTATCATATAGTGCTCAGGTAAACCAAGGGTAGATCAGATCCTGAGCACAGTTTTTTTGGATAGGGCGTGTGAAACAAAGGATAAACAAACTTCAAGCAGCTTGGTGACACAGTTGCCATCATTCAGTTAAGATTAAGGCATTGTGATTTTAAAGTTACATTTTTTGCAAACTTTTTTTTTTGGCCTTAGAATTTCTTTATGATTGTGGATGGCTCAGTTTGCAAAGATCTTTCTCAAGGCAGATTCTGTGTGGATCAGAGTTCGGTTCAGGAGCTCACAACACTGTTCCCTTTGACATTGATTGACTTATGGATCTATTAAACATAAACACATATTGAAGTGCTTTCCTGTAGACCTACAAATTACAAAGCATTGCCAAGAATCCACCCCAGGAGAGCCCCTTTGTCAGGTTCACACTCCTGTTTTATTCACTCAGACTGGACTCTCCTCACAACCTGTATGGACTAATCTGGGAGTGACTGAGTATTCCCCATTCTGGAATGTAATAGTTATAATTATGTATAATAATAATATAATAATAATGTAAGAGTTATAAATAATATAAAATATTCCCTCTTTTGAAATGGGGAATAAGACTGACAACATCTGCTGAAGAAGATAAAACAATAAAAGACACCAACACACTTTCCTGTTTTTTCTCAGTTACATTCCTTCCCCTGAGCTGCTGCCCCAGTGCAAGTTTTGCCCCAGTGAAGATCCACTAAATTTCTTCTATCTTTATTCCATGACAAAAATCCTCGTGGGATATCCTACCTGATATCCCAGTCTCAGAGGTTTGTATTGCATCCAGCCTGCTCTAACACAGCCACATGGCTTTGCCTATTCCTTTGTTCTCATCAAAGGCATTTTGAGGTGGCTTCCACAGTTAAAAATGGGACAATGGTGCCTCTGACAGACTGGAAAGCAGCAGAGGATGGGATGAGCCATGCCTGTGAGCTAGAGAGAGACACAAAACAGGAGCTTTTGCCAGTCCTACACAATGTGGTGCATTTGCCCCAGGGAAAAAAGATGCTTCCAAACAACCCAGTGCAATCTTTGCTGTGCAATGAACTGAATCGAGATCTGATATTGAATGACATTCCATCAAGAGCAGGAGAAGCAAAGAACTGACTGAACCAGGCAGGGCCACTCAGCCTTCTTCGGAAGCATCAAATATCTTGTGGTGATTATCAGAGGAGAAAGAGGAGGAGGAGGAGGAGGAGGCAGCTTCCTCTAGCTCAGAATAACACAAGCCCATTGGCTGAATATGAAGAGTTCCAGAGAGTTCCCCTGAGCTGTGTCTGTGCAGCCCTGGCTGTCCATTCTTCATGGAACTGTTTGAGGGCTCTGCAAAACCTCCTGGGTGTGCAGGGGACACTGAGGGAGAACTTGAGACTTTAGCACAGCATCTTTAGCAGCTTCAAACAAGGAGCTTTTGGTAACCAAAGAAACATTTTCGAGATCTCAGCACAGTTTTGTCATATAAATTTGAGAAATACTCTCCCTGTGATCTGAAATGACTTGAAGCTGTCATGGGCAAATTTACCTTTCTCTGCTGCTTGAGAAAAGCACACTGCAAAGGTCATCAGCTCCTCACACAGAAGTTTAGAAGCCTTAAAAACCCAGAAAATTCCTACTGTTTATGGTAAGGTCTCCTGTGGTAATTATAACTTTTAGGTACTGATGTAATTTAGGAGTTTTTATTCTGTTATATGCTTAGAAAAAACATCTGATTTTACATTAATCCTACAACTGAATACTGACCCCAAAATCTACAGGAAGCTGCTGATATTCCCATTGCTGTCACGTGCATTGTACCATCTATACCTAAATATATAACTACTATGAACAGTTTTGTGAGCACTATGGAAAAAATGGCCTTTCTTTAACCAAATAAAGGGAGTACCATGGAATCAAAACTCCAGAAAATAAAATCTATTGAATAATCTATTTCTATATATATACATACATACACAGAATTTCTTTTTATATATAAATGTAGATGTGTTTCTATCTCTATTTTCTCCCTAAACTCCCCTGCTCACAGACCTGAGAACAGTCCTACTAATTACATTAAGAACTTACAAGAGTGTAATTTTCCTGAAGATTTCTCTCCCATAACGGAGGATTTCAATTTGAAATATTTCCTAATGATGACCAGAAAAGCATCACTCAAAGTATTCCAGTGTTCCAGTGGGTGATCCAAAGATAATTCACAGTAAGTTATCCCTGCAAAGTATGTCCTCATTTTCAAAAGAAACTGTAAATGATGTAAATCAGAAGTGCCCATCTTGTCAGCCAGTTCTACATTTATATCCAATTAACCAGCTGTTTCTTAAAAACATGAGGGTCAATGAGGCCAGCAAGTACACTCAGATACAGTTTGACTGATGTATTTTAAATGACTGAAAAATGTGCTTTTCCATGTTCTGACACCAGACAGATCCATGTACAATTGCTCCAGGAATGTGGTTTTTAATATTGAAGCTGAGGTTTTGAGAGCACCAAGTGGTGACTTTTCCTCTTGATGTGCTGCTGTATTAAAAAGAATTATGCATGTGAACTTGGCCACAGCAAGAAGAGACCTCATGTCTTGTACTGGGCTGGATTTGATTATTGAGATAAAGTTTGTAATAAAATGAAAGCAGTGTCAGGGGAAAAAAATTAACTCCAGAGAGGAGGAAGACCTTCAGTAATGACATGTTTCCACCTGAAATCTTACACCTAAAGCAACTGGAATGGTCCCTTTAAGGTCCCTTCCTTATTTTTGTCCTAAATGCTCATTTCCTCTGCACCAATGAAGAATTCAGTGAGGCAATAAAATCACCAAAGTAGACCAGGACAAAATCTAAATTTTAAAGAGCCTTGTAAAGCCTGGGAAGGATCAGAGTGTGTGGGACACAAGGAAGGAGGAGTATCTGGAAACTCAAACAGTATAGGAATATGTACAACTTCTTTTTATAAAACTTCTTTTTTATAAAACTTTTTTTTATAAACATACAGTAATAGGCTGGGAATCTCTAAAAAGAGATTAAAATACAAGCTAAAAACTAGAAACACCTAAAGTGCTTTGTAAGTTCTATAAGGAAGTGAATTAAGAAGGGTAATGGCAGAGTTTCAGATTAAAATGAGTGTATTTTCTGAGACAAAGCCATAGGACATGCTTTTACCAGTGGCCAAAACCACGTTCCTTGTACAAGGCACAACATTTCCTCCAGGTACAGGATGTTCAGGGAAGGACATTTCTGGCTATTTCTAAGTTAGAAGTTTTTCAGTTGAAGAACAAAGATTTTGCATTTAATTTGGAGCTGACTGGAAAATGTTATTGAGTTATTCCCTAACCAGATTGAAAATACAGCAGCAAAATCAAATCATGGGATGAGTTTCATGCTCTCTTACAGAAGTGCTTTAAATTTGCTGAAGTTAATGGTGTCTCTGCTGAATTACATCAGCTTTTTAGCTCTAAAAGAACACACTAGTATAAACTAAAGCATTATCAACTTCTTATCAGCAATCTCCTTGTCTCCTCCTGGCTGTAGGGTCAGAAATGAAGATTCTTGTTTTAGACACAGTCCAGTGAACCAAGCAGACCCCTACACTCTCAACAAGTCAAAGCTCAAAGTAATAAAAAGCCTGAAATCCTACTAGATTCACTGACAGTTCTGAAAGTAGGAAACAAAAAAGTCCCTAGAAACGATTTTACCTCCAAATGTTCTGAAACCTGTGATTATTCTTAAACATAGATCTGTCATCTAGATAATTTCCATCCTGTTTTCTGGCCTATAGCTCTGTTGGTGCTGAGCTAAGAGATCCCTGGAAAGCACCCTGGATCTGCCCATTTACACATGGAATTCCCAAATACCACTTTTCATGTTACAAATTCTCAACAAAGTCCCAGCGCAGGTCTCAAATTCTCTCTGATTCAGTCAGTGCCAAAAACTACAGACTCAAGGGCTGGGAATCAGAAAATCTCCACATTTAGAATTCCGCTTTCTGGAGTTCCAGCCAGATGATGAGCAAAGTCTTCACATCTCTGCTTTCCATTATTGGCAAGCACAGGTTTTCCCTGGTATTTATCCTTGTGCAAACTGCCTTCACAGGATTCCATGATAAAACAAGTAGGCTACTGCTGGGATTTGACACATATGGATGTGTGTACCCCAATCCTGGCACTACTCTAGTCTTGCCAGAAATAGAAAGCCCCTGGCAATGCAATTCTTTCAAAAGTAAATTTGGAAGGCATAAAAAGTGGTAATTAATTGCCCGACACAAATGGCTCTGGACTGAATACAAGCCAGTTTGATTACCTAACAAATAAAATCACCTTCTGAGGTGATAACCCAGTTCATAAAGTTGGGCAGAAAAATATTGATTACGAAGCCCTTGCTGGGTGCACCCTTCTTCGGTGGGAGCTGGATGTCACTCAGGGCATGGCTTGAGCTGAGTTATACAGGCAGAGAGACAAAACCCAGCTCAAGAACACCCACCTTGGCCTCCCTTGACTGCCAGCAAACCTTGGAAGCCTCGTGATTTTCAGGGAGGAGGCAGGGATGCTCCTTCCCTTCACTTGTACCTCACAATAGAATGGGTTGTAGGAGAGGGCTGACAAAAAGGGAAAGCCCAGTTCCTGCTGCTAAGGGACTGAGCTGATTGTTGCTGCAGGCATTGGAAGAGCAGATGAACAACGAGCCCTCCTGAGTGGGGACTGGGATCTGTGCAAACAACGTGGGAACTGAGAGAGTTCTGCTGTCTGTCTCAATAGGTTTGTTGTTACAAAGATATTTAAACATGAAGTGTCAATCCATGGACATTTTGGCTTTCCTCAGCAGCTTCCCTGAGCTCTCATGTCCCAAATCCTGGGGCACTGTGGCTGCAGGAATACCACACACCACTACATCTGTCCAGGAACTGTCCCCAGCCCAGTGTAGGGTGTCCCACAGGTACAGCCTCACCTCCTGTGTGCTCCCAGAGCATTCCCAGCCAAACAAGAGCTGCAGGAGAACATCTGCCTGCTCCTGCCATCTTTTCCTGCTGATTTCACCCACATGAGCCAGGTAAAACCGCTGAGTCTTGAACTTCCAGAGAATGGAATTTGGCTCCATCATTTTCTTTTTTGTTGAACATGTTTTGTTTGATCATAACAAATCAGCCCAGTGTGATGTAAACGAGCTGATCTTAATCAGCAGTGTACTAAATATCCATGTGACATCTGCATACATTGTTGGTTCCTGCCTGCTCTGCATGCACAATTTAATTAGATGAGTAATAAACGTGTCAAATTTATCAATGGTGTAAAACATTTGACTGCAGTGAATTTACGTCCTTGATTTGGATTGTTCACAGACACCTTATTATAGCTAACATGACTTACCTATTTATCCTAAAAAATTAATAATTATCTTCTTGCTTTTACATTGATTTGTCCAATTTTCCAGGAGGGAAATACAATTAACCACAAATAAGAAAAAAACACCTCAAAGTTGACTGATGAGAAGTTGTTTAAAGACACTCAGTTCAATTAGGCTAAAAGCATTCTTTCTTTGTGGCACCAGCACTTTCCAAATAAAACCTGAATTGCAACAGAAGGAAAGTGAAAACTCAACCAAAAGTTGAGAATGGATTTTCCATAATTTCCTCTATTGATTGTGATTGAGCATTATACATAACCAACATGAATTATTTGTTAAATTTTTAAGAAATAAATATATTTTCTCAAGAGCTCTTTTACTTATCAGAATTTACAAAAAGTGAGTCATAGATACTGAAGTGGCTTTATGTGAATATGTTTAAAACCCTGTGCTTAGGTTCCTAAAATGTTCATCCCAGCCACACCAACTGAACAATTCCTTTGAATTGAGTTGGGTTGGAATTAGGCCCAATGAACTTCTCTACTTCCAAAAAATCATAATAGATAATAGAATTGACTTGCACCAAAGTTTATTACACAGCCACTGGACACAAATGCACTCAATATAATCAAGTTGCTACTTCTCATATTTTAATTATAGGAAAAGCATTGTGAAAGTCAGACTTCCATTAAAAACAGGCAATTTAACAAGACCTAATAATAAAAATTTTTATCAATAGGAATATTCAGAATTAACTTTCTGTGTACAAATTAGATTTCAAATAGCAGGTTCATTTCTCTGGTGATCTAATTTAGGTTTTGGTATCAAACAATGTCTCAAACGCATAAAAAAACCTCCTATGGTAAATTTTCATCCCTAATGTTTTCCAGCTGGTCTCTGATAACTACTCCTAATTGTACTTGTTAAAAAGTGGATTTATGAATCTCAATTAGACTGGTTTTACTTATGCTACAGCAATTTTCAGTACCAACCAAGACTATTTCAAGATAGGAAAAAAAAATGTGGATGAAAGAATAATTATGAAAATAAAAAAGAAAATGCCTTTTATACAATTTAATTCTCAGTAATTCTCTTTCAATAATCCAAAACAGAAAATACAGCATGTAATAACCATTCTGGGAACTTTGTTCATTCCACGAGTTACAAGGTACTTTTATTACCAGGATATTCACTTTGCTTCTGTGCCCTACTGTGAGCATAAAGATTTACATCATTCTCAGTGAATCTATTTTAATTTTCTTTGCAAACTTAATATCCTGATTCAGCAAAGTATTGAGATGGAAGCTTACCCTGAGCACATCCTGCAGACCCCAGTCAGTGTAAATGTTCCTGGAATTCGTGCAGGGCAGCTTCAGCAAACTCATCTTTCAGGTGACTCAATCTTCAGCAGGTACCCAGGTACCCTTTATTTCATCATTTTGCTGACCAGTGTCCTCAGCTGTGGAATAAAAGCTCCAGGACAGCCCTGCCAAGCCCTGTGCCCTTCCCACAACTGGCATTGACTTTAACTCCAGTTCTCACAATCACCCCAAAATTTTCTGTCATCTTCCTGTGAAATGGATTCCTTGAGACCCTTCCCATCCCCTCAGCTGTGGGACTTCATAGAATCACATCAGAGAATCCTGGAATGGTTTGGGTGGGAAGGGAGCCTAAAGCCCATCCTGTCCCATGGACAGGGACACCTTCCACTATCCCAGGGTGTTCCAAGCCCCATCCAACCTGGCCTGGGGCACTTTCAGGGATCCAGGGGCAGCCAGGGATCTTTGGGCACCCTGTTGGTAAATGTGACTCTGTGCCTGCCCATGCCATGTTTCTGGTGAAGCAAAACTTCCGCAGTTTGATAAGAAAAAAATATAAGTGACATAAACTGTTTAAGACAGAAATACCCCATCTATGGGCAGAAACTACTGCTACAAACACTTTTTTTTGTTACAGTGTCCTCCAGCTTTCCCAGATGGCCAGGTATGGCTATTCCTTGGGAGTCACCACATGTTCTAAAATTAGTGACTCACATCTCTAACATTCAGATCTCTGAAAAATGCCCAGGAAATCAGAGCTGGAGATCAAGACCCTCCTGCACAGAGGGAAAAACAGGTTCTTCCATGGCAAATTCTGAAGCCCAAAGTCATAATCCCTAATGGAATAACCACACCCATGCTCCTGGAACACCACTGTCAGCCAAGACAAGGGACTGGACTGGTTGATTCCTGCACATTTCCATTCCTTGTGAGGCTGAATATAGATACAAGAATGTTATTTTTACAACTTTACAACACTGTCTGTTGCTGCAGCCAAACTCTTTGGCTTGAACATTTGACTTTAGATATGTGTTAAGCAATGCACAGTAAATTCTCATCCAAAAGAAAGAGAAATACGGGAGCACATGCAAGGCAAGCTCTGGACACAGAACAGTTAACACAGGCCTGCTGTCCACTCCACGTTTTTCTTAAAAGCTGCTGTGAAAAAATCCAATTTCTCCCCAGAAGTATCATGATTGAAAGCAGCAACTTGAAAACAGCAATATTTTTATGGGCTCCTGTGAAGAGGATTCTCCAGTGCTCAGTAGGGTGAATCCAACCTTCTCAAAAACACTGATCCCATTATTCAGTTTTGGTAATTAAAATGTTTTCTAAATGATTGTTCCCCAGCAGGAGGAAATTGATTAATTTTAATGCATTATTGTATTTTAGCATGGAACAACGTTGTCTTTTTATTCCTCTCCTCTTGTTCCCACCATTTGCAGATGAATTATTTAGATGTGAAGATTTGTCTACTCTGTTTGACGTGAAGCTTTAGGGAGCAAGTGGAGAAACCCAAGGAGTGCCTCATCATTTGCAAGTTCAATTTCTTTCTATTTGGATATTGATTAGCACAGCACATATCATGAGGAAGTGGCTTGACTAAGGGAACATAAATATGACTTTAACAGAATTTACATATTTAGAAATGCATTTAGGAGTTCCATTATATGCTGCTTTTTAAAACAAGTTGTTTCACTTTGTGGGGATAGTTTAGGTTTTGTTTTGGCTTCTAAATTAGGCAACAGAATCTGATTTAATTTAAATGTATTTCAATGACACTGAGTAACATTTACCAGCATAGTGCCTCTTTATTTAGGTCCAAATTCTGAGTCCTTTGAAATACACTCATTAGCTTCAGCTGGTTTTCAGTGAGGCTCTTAATGACTCACAAGTGTTAGAAAAGCTGAAGCAACAGACACCTGGACAGCTGACATCAAACACTGGTTCAAAACCAGATCCTGTCCCAGGTGAAGAAAAGAGATGTGTGTATCTCACAGTTCTATCACAGCAAGCAGTATTTAAAATAATTAGAATTATTTTGTGTTTGTGTTCATCTTCTGTGGCATTTTGAGTGGAATCAATGCTGCCATAGATGACCTAACATTAAACAGTTTCTTGGAAGTGTTTCTCCAGCTCACCAATTTTTTTACGAATGCTTCTGCTTGATTAGAAATTAAAAGGGAAATCCAATATGATTTTATCAGAGAAGAAAAGTTTGTTTACATATCCAGTTTTATTTTCAAGCAGACGTCAGACAGCTGAGAAAACAATCCGATCTAGAATGAAACAATGATCATCCAGTTGCACAAAATACAGCAACAAACTGGAACTGAACTGCTTGGCTTTGGACTCAGCAGCAACTGGCAGCAGTCACCTCCATAAAATTAAGAGAAATGAGCAGAGCAGACTGATCTATAGCTAATGCAGGACTAATTTGCCTAGGGATGCCTACAGTGCTCCCAAGAACTTTGCACAGGATCTTGGAGCACTCTACAAATATGCTAAGTTTTAAAAAAATATCAGAAGCATTAGTATGCCCAAAAAATAGAAGGCACTGTTATTAGAGGCAGCCTTTGACACAGCCAAGGACAGGCTCCTCCTCTCCTGATCCTATAACACATCACTTTTCCTGGCAGTAGGTTTATCAAATAAACAACATTCATCATAACATTTATTACTTAATATCAAATTTACTAAAGTGCTCAAAGGTCTCAAGCAGAATGAAGGCCTCTATATTTTATGTAAAGACACCCAAAGAAACTGTGTCCTTAAATACTCATTGTCCTACATATCTCTGAAAATCTCATCTTCAAAGAACACAAGGCTTCAGTGCAGTTGAGTATCTCAGCTGCCAGCACTTCCCACCATCATGGACTTGGTTTGAAACTCAGTTTGAGAGAGGCTTTAAACAACCAAAAGTGTTCTTCACACAGCAAGTTTATAAGGTGTGTTAAACACATCAGTGAGCAACACATGATATATTGTTGGCTTACAATGTATAGATTGAAGCCCTATGTGCAATTGAAAGTATTATAGTAGGAAGGGGAATGGCATGAAGACCACCTTATCCTATCTCCAAACACCTCCGTTTCTCATGCCTTGGAATAATTAGCTTTAGTTAGACAAGAAGAATTTTTTGTTCCTTATTGATTCCTATATAATGAATGACAAGCTACTATGCTAATGTAAGAAAATACTTGTATTAAAGTTTTTTTTTCTTTTATGACAGGCAACATGCAACACAAGACTTCTTTGAATTCCTACACAGATGTCCAAGATTTTAGCTGGGAAGAGTCCAGCTGGCAGCTGGGGTTCAGTGTGAAATGCAAACACTGCAGCACTGCTCTCTCCTGGGTGGGTCAGATGGCCTGAACAGGGACCACATCTGCTCAAACATTTTTCTGCCTGTGGCTGGAGCATTTACCTGAAGTGACACAACTTTTAAAGGCTGCATTCCTCACACTGCTCACCAGGATGATTCAGGAGAGCAGATGTGCTCACCCTCACACACAAGGAGTCAAGCTCATCCCTCCCCCCTAACAGGGCTATTTTTATGCACACAAACTTGCACCATTTCTTCTCCAGGCTCTAATGCAGGAGTTGAGACTTCACAGCACTTCTTATTTTTGCCATCCAGTGGAACAAATAGGTGGTATGCAAGCACCATGAAATATGGGAAGAAGATGCTTTTGAATTTAAAATAGTAACTTTTCTGTAAAGAGAGTCAAAGCTCTCAGGAACATGGGGGGATTCTTGGGGAGCCCTGTGCAGAGCCTGGAGTCAGACTTCAATTATCCTTGTGGGTCCCTTCTAATTCAGGATATTCCATGATTCCATGGTTCCCAAATGGGTTCACTGAATAAATCCAGCACTAATCCAGGCATCGTGCTGCCTGTTGGCAATGGCAAAACCAAGCAATGGCCAAACTGAACCCATGTTGCACCAGCAGGAGGAAAAGCAGCACAGGCACACCAGTCCTTCCCTCTCTGGGTGCTGCTTCGAGCATAGTTCAGCAGCACAGAACAATCAGAGCCAAACATTTCCATGTCCCTTTGGCTAAATACACCAGGCTGTCACCAGCATTTACATCCCAGCAGCACCTCTGCAAGCTGAGGATATTCCCCTTTATTCCCCTTCAGCAGCCTGCTCATTGCTGGGCTGTGTGTGAACACCAGAGCCTATTCCATTTAGAGTACCTGTGCAAACATGTTTCTCTTACAAAAGTCAACAGAACTATGAGTTTATATTCAGCTTCCAGTGCACATTATTTTCAGTAGATCTCCTGCCTTTCAATGCCTGCTTGCAAAAGAAAACCCCAACCTTAGCTCTGTACTACAAGGGGAACATAGACCCTAAAATTCTTCTCTGGTTAATGCTCTACCAAGCTGTCCCTCAAGTGGGAAACTTAATCCTTAAGAAAGCCTAAAAGAAGGCTGGGGAGGATAAGGCAAAAGACCTGCAGGACAATAGGAGAGCAGGGGAAAAACCCATCTGCAAAAAACTGGGAGGATGCTTGGATTATCTAGACACCATCAGTGTTAGGTGCTGGACACTACTCAGGGCAGCAGCATCCTGCTAATTATTTATCTCTCTTTCTGTCAGGCAAAAGACTTTTGCACACCATACACAGGTCTGATTCCTCACTTCACATTCTCAAGTCAGTGATTCCGAGGGAGCCTTTAATCTGTTACTGAATTTTATTTAGTTGTCTCTTTGTCCCTTCTTGTTTATTTTCTTAATTGTGTTTCTTTTTCTCACTTTTTTCTATATATAAGTGACTTTTTGTGTCCTTCCTACCCACACACCTCTGCGTGCCAAGCTATTTCCCATTGCCTTTCTGTTTAACATCGTTTGCCCCTTATTCAGAGTTCCCACATTTTTTGCATCTTACAGATCAGAGCAAGAGGAACAAGCTCAGTTTCCAGGCTGGGCTCAGATCATCCACAAACAATCCCACGGAACATATTTTGAGAAATAAATTTCACTTACATCTTCATGAGCCAGAGTGGTACAATATAAATCAAAATAGAGTAAGAAAAATAAAACTTTTCCAGATTCCTGTGAATTGGAATGGATGTAGCATCTGCCTCAACTGTTAAGAACACCTACTACATTCACTCATTTGCTACCTTCTGACCACAAGCAGCAGATGGTATTTTGTCATTGCACAGACCTCAGTTCCCATAAATCACAATTTCTGCCCTGCAGAATTCACAACCCAGTGCTGGGTAACAAGTGGATGGATCCTCTCCTGCAACAGGCACTGCAAATGAATCTCCTTCCATGTGCAGCTCACAAATCTTTCTGCATATTTGACCACCAGTATTTGATATAAATGAATATTTTGTAAATATAATTCACCACTCTTGTCATTTTGGTGACATTCCTAGTAGCCCTCACTGCACAGACTCCATCTAATTAATCCTCAATTACTATTAATACATCCTATAGGCTACTGATATCTTCCCTGTCCAACATATAACACATAATTTAAGACACTATAATGGCACTAAAGAATCCAACTCAAGAGGACTTTCTGAGGTAATTTACACTTACCACCACCAAAGAAAACTGATGTGTGGGAGTATTAAATTTTCAAGTATTTTGCAGTGTTTTGGCAAAGTTATTACCAGTAGTTCTGGTCTGTGACTGCAGTTACTGTACTTTGCACCTCAAAACAAGTTCTACATAACTCAGTGCAATGACATTTCCAGCTGAAAGATTACCTCCATTAGTTAGGGTTACATCCAAAAACCATCAGGGAAAGCTTACAGAAAAGCAGCAAAGCCATTGCTCCTGCTTGCTACATGCCCAGCTCTGTCATTCTACAGCTATCAAAACTCATCATGTCTAAACTGAAGCTCAGAATTACAAATGATAATTTTCAAATTTGTTCATTCATTCATTTACTGCAAGGCTGTTAGTCTTTCTTCACAAGTAAAATGAAAACCAGGCATGATTATGAAAGGGTGGGATCCATTTCTCCAAATTGAAGTACAAAAGCCTGGCCTGGCCTGGTCAGGACCAGCAGCCTGGCAAGGACTACCTAGACCTCCATGGAGGAAGGGGGCAGGTGTCATGTCCAGAAGGCAACTCACCCTAAAGATGACATCCCCTGCCAAAACAAGCCTCCAAAAACCCAATCCTTTGCAAATCAATACAGGCATAGAACTCCTCTCTCCTTGGAGTTCCAGGGCATGACTGGTCACACAGTGTTTGGAGAAAATACTGCATAAGAACACCAAGAAGTCAATTTTCTGATGCTTGAATTGTATCTATAAAATAACTGACTGGTCCTGTTTGGTTGATAAAATGCCTACGTGGAATATGCAAGGAAAAAGAAATTAGAAGTGGAGAAGGGTGAAGAACATTGCTAAACCAGATATGTTTCCTCAGTTTGAGGAATGGGAGGTGTTAGGACTTCAATGATTTTGATTTGCCATATCCATTTTAACGCACAGAAGTTAATACAAGTTCAAATTAATCAGCCAGCACTTCTTTAAAATGATATTTACAGCTTATGCATTTAAATGAAGGCAAACAAAAGTAAAATTTATGCTACAATAAAGTATTATTGTCTTAATTCTTTAACAGAATTAAGCTAGCTGTGGCAAGTAGATAAAAGCCCTTTGAACAGTGAAACATTGCTGCAGTTTGTCTTGTCAAGGCTCCTGCTTCTAAGAATATTTATGGTTTTCCTGTTCCTCGAGAACCATAAATGACACAGCAGGTCAATGAGACAGTTTCCATCTCAGTCTGGATATTTCCATCCAGAACTAGTGGATAATTCAGTCTCCATCCCCAGGTAACCCCAGCCTCTCTCTTTCCACTGCTAACAAAGGGCTTAATTCTGGAGTTCCTCCTAAGAAACAAATTCCATAGCTTGTGCTAACCCCACGACTTGGCCAGGGCTGTGGAATGAAAATGAAAGCAGCATTCCCTGGTGCATCCATGGAGCAGGAATCAGCCCCAGCACACAGGGGGCAGGGGCACTTTTCTGGAGTGACTGCCTGACAGTAGGTACTAGACTGATGCACAACTCACGTGACACTCTCAGAGAAGTCACCTCCCAGTGTCCTGTGCTGTGCCAACAGCGTGCTGGCTGCTAAATGACTTTACATTCTTCTTTATTTTTCTGCAGAGCTTATTTTAGAAAGGTTGTATATCAATCTGGAAAGTGCTGTGAACATGATGTTATCATAATGGTACCATATGCCAGTTGACTACTTACAAATCATCCATGCTTCCCTCACTTGGTAGATTTTAAAAGCATGATAAAGAACTTGATTCTCCTCATGCTTACACTGGATTTATATCAGTGCACCTCCATGTTTTATACTGGTAAAAAAATATTTGTATCAAAATCGCTACAAAGCTTTAAAGGCTCTTAAAACAGCAATGCCCAAACAATAGTTTTTACTATTCAAGTAATTGTCTCAAAACCAGATGTGAGTGTTAAAGACTCAAACATATAAAAAAGTAGGATATGGTCCCAAAACACCTTATCCATCCCTACAATCTATAGAAATAGGTTATATCCTTTAACTAAAGAGCTTTAAAGCTGTTAATTTCCCTTCCTGGTTTGGCCCCTTTAGGAGGCCACTGTGAATTCCAATACTCCACCTGATCATTTCTCTATAGCTTTTTCCCACTATCTGTGTTCCAGAGAAATCAGATTTTCATGTGTTCCCAACACTCCATAAACCTTGCAAAAAATTATGTTCTGTAAGACTTGTGATAAAGCAGGAGGTTAGCAAAAGTCTAGATCTTAACAAGGAATCCAAGATAAAAGGCTAAGTAAAACTTCTGTATATTGGAGCTTAGGAGAACCTGAACCTATTTCTACTCATATCTACCAGTTAAATATCAAGAGAATAAAAATCAAAACAAACCAAGCAAAAAAAAAAACAGCACCAACACAAACTTGTTTACAAATTCCTCACTTGGGCAACCTGTCAGCTGCCATATTCTGGCAAGTTTTATGGTGCCTTTTTGACCCTTTAAAATATTTCTCAGAGTGACTATTAGCCCTTATAAAATGTTTTTGGTGGGAAAACACCCTAGAAAATTAACTATGTGAAGTTAGTGCACAGAACTATTTTCACTGAGCTACTCTCTCTTACTCCTCCTCGAGGCAGAGCACATGTTTAGCAGTGAATTTCATTTCAGCCTCGTGCTTATTCATTCATTCATTAGCCTTTGTTCTCAAGCTGGTACCAGGAGAAATTCTCAATGCTAGCTCTTACTGCAAAGGGAAAAGTGAGCCCTAAAGTTCTGCTCTCGTTTGCAATCTGGTGTGAGTTGGGTGAGCTCTTCATTCCTGCTGCATTTCTGTGAGCAGGCTAAGTGGTGACCTTCATCTTGTACCTCTCTGCCTCGCTCAGAAAGAAGCTTTCATACAAATTTCAATAGCTTCCCTTTAGAGCAGCAGCCAGACTAGAGAACCTGCCTGGAGGGCTGAGCTCTACTGGTCAGATCCAAGTGTTTGTAAACACACTCATCCTGGAGAATTCTGCACTTGTGTTTGGTCATCTTGACTGAATGCCTCAGATTCTCTGGGCTGCAGCCCACTCTCACAGCTACTGAGTCTGATCTTCACAGCTGTGTGGGATATTGTCTTTTCATTAATTTGGTACTTTATCTGTAATTCATAAGGTAATGGTCACATTCTACAAACTCTTAAAGAAAATTCCTCTTCTCCACCTGCACACATCGATTGTACATTACTCACAAGATTCACAGAGAAGTGTCATATGGCTGAATTCTTCTGGCAATCTCAAACTGATTCTGTCTGGGATTTTTCTCCTCTGAGACTGGCTCTTTTAATTTTCTACAAGGTTTTTCATGTCTCACTCTTTAACATACAGAACTTCTCCACTGAGGTTTCAATCAGTTTTGTGCAAAGGAACAAACGGGTGGATCTGGCAGCATGGTCAGTCTGCAGGGCGTAGAACAATGAGGGGAAATTTTTTCTGTCTCTTCCATTAATATCTGAACAAGCCTTTCTGGAGGGAACTCATTTATTCACAAGGCAATTGTAACTATTTTTTTGATACAGGGTTTTACATATTAGCCATTTTTTTGTAATATGTGATATAGGGCAGGATGCTGTGGCTTTACAGGGATCCCAAGTGCTTTTTGAGACACATGAGGAAAACCAAGATATCTGCATTGGGCACCAGATGCAATGTGTGTCTCCCAGGACAACAGCAATTCTGGTGGAGCAGCAACTGGAAACCAGGCAGGATACCCTGGGGAATATAAGGAGATTGTGAGACCTGAATCCTACAGGCATCTACAATGTGATCTTAGGTCCATCACCATACCTAAAGAAACTCCCAGGGACTTAGGCTTTGAATTGGCAACAGCCTCTGCCTCTTGCAGCCTCACGGGCTCCTTTGCATGGATAGGTGAGGCAGAGAGGGGCAGTGGAAGTGCCTCCCATGTCTCCCAGCACACCTCACAGCAAGGTGCAAGCAGAACAGACATTTGGATAAGATGACAATACGACAGTAAATGTGTAAATAGGTAATTCAGACCCAAAGGGGACCAACAGATGACGGTTTGGGGGAGCCCACCACACTCTATGCACCTGGGAGTACATAAATGCCAATGGCAAGCATAGATGCTGCAAGAAGAAAAAGGTAAAAACCAGTGCAGGCACCACACTCCACACTCCCCAGTGCCTGCAGCCCCCATGTTTCTAGAAGAAGACTTATGGCTTTTATATAAAGTAACTGTGAACTCTGTAAAATCTCCATTTAAATTCCTGACCCAGAGATTTGCACAGCAGTACTGCAAAAAGTAGTAATTACATGGAAGCTTTTTAATATGCAATGGTATGCAGCACTTCCCTTTTTAAGCTGAACAACCAAAGTAGTATCATAAATATTATATTTAAATAGCAACCCAAACCACATGGTTTTGAAAACAATAACCAAGCACATGCTTTGCAGGAACACAGAATTAGAAATGATTTCACATACAAGGATAAAAGGTTTGCAAGAATTGTGATCACGCTAGAGAGAAATAGTTTATGCTATTTCAGACTGTACTCGAAGGTATTTTCACAGCTCCAATATAATTAACTGTTTTCAGTGATTTATAGTTTTGCTGTATGCATTTGCTTAAATATTAATTCTGCTGCCTGGTGTTTAAAGCAGATGGATTGTTCAAAGTGAAAATAGCTGAGTGCCTCATTCACAGTAAATATGGGACTTCTTAAAAGGGACTGTTGGCTTCTGTTTGATTCTTTGGACAATTAATTTATATTTAAGTTTTTAAAAACCAAGAGATCAAAATTAGGCTTTTTTCATAAGTAAAAAGCTGGAGCAACGTAATGCAGCCTACTAGTGCGTATTTAACATCAGCCAATTTGGGTTTTTTAACTAAAATTACAGAATTTTATGAAGTAGATGACTGGGAGTGACTGGAAACGAAGACAACACTGAGACCCTGTTTTGAAAAACAGATCATGGCCACATGACCATTTTCAGTGTTTCATATGTTGAAACACTTTCACCATAAAACTTTTGCAATTCTGTAACAAATTTACTCAGGTGTCAAGAAGAAGCAGCAATAAAACTGAACTCAAGAGTTTGAACACTGAAGAAGCCTCCAGAGGTTGTTACTGACAAATAAGAACTCATGCACTAGCCTTGAAACTGATTTTGGAAACATATTTCACACATGCTTACTAGCATTTATTAACCTCATCAAAGACAATTTCCGGTGTCCCACAACAACTTTAAGAGACTCCAGAGCATGGCCCATGAGCATCCACTTGTTCATAAACAAGAACAGATCTGTGCTCTGTAAAAGACTGGCTAAAACCCATCCCTGTGATGAGGCTGTCCAGTCGGTTTGGTCACCTTTATTTAGCAGCACTATAACCAAGGCAATACACCTGAAAGAATCCATCCAGCAGGCACTACTAACCAATCTGAGAAGGAAAATGTGGGGGATTTAATAACAAAGTAGATATGGCAGGAAGGTCCAAGCAGAAGGAGGGACAGCAAAGCTCTGGATGGACTTTAGGAGACACCTAAGCATGGAAATGATCCTGACTCAGACTTGGATATCCCAGCATAAATCTTCTCAGATTTCCTTAGCCCAGTGATGTGAAATTGAGACATAACATCCAGTCACCTAACTTCAGATTTCTATTACCAAAATACAGGACTGAGCATGACAGGGGGTGGGATCTCCCCCATCTGACAGGTCGTGGAAGGCAGACAGGCTGCTCCATTCTAGCTAATTTATGTGTTACATACTTCTGCTCTAAGTCAGGGGGCAATAAAGACATGAATTGCAGCCTTCCTTTTAGTTAACTCCGGACTTTCTTCCTGCGGGGGGGAGGACGGGCTCAGCCCAGCGTGCAGTGATCACAGGGGCTGGAGATTTAGATAACAAGGAGCGATGACTGCCTTGGTTTCCCAACTCTTGATGCCCTGCCCACCTCTCTGGATCAATCAGGTGCCCCGTGCTTGCGCTGAGTAACCGGCACAGATAAACACAGCCCGCAGAACTGTGCGCTGTCCCTGCGGACCGCAGCTGAGCGCTGCGTTTGGGAGCTGATGTCCTGACACTCCCAAACTTCTCTGTTAGGAACCATCTGGCAGCGTGGCCAGACTCCTGCCTCGGAAAAGAAGGCAATGTTTGGCAGCAGTGAGTAGCACCAGTGAGAGTGAGATTCCACCCCCTTCCCAGGCTCTAGAAACGCAGGTGTCGCTTACACACTGCATCCTACAACTTCTCCCTGCCCCAAACACCTTCTCCCACCAGGAGCCCCGGCAGGTACAGACAAGGGAAGCCACTACAATCCGAGCAGCGAGGCGCCAGCCCGAGTCCGCCCGCCGGCGCAGCGCAGCAGCCCGGGGACACGCGGGGACACGAGGGGACCAAATCCGTCTCCGGCAATCAGAAGAAAGTTCGTGCCGATACAACACCCCAGTAAACCATGCGGGGGGCAGGAAGCGGCTTCTGAGAGAAGCGCTGACAGGGGAGAGTCCTAATAAAGCGGTAAGATCTCACCCACGCATACATCTCCTAGCTCAGCACTTCCAAAAGCACCAACGAGAATGCAAAGATTGAGGCAAGGGACTGGAGAGAGACTGCCTCCCCCCGGCTCGTCCTGGGTGCCTGGGTAGTTCCAGGACGAGCTGGGGCAGGGGCTTCGTCCCTCGCAGCCGGGGATGCAGAGGATGCTCCTTGCCCCGCAGCAGCGCCAGGAACAAATGGGGCGTGGGGGCCGCAGCTGCGGGCACAGGGCTCCCGTGCCGCGTCCTCGGCAGCGCCCAGCGCTTGTCCCGACACGCACCTACCTCGGCAGGACCCGGGTCCGGCTCCGCAGGGCTCCGGCGAGAGACGGCGGCGGGAGGCGGCGAGCGGAGCCCGAGCAACCTCGGCCGAGCCGGGGCCGCTCGCACGGGGGCACCGCGCCGGTGCCGCTGCCCAGGACGGGCGGACGATGCTGCTGCGGGGGACTCCGGGCTCCTCTTTGGCTCTGTTAGGAAAGTTACCGCGGCCACACGACCCACCTTAAACCCGCCTCCCCGCAGGACCCGAGGGAGGGGGAAGGAAGAGGAGGGCGGGAGGAGACGGGGGTGGGGGCTCGGAGCCGTTCTTTTCCCGGCGCAGAACCAAGTCACAGCAGCATCTCTCGGGCAGTCGCTCCGGGATGCAGGGCTGGGCGCACCAGCGCATCCCCGGCTCTCGCAGGCGCTGGGCTGAGGCTGCGCTCCGCTCCCCTCCCCCTGGATTCTCGCTTTGACGCGCGGTACCAGCTTCAGAGCGCAGAAACTTTCCCGTTTCCTGCCGCGCTGACGCTGATTTTTGGCTTATTGTTTGGTGATGGTTGGTTTGGCATCTCGTTATTTATTTAACCGTTTGTTGTTTCGGGGAAGGGGGATCTAGTCCTGGTGCCTTGGGCTTTGCGTATGTGTTTTGGGGTTTTTTCTCTGCCCGATTCAATTAAAATACATTCAATAGCCTAGAAGGACAAAGAATCAGATTGCCACCCGGCATCCCAAGGTTGCCGCCCGAACGTGTGGGAACGAGGAAGCAAACTGTAGCCAAGGCAGAAACACCCGGTGGCTCAGCAGAGGCAGGAGATGGGGGGAAAGCGCGGCTCGCTGCCTCCTGCGGCTGAAACACCGCGATCTCCCGAGCAGAGAGCTCTCAGACTCCGCGGATGCGCTTAGAGGGAGATCATGCAAACTTCTGGACCCATTTCAAGGTGCCGGGTTTGCAAGTAGAGGCACGCACGCAGCTGCAGGAGCGGGCACACACGG
>WBNO01030595.1:35982-51981 GCA_013400575.1 Peucedramus taeniatus
GGGGCAGGGGCTTCGTCCCTCGCAGCCGGGGATGCAGAGGATGCTCCTTGCCCCGCAGCAGCGCCAGGAACAAACGGGGCGTGGGGGCCGCAGCTGCGGGCACAGGGCTCCCGTGCCGCGTCCTCGGCAGCGCCCAGCGCTTGTCCCGACACGCACCTACCTCGGCAGGACCCGGGTCCGGCTCCGCAGGGCTCCGGCGAGAGACGGCGGCGGGAGGCGGCGAGCGGAGCCCGAGCAACCTCGGCCGAGCCGGGGCCGCTCGCACGGGGGCACCGCGCCGGTGCCGCTGCCCAGGACGGGCGGACGATGCTGCTGCGGGGGACTCCGGGCTCCTCTTTGGCTCTGTTAGGAAAGTTACCGCGGCCACACGACCCACCTTAAACCCGCCTCCCCGCAGGACCCGAGGGAGGGGGAAGGAAGAGGAGGGCGGGAGGAGACGGGGGTGGGGGCTCGGAGCCGTTCTTTTCCCGGCGCAGAACCAAGTCACAGCAGCATCTCTCGGGCAGTCGCTCCGGGATGCAGGGCTGGGCGCACCAGCGCATCCCCGGCTCTCGCAGGCGCTGGGCTGAGGCTGCGCTCCGCTCCCCTCCCCCTGGATTCTCGCTTTGACGCGCGGTACCAGCTTCAGAGCGCAGAAACTTTCCCGTTTCCTGCCGCGCTGACGCTGATTTTTGGCTTATTGTTTGGTGATGGTTGGTTTGGCATCTCGTTATTTATTTAACCGTTTGTTGTTTCGGGGAAGGGGGATCTAGTCCTGGTGCCTTGGGCTTTGCGTATGTGTTTTGGGGTTTTTTCTCTGCCCGATTCAATTAAAATACATTCAATAGCCTAGAAGGACAAAGAATCAGATTGCCACCCGGCATCCCAAGGTTGCCGCCCGAACGTGTGGGAACGAGGAAGCAAACTGTAGCCAAGGCAGAAACACCCGGTGGCTCAGCAGAGGCAGGAGATGGGGGGAAAGCGCGGCTCGCTGCCTCCTGCGGCTGAAACACCGCGATCTCCCGAGCAGAGAGCTCTCAGACTCCGCGGATGCGCTTAGAGGGAGATCATGCAAACTTCTGGACCCATTTCAAGGTGCCGGGTTTGCAAGTAGAGGCACGCACGCAGCTGCAGGAGCGGGCACACACGGCAGGCACACGCAGCTCGCAGTGCCTAAAGCAGCCCCTGCACGGGGAGACGCTGGCTCGAGCTGATACCACGCGAGGCTCAGGGGATGCTAATGGGGAAAAGCGCCGTGGAAAATTTACCTCTTCTCTAGCATCCTCTACCGTCCAGAGCATCTGCCCTTGCACTGTCACATCGACTGCATCGCTGCTGCTCTCGGGTGGCTCAGTGCCACTGCATGCTCAGAGAGGCATCAGCCAGGGAATGAATTGCACCCTACGGTTGTCATTTTCTTCCTGAAAGATGTACCAGAAGTTACAAATGCATAATGATTAAAATCATTAGACCAAAAGTCTTATGACAGGTGATTTGAACAGCTGCACTAACTTAGCTCTTAGCCAGCAATCTTATGCTTGCACAGGCTTTTCAAGATGAAATGATGAAATGCTCTACTTGAATTAGGTACTATTACTGATTATATTCTAATTAGAATAACAATGTTGGCTGTGATCCTGCTTTTTTAACATCTCAGTATGTAAGAAACACAAGACCAAGTCCCTTTTTGATAACAGACCAAAAGGATTAATAGAACTTTTCTTGACACCGTAGCCACACAATGAATCCCCACATTGTACAGTATTTTATGTCCATATGAGGCTGCCAAAATCCTTTGTCCTGCACTGTGTGTTTCTTGGTCACGTGCCAGTGCATGACTGCAGGTGATGGCAGTGTTTCAAAAAGGACATCTTTTGGGCCAGGATTGGTACATTGGCTCTGTAAGGGACTCCCTGCAACATCCCAGCCTCCCAACAAACTCCTTCACCCCAGCACTGCCTTTGTGCCCCCAGGTTCCCAGCCTTGCCTTGCCTGGCTGTGCTGGTTTGCAGCATTCCCAAGACCTTGCACCAGCCCCCTGAGCCAGCAGCATGGGGCAATGGAGAATCCCTGCGTGCTGGAGAGATTCCTCCTTCCCTGCCTCTTTTCCAGGCCCAGTTCTGCTCCCTCCCTGGCTCCACAAGCTATTTTTCTTCATTACCCATGGCTAAGGCAACCTAAGCAGGTTCTGCAGCAGTACTGGTACCTGAGGTGAATTTCTCACTATCTTTCTCCACATGTTTTAAATTATTTTTTACCAAAATCCTAATGATGAATATCAATAATAAATTAGCAATCGTGTTCATTTATTACATTATTTTCAATATTTAATATAATTCAATAGATCAAATTTGAACTTGATTTATAGAATAAATAAAGATAATTAGGTTTTGTTGTTTGTCTAAGAATATTAAAAACCACCAGTTGCTCTATACTGATGGCATTGTTTAGAACTCAGCTTTGCCACCAGTTTCCATTTGGGGAACTATTTAGCATTCCTGATTTTCCTTTTTAAATGGTAAGAAATGCACAGAGACTAAACCAGACTGCTTAAAATGAATTAGGCAAGCCTGCTGCGACAATTTTTTTTTTCTTGTCTTTCAGTGTTCTCTGTAAAACTTTCCAAAGAAGTGGCCTGTCAAACTCTGAGTTCTCTGGATACCAATGAAACCCAAGATATTACATTCTGCTGTATGACTTTTGACAGATATTTGAGGCAAAGCATTCAGCCCCACTCTTGTTGCTCATATAAAATCCCATCCAGCTCAGTAATTTCCCATGGAAAGTTCTGGCATTCTCTGCACTATGGTTGTCTGCTTGCAGGGGCATAGATGTCAGTAAATGCCAATGAATGTGGCTGTGGATGTTTCTCCATTTGAGGGTGACTCCTGGAATACTCATTTCTTCTTGGTGTCTATTTAAATGCAACCCTCTTCTAAAAGACATTCAGTACAAACAGCACTAGATTGCAGCACACTGGTTCTAGTTCGGTGCTTCTGTTTTTAAAATGTGTAGTTTACAAAAAAATATATAAAAAGACAGTTTGGCTTCTTTCTTATTATTGTTGACTCAATGAGTCTAGACTAGAGTTATAACTCTGTAAACTCCAGCTGAATCTTCAAGCTTAGCCAGATTCTTTCATAAATCAGATTGAGTTGTTGAGATTCTGAAGGACAAAATAACTCTCAGTTATGAGTGCACAGCTTCAGTTTGGTGAAATGATATCTGGTTATCCCCAAGAAAGCTGAGCACCAACATGAAAATGAGAAAATAATTTGGAAAAAAAAGGGAAAAAAAAAAGCAGAAGTGTATTACAAGAGTGACTCTGCACAGAAAACTGCTTAATAATTCTGCTGATAAAGTGTGAGCCAGAGAAGAATTCATTTCCCTCTCCCAGAGCTCAGCTGGGGTGACAGGAGTATAAAGAAGAGCAGCTCTTTCATAAAGGTGAGCAGGTATGTCCTTCACACAGACACAGGAGTTTGAAAACATTGAAGTCACTGTGAGCTGTGCCATTGACTTTTTGGGAGGCAGAATTTTACCCTTTGAAAAGACCTGCTGAGTAAAACCAGCCACTTGGACACGTTTACTCTTCAAAGTCCATTCACCTTTCAAGAGCATTTTGCTGCTTTCATTTGCTTGCTTCTACATGTCTAATTCAAAACTAGCTCCTCTCCACTTTTTCATTTTCCATATGTCCTTTTTGCTTAAAGGGGGAAATGGGCCTCAGAAAACAACAGCAAACTGAATCCTGCTAGTGTTTGTAAAAGCACAAGTTATCAACACTGGAAAATTATTATACTGTTAATATCAAAGCCCAAGAAATTAAATATGTATCATTTGTGTCTGAATGAACAATTACTATTGAAAATAATGCCTGAAAAAGAAAAACAAAGCTTTTCAGACTTAACATGAATTTTAACTTGTTTTTTTTTTTTTTTTTTTTTTAGAAAACCAATCAGGGTTTTAGTTTATGCATCATTCTGTTCCCCACAATAATACTCTCTCTGTGCAATCAGTGATGATAAATGGTACATAATTGTAAACTTGATATTGGTTTTCAATATTGAATTCATCATCCTGTCCTCTTAACACATATTAAATACTTTAAAGAATTTATGTATTTGTTTGATTTATCTGTGATTTTTTTCCAATATGTAAAATTTATTAGTTTTCTAGTTTTTGAGGAACTAAGAGTAGACAACATCATTAATAACACTGAATAATAGTGTTGGCCTCATTTATGCCTCACTCCCTTCTACCAATACAAAGTGTCCAAATCAAATACAAACATATTAGTTGTAGGCAGTGTAGAAAATACAGTCTGAACTAGAGCCAGTTCTGCACAGGTTTTGTTTGACTTTCCCAATCCATCCCTGATCTCTCCAAATAAGGATAGCAAGAATCACGTTCATCTATCTTTTCCCACATGATAGACCCATTACAAATACAAAGATTCACTCAAATTGTCCCAGTGCTCTTAAAGAACAACCAATGAAAACATGATCAGAAAACAAAACATTACACTGGCAAAATATACAGGAATTGTTCATCTAATTCCAACAGACACTAAGCATTTAGGGCCTGGTTCAATCATGTCAATTGTGTTTTTCATTAACACAGCTTTTAAGTCTGCTCTCCAATCCTAATAAAAAGGACACTCAAAATGAGTTAAGAACTGGCCAGTGACCAAGTGGTTTTGTGTAAATCTTGACCTATAGGAAGTCAAATTCCACTCTTAATCCTGTGTGTATGACCATCACTCTTAGTGTCTGCTATTTCTCTTAATCATGGTTTCTGCACTGCTTCAGGGCATGACATTATTTTCTGCTTAGTATGATGTAAATTTAAAAATAAACAAAGGATTTGGTGAGGCTGAAGCAAATAATTATGCAATGATGCAAATGAAGTCATAGACTTCATTTGTTGAACTGTAGCTGGTTATTTCAGGGAGGAATTTGATCCACTAACAAAAACAACTGAGAAATTCAGTTGTACACAGCTATTACTCCTTTTATTTTAAAGGCAACTGGATAAGAGACCAGCCTCTCACAAAAGGGATGAGTGGAACTCTGTGCTGCAGGATGGCTGGGACAACTTTGTTGCATGAACACCAGCTCTTTGGATGGATCAGAGTGGCCTGAGCATGTAAGAGAGCTCCATGGTTGGCTTCAGGAGCTTCAGGGTGTAATTTTGTAGGAAACAGGATCTCACGTACACCCTGGTATCCAGAATGACATTCTGGCTTTATTTGGAGCACATGACCCTGCTAAGTATTGGGGAATGATATCAAAATAGATTCACAATCACTCTGCAGCACCTAAATTCTTATTAATGTTAATGAGAGTAATGCATATGGACTGAGAAGCCAAGAGGCCCCTCACAATGAAAAAACAGGAAAAGCAGCATACATAATACATAATTAACAGCAATGTCATATAGGTCAGCCTGCAAGTGTTGGCTTTTTAGTGCAAATTCCTATGTGGATAACTGCAAGATGAGACTTTTTTCTTTTATTCAGAAAATTCACACTGCAACTGGAGCAAGAAACCAATAGCTTCCAAGCACATCTTCACCTTCTGGTTCTGAGAGCAAAAGGACAACTTACATGCCATGTTCCTGTGCGTCTGCAGGACATCCCTCCTAGTACTGCCTGAGGTGAAATCCAGGCTATGAGAGAAACCCAACCAATTCCCAACTTTCCAACACCAAACAGGCATTTACAGGTTGAACATTATCAGCTGCATTTGTGATTGAGTCCATTATTTGAATATTCCCCACCTCCTGATTTTGTATCTCTCTGAATTTCTCTTTCACCTCCACCTAAACCCAAAGGCTGGAACAGCCCTGAACAAGCAAAGACCAAAAAAGGGGCTTAGACTCAGGAGCTAAAGAAGAATCCTGATTCTCTCCATCTGCCAACACCAATGCAACGAGGTTTCCCAAAGTTCTGCTCCTTCACAATGGAACCCAAAAGCTGCTCTCCCTCAGAACATTCCCATTTGGAGAAAGCTGACCAAACTTCCAAGTGACAGCAAACCAGAAATAAAGTTAAAATACAGACTGAAGTACACCAAAGCTGGTGGTTGGTATTCTGAAAGAAGTCCATAGGACACATTCATTCAGATCTTATTTACAAATACTTCTAAATATGCTGGGGCAAATTTATGATCAAGCTTAGCTGTTTTCTTCAAACAGCTGTCTCCAGATAGACAGAATATTAAGGAGAGAACTTAAATCTGCAGGAAATGTAGTGTTACAGCAATTGGCATTATTTGGACACATTGTGGAACGATGTTGCTCAGCTCTGCTTTTATCAAAAGAAATTTTGAGTTCACTGCTCTTGTACTCAGTGAGGAATGGGTTTGATTACAGAAAGAAGATAGAAGCTGAAAGAAGCTGTGAATTTATCTTTAGGATCGATTTCTGCAGGAATTTTTACCCTGAAGTTTTAGGAACTAGTTGAATGCCAGCACTGAATATAAACATTCTCTGCACTGAACCCCTTCTCTGCAAAAGCCAGAGTCCTCATTCTCAGTCCAAAACTCTGCCACTTGTGTATCTCAGTGCTGTGGTCTCCTCTCTTCATCTGCAATGGGCTCAGCATGAGACTTTAAGAAAGAGGATCATTTCAATTTTTATCTGCTCTGGAAATTTTGTTACTGCTTTTATTCATCACTGCAGAGATGAGCAGCCTGCAAAGCCAGTACACCTGCACAACACCTTATTCTGTTGCAGTGAGATCTGAGGATGCTCCTTAGACTGATTGTAATGACCCTAGGACTGGACCACACATTATTTTATGCCTCACTTTCCTCCCTGCAAACATGGGAACAGCATTCCATGTGCTGTATAATATTGACTTCTGCCCAGAAACTGTTTTGCATATGCTACAGAGATGAAAATTAAAACGGACATTTTGAAATTTTGTAATTTCAAGGAATTATGTTCGTTTACGTTTATGTGTAAAAAAGCAGAAATTCCTAGCAAAAATTCCTGAAAGTTCATTCCTGTTTTCAAAGAAAATCTAAGAAAACTTGGCCATGGGTATTTTTTTTCATTTTCATCCAGCTCTGTAGTCATTCACAGAATTCTAAGTCAGGATCTAGCAGGAGTTGTACTCAAAATGACAGCCTGCCGAGATGCATTTATTTCTCTGGTTTGCCACTTTACAAGGGAAAAAAACACATTTCCAAGATATTTTTGGTAACGTATGACTAAGTAGCAAAATTAAAACTAGGAAATTAATAACTACATGGCATTTCAATCCCATCAACTCTAATCAACATAAATCCATTCTAATTAAAACCTGCAAATCCTGAGGATACCAAAGAGATAGCCCTCTGTTACAGGGAGATGGCAGCAACAGGTACATTCCATACAAATGGAGAGGATGCAAATCTCTGAAAGAGGCAAAGATGAAGCTGTACTAGAGGTTATATTTTTAGATACCACTAGACCCTAATAATCTCAAAATGGTGAAGTAAAAGAAAACCTCATACATTTTGCCCTTTAAAACTTTAAGAGCACTTTGACAATCTAAATGAAGGACTGCACAGCTTTCAGGCTGAAAAGGGTCACTATCACAATCACTCCTATAGTTTTAGAATATGATTAGCCTCTGGTAATCCCTAATTGGCAAAAACAAACATAAATTTTGTCCTTTAAAATTTAAAAAGCATTTTCACAAGCCAAACAGAGGATCTGAAGGAAGTGTACAACTTCACAGCCTGCAAAAGGTTATCAAGTTTATCACAATCATCAAACCAGAAATAGGACAGAGATACAAAGCGTGTTCTGATCAGAATGATGAATAACACACACCAGTTTAAAGAGAATAATAGAAATTATATAATTGCACCAGGGCCTTTGTTTCAAAGTCAAAACATCTCAGCTCTTGAGTCTGTCTTTAGGACTTGATCAAAAGCCCATAAACATTAACAAGATTCTTTGCACTGACTCCCTTGGGCCTTGCACTTGTCCTTTATACTGAAGCTTCGTGCATCTTAAATCAGTTCAGGAAGCTCCTCGTCTCTCCCACAATCCGTTCAATCTTGCACTTACGAGCAGCATCAGCTTTTAAATACAAAACTACAAATGTCAAATCTACCTGATTCTGGTAACTTTTCATATTATACCAAGATCAGTACTTTCCCTTTCCTCCTACTGCACTGTCAGGGGGAAAAGGGATCCAAAGTGAGCTTGGGTGTCTGTTATTTGTGCACATCCAGAGCAGCTACTACTGACACTCTGGGGTTTAAGGGGAGAACCCATCTTCACCCAGCTCTAAATCAGTTCTTGTAAAGAAGGCCTCTTTTGTCTATTGGTGTTTTTTATCCCCAACCAGCAGAGATTAAATGCATGTGTTTGGCAGGCAGTGGCTGTCACCCTGCCAATTAGCTCAGCAGGAAGGAAACAACCTGCTGACCTTCCTGGGCCAGCATCTCTCCAAGGCAAGCAAAAGGGGCTCAGTGTTGTTATCATCATATTCCATCACAAGCTTACCCTACCATTCCCTGGAGTCACAGCAACAGCTCAGAGCCACAGGAGTGTAGAGCTGCAGGGAACCAAAGCCATCATTATGTCTGGTGGTTTCCATCCAAACTTTATTTGTGAAATCATAACGAGTGTTGTCTTTTTTCTGTTTGAGGGGGTCTGTGCAGGAGTCCTGAGGGCTGGAAAGGGTTTGCCATATGAGAAAGCCTGAGAATCACTGATTTTACTACTGTGGCAAGTAACAAGTTACACCTGACTACTTTTAACATGTTTATTTCACATGTTCTTACAAATTGTCACACAGTCTCTTTATGCAAATTGTGCCAGATTTTACTACACTGATGTTGTTCAAGAATATTTAATGCTAGCTGTAGATTCCTTTTCAAAACTGCAAGTTAAGGTTTGGTTGTTTTTTTTTTTTTTCTTGCAATGATGAAAAAATAGAACATCACATATATAAATGCTTGGACAGCATGATATTTAGAAAAGCAAGAATATAAAATTTATCGTTTTTATCCATCCTAGCCTGTTGTGATGTCCAGTGGTGACACCTTAGTAAAAGATCTACTGCTTCTGGGTTTTCAGTGGGAGGCAACAGCTGTAGCTGGCCTTTGCTTTAATATAGCATGGTCTGCAATCAGGAACCAGAGCTGCAAGAGGACTTTGGTGGATAATGAGGAAGGCAGCTTTAGTAAGGTTCCTCAGCTCTGAGCACACACCCTTTTCAGGTGTAACTTTCATCTAAGTCTCCCCTGCATGTCATTCCATTGGAACAAATCAACAGGAGAAGCTGAAAAGTAGGCTGAGATAAAAATGTGTTGGGACACAGAAAGATGCTTTAATAGATAAAAAGCTACAGTCTCTTTTAGAAAGGATTTTTCCACTTTGTATTCCTATTGTCTGAAATCAGGTCTGAATAGAAGAAGATGACTTGATAAAATATAGGCAAAAAATCATATAAGGAAATAATGGAATTGCTGTTATGGATTTTTGTGACTATAAATAGTTTCGGAAATGAAACTGTCAAGCCCAGCATCTGAAATGCTGTAGAAATAAAGTCACTTTAATGGTCAGCCTGCTGCAACCACATAAACATTCCCTAGTTCCTTTCACAGCCCAGCATCTTGTAAATTTTTTTTTTAATCTGACATATGGGGAGACATTAGTTGGAGACTGAAGGAGACAGAATCTAAAAGAGAAGCAGAAATAGATCAAGAGAAGATAAGAAACAGAAATCATCAACAGGAGATATTAAATTCCAAAAATGAAACCTGAAGGGATGGGACATTCTAGAAGGGGAGGGGGGAAAGGAAAGGTGGTGAGATAAGCTGGAAAATAACATGGTGAACTCAATTTTAAGCAAAATTATTAGACAGAAATAATCTGAGACTGCCCCTCCTCTTCTTCCATGCTTTTGAAGGTATGGGCTGCCATATCTGTAAGAGCATTCCTGGCACCTGACTGTAAATCCAGAACAGCTCTGTCCCATAGCTGGGGCTGCTCTTTGGCTTTCCTGTTGCACCAGCAGAAAACTTTCCCTTACCTGCAGCTGCACCAGCTCATCCATCGTGGGGGACACCTGCTCACAGGGGAGCTGTGCACTCCCTCCACACACTGCATTCTGTAATGTGCAACTGGGGAAAGAGTAGAAAAATACCTAAAATAAGTATCAATGTAAAAAATCAGGCAGTGTCAACTTAGTTAAGTTGAATGAGCATTTCGGTATTTGATTGGCATTCTAATGTCCTTCACATCCTCAGAAAGTTCCACGTCTTATCAGCTGCGACAAACTACTTGTTCAAGGTCTGATTTCTTCCTCTGGAAACATTTTTTGTATCTTGTTTTTCTTAAAGTTTATTACCCATTAGACTATTTTCTCATTATAATGGCAGCTCGGTCTCTTTCAGAAATACATAGTGTATAAAACCTAGAAATATAAAATGTATAAAATCTGCCTGATATCTTCATAAAGCAGAATTAAATTTCCTATTTACATTCAAGGGGGATGAAACAAGAGAATGGATCTTTGGCTCAAACCCGGGCTGAGCCACTGAGTTGCCATATGACCCCAGGCAAAGAATCTGATCTTCTTTAATTGAAGCAGTTAAAAAATTTGGCTGAGAAGCAAGACCTTTCTGAAAAGCATCAACCTTTGACCTCAGCTTGCATGAGTAAATGCACCTCCAAAGCCTCAGGCTGAATGATGAAACATTTTTTTTCAGTTATCTATCCCTAGAAGCTATGTGGTTGCTCACATCACTTTGTATTTTCAGCATTAGGGAATGACACCATTTGGTGAGGTAGTAACAAGCAGCACTTTGGTGGTTCTGTCAAGTGTTTGGGACCTAGAGGACAGTTCTTGATCACCTGACTTACTTCAATCAGACTTGTGGGTGAAAGCAGTGGAGAGGGAGGAGCCTTGCATGCAGAGCCTGCTGCCAGGAAAGCACGTGAAGAATAAAGGTGTAATTTAGCCTGCAGGAGCTCACCCTAAGTAGAAAATAAACACCAGTTACTATTTTTTGTTCCCACAGTCGATGATTAGATCCTTCCCATCATTAGGACACAGAGAGGGATAACTGGAGTCCCTGAGGCCGGGATGAGCAAGGTCATTGGATGTCTCAGCTCTTAGCAAGGGCCAAAGACCTGAGTTCCTTTGGCTCCACACTAAACTCAGTAGTCAGTATCACAACAAATTATTTTTTGCCTCATTTGTAAAAGCAGCAGGCACATGGTGAACACACTCTCACCTTGCCTCTCTCTAATGAACCACTTTAACCATAGCAAGAATGAATTTTGCATAATGACTGCAATATGAAGTCGTAAGGAACCATCCAGCATTTGTGATGGAAGCCTTGAGGACAATGACAAAGGCACCCATTAAGAAGACGTTCAGCAGCTGAGTGTCCCAGCAGAGTTGGGCAAACACTGAAATCCATTTCCCTTGGATATTCATTTGAATTTTTAAATGAGTTTCTTTGACTGTTCACATCTCTTTTGTGCTCACTTTCCATGAATAGCAAATGAGCTTTAATAAGGGGAATAATCATGAAAAACACATTTTAAGCTTGAACATTTGCCAAATGAAAACCTCCAATTGCACAATAAGTGGTTTGCAGTACATATGTCATTTTATGACTTTTACATTCAATTAAAAATATTCACTGTTGGTCAGTTATCACACAGGGACATCAAGAAAACTCAAATAATATCACTACATACAAAACTGGGCAGCACAGGTTAAAGTATTATTATGTACAATTAGGTATTCCTGAATTACTTGCTGGCTGAGACTTAGTTCTTGACAATAATTACGAAAAAAAATCTTACAATCTTGTATTCTTTCCTCTGCAAATTTTTTTTTTTTTTTAAGAGAAACCTGTTATTTACCCAGTCCTGCCAGGCAATATGATTTGCCAGAGGATAGAGCAGTTATGGGCATAAAATCTTTGCTCAAGGGCTTTTAGTAAGAAGAATTTAAGGCACCTAAGATGCACAGCTGCAGCCCAGAAATGCAGTGTAATACATTTTCCTTTAGTTTCCTTTTATACATCATTGAGCTCTCAAGGAAAACCTCTTATATCTCATTTGTAGAGCAAATCACAACTTCAGAGTTCCCCATGAGTCAACCCCATTTAATTTCTGCTGATAGGAGCCTAAGAGGGAATTAATCAGCTTCACCTAGAAACTTCTTGTTATTTTGAAAGCAGGAGGGTAAAAAGTCACTCTTGCTATTCTGTTTTCTATTTACTGGGGTATATAAATAAATAAACCTTAGAGCATGATATTGTGCAGCACTGACCCCAGACTTGAGCGAGATGTACCAGAGGGAGCACTCCCAATTTGGAAGTGGGTGGAAAATCTGACCTGTTGGGTCTTTCCATCTCTGACCACCATTATCCTCTGAACCCTGCAGGAGCTGCTCTGGAGGCTGAGACAACCCTGAGCATCATTTCAGTGCAAGGGCTCCCACCAAATCAAATGAATTTTGATGACAAATGATTGATATGGTGGCCTTCTCCTTTGATCCAAATTGTTTTCATAATTTTGAGCATAACAAATATAAGCATATTTTATGAAAGCAGAAATTCTGGACTACACCAAGTTATCAGCTGCAAACAACCTAAAGCTCCCTGCAACAAACATTCTAATCATCCCAGCATAAAGGCTTTTTTCCCTTTAAATAGTACGTAGGATCTCTCACCAGTAAATACAGAGGGAAAGCCTGGGATAAACTGAGCCAAGGTACAGAAAATAAGTGAAACACAAGAGTACACAGCTTTGCATTCCTGTGCTGTAAACTTTTGAACTGCATCCATGGAAGAAAAGGGTGGGGGAATGAAGATCAAATGCATGCTGTAGTAAATATCAGGTATTGTGATAAATTGCTTTTATGCTCCCAATAATTGTAAACATCGTGTAGTTTCATATTCCTGACAAGCTTGAAGAGATCTGAAAACCTTTTTTTTTTATTTTATTATAGAGCAGCATTGCTTTCTAGTTTATTTTGTGGAGAAAATTGTCTCTTTATGCTATAAACAACTCCAAGCAGTTTGTTCACGGAAGCTGAAAGGTGGAATTTTAGCCCATTAGACACGGGCAGGGAAGCGAAAGTTCCGATTTCAACCCAAAATCGATTACAGAGCGTCCCCCAGCGGGGGTGCCCGGTACTGCCAGCGCTAAGGGGGGTCTGGACGAACGGAAATCCAGGGAGAATATTGGGAAGCCCAAAAATGCGCGAATAAAAAAATCGTTTTCTTTTCTCTAAAATAAGAACATTAGCATTCTCTTTGTAATGCTGTATAAATTATTTTAAAGGATAAATGAGATAATCATCAGTCAACGTGCAATCCTAAGCAAAATAAGAGTCTAATTAACATGAGATCTGACAAAAATAATTAAAGGAGAGTGACATAATTAATGCCAGTGGGCACGGGATTACATAAAACAGACATTGTTAAGATGATCTGTTATCTTTCTTTTTTATGAGTGCAAGGAATGGCCTATTAATCCTGAGACCTTTCTAGATGTGGGTGCAATTTTTACAATCCTTGGCTTTTACTGAGCCAGCGATCCAGGAGAAGGAATCTCCAAGAGAAGAGAACATTTATCCAGTTTAGGATGAGTTAGAAGGAGATGCTGAATTGCCAATTGCTCCACAATTGCTTTAAGAATGGGAGAACCAACTTCAAAAATATGCTATAAGATAATCAAATCTTGCATCCTCTACCTCAGTCACAGAGTACTTGGAGGAAAAAAAATATTAAAAGGCCTTTTTCAAATGGAAAGATACAATTTCTATTGATTCCATGACTGTGTGGATCCCAGATTTATCTTCTGCCTCTTGTTTGTGGCATTTGTCAGATGAGTCAGGCTTCAGAAACTTGAGCCAATTGCTGGTATTCTCCAGTGACCTCAAATTTCTTTGCCCAAACACTTCTGCTAAAAGGTAACACTCTGAAATCTGTCCTGCACCTCCTGACAGGCTTCTCCAGGCAGGGAGAGCTCCCGAGAGGCTCCCACTTTCCATCCCAAGCAGGCACAGCTTTAAAGACTTCTATTGCCCATGTGAAAATAAAAGCTTCTCTAGCACTCACTGGTGTTATCCACAGGGGCATTGCACAAAGTGAGGAATACATTCTACCATGTATTTTTCTGTACAAAGCACTTTAAGAAGTTAAGCTGTATGAAGCAATGTATGTCCCATAGTTCTGCAAGCAGACTGCACTTCATCCTTATTCTTCAAGATTTGGTAAGATCTTCTAATATTGATACACCAACATTTTTGCAATTTTTTTTTTTTTTTAATTAAACATGCACATGTTATCTTGCTAGTTTTGGCTGTCCCTGCACAAACTTCTTGCCTTGTGTAAAGACAATTACCAGATCAGCATGAAATACCAGAGCATGGGACAAATTCAGCTGTCAGATAGAAGTGTCAAGAGTTCTCTTTGGCTCTAGTGACTCCAGCTTGGCCTTTTGCAATCATTTGAGGTTTCTTCCAAGAGAGGAAGGAAGTGGGGAAACTCAAGAATGAGAAAACTGTTCAGACTAGGATGTTATAAATACATGTGCAGCTACTCAACAGCATCCCCAGGGCATGAACTTGGCCCAAAGGTCTTCCATTTTCCTCTGTGAAACAGTGCACAAATGAGAGCAGTGATCTCAGCTACTTCTATTTAATTAACCTTCATTTTATTACAGTCATTGAATGTCACTGAGTAAGCACACTGGTCTGTGCTCCTCACTGTGTCAGCAGTCAGCATCTGCTACACTTCAAACTCAATTAAATGTCTTTTTTTCTCCGAATGTTGTGTTTTTCTTACCCTTCCTATCAGCATGGGTTACTTCATCTTTGCTCCTGCTGAACAAGAGCCCCATCATTTTGCTCTCCATTTCCCTCTTCCTCTCACATCCTGCTTACATAATACATCTGAAATCATCCTGACTCCCAAACCCAAGTCTACACTTTGGTCGTCTCTCACTAAGTTATAACACCTCCTCCTCCTCAGATGTTTGAGAACTTGGCTTCTGCAAATCAGCTTCTTACAGATGGTGCTTCCATTTACTGGCACAAATTGGTTACTTAGAAGTATTAGTCATTGGAGATACACATTTTATAAAACATGTGAAAAATAAGAAGTAGAATAAACAGGAACATACAGTGACATACTGCCTTGGCTCTTTCCCACTGTTTTTTTTCCCTCCTAAGGACAAACACTACACAGCTCTCACCACGTATTTATGTTCAAGTGAAGTTATGGTGTACTCAATTGTCATTTGAGAAAGTATGAATGCTTTTTTAAGAGTCAAAACAATAATCCCCAAAATGCCACACTGGCAGCATTACAGACACAGAGTACTGACTCAGACCCAGAGAGCTTTGGACTCCTGACCTTCCACTGCTTTCCTGTTTCATCTTGGACTAAACTTCATCTGTCAGTATCTTTATCTTCCTCTCTGTAAATGTGAAAGACAATATTGGTGATTACTGTAAAATAAGTTGTCATTAGAGTCTGCCTGCTCTCCTCATACACCCTTGCCCTTATCCCCACCTCCCTGAGTGCTCTGGCATGTGATCACACAAAATCCGGGGTGAGGAACGGACCTGAAATTTCTCCTGGAAGATGCCGTGAAAGACCATGGAGGTTCACACAACGGCATCCCCCACTTGAAGGGAATCCGCCCTCTGTGCTCGCTCAGCCACACAAGCCTGGGCTCCCTCAGGGCTTGCACTGATCGGGCTCCCCCTCAGGCCGCTCCCGCCCGCCCCTCAAGGCCGCCCTGGTTTCCTCAGCCGGCCGGTTCCCTCAGCTCGTCCCCGCTGTCCCTCAGCTCATCCCCGCTGTCCCTCAGCTCCGGTTCCAGTCCCCTCAGCTCGTCCCTGCTGTCCCTCAGCTCGTCCCCGCTGTCCCTCAGCTCCGGTTCCAGTCCCCTCAGCTCGTCCCCGCTGTCCCTCAGCTCCGGTTCCAGTCCCCTCAGCTCGTCCCCGCTGTCCCTCAGCTCCGGTTCCAGTCCCCTCAG
>WBNO01030595.1:52185-79025 GCA_013400575.1 Peucedramus taeniatus
CTGCGCCCGCGGTGAGGCTCCGCCGTGAGGGGTCTGGGGGGAGCCGCGGCTGAGCGCTGACAGAGCCGGGATCGCCCGCGGGCCGCGCTGGGGCGGTGGGCGGCGTCCCCCGGGGCTGCGGGTGGCGGAACCAGAGCTGGGGGCAAAGTGATCCCTGAACTGAGGTGATCCCTGGGCGGAGGTGATCCCTGAGCTGGGAGGGATCCCTGAGCGAGGGGTGATCCCTGAGGACAGAGGTTGATCCCAGAGCTGGGGGGATCCCTGGGCAGAGCTGACCCAGCTGGGGGAACCCCTGAGGACAGAGAATGATCCTCGGGCAAGGTTATCCCTGATGGGGAAGGGGTGATCCCTATCCTGGGGTGTCCGGATGGTGCTGAACAAATCACGGCTGTAGCAATAGTTTTCCTTTAAAACAAGATTCTTGAGAAATCAACGAGGCGTTAAGAGCGGAAGGAATCGAGGAGTTGATTGTTAGAGGGTTTAACTGTGAACAGTTTACTGGCAGTGATAAAAGCTAAAGGATTGTTCAATTTTTACACTTCTCTTGTTTTAAAAGATCCTTTAAAATGAATTAATTTCTGCAGGGTGGTGGTTTATAGCACGAGTTAAATTCTATACATACCTGTTAAGTATTACAATGGGGCCAAGCCATTATCTTGAAGCCATTGTAATTCTGCATCAGCAGCTATTTCTGTTCAGTAATTAAATGTAATTGCCTGTGTTATATCGGGGCATTTCAGACACGGGAAGGCTGCCAGGCTCTGATGTCTGCATTTGTTGTTGTTTTTACGTACTGTGGTGCTGTTATGTGCATCGTAGATCATCACCAGAGCTGTGGTTGATATTTCAGTTGGGTTTGTTGTTGTTCAATAGCACAATTTATTTGATGCAGGAAACTGACTGGTAAATAACAAACATAATATCCAACTTGTTGAAATGCACCAGATGACTTGCCTGAAAGAAAAGGTTGAGAATTGTGACTCTTTTTTTTTTCTTTGGAACTATGATTGGCATAGATGTTTTCACTTTCGATTTAGGTTGCAACCGAGGGCAGAAGGTATATTACTTAGATTATTATAGTGTATTACTGCTGGCTAGGAGATCAGGACTAGTGATAGTTACTGCTCCCCAAAATACTGTATTTGGTTATAAATTCCTTAAGGATAAATTAAAAGCACATATCAGAAAAAAATCTAACCTTTCCTTCTGTGCCTAACTCCCCCTCTTTTGTACTTAAATGTAAATTGTGCTACAGGTGACTGTCAGAATATATCTCTATGTGATTATTCAAGGTAACCCATATATGAGGGAAATATTTGTTTTCCTTCCTAACTCTACACAGCATGCTGAGCAAATCTATTTCATGCCCTGTGAGAGCCTGCCTGCAAAAATCTCATCAGCAGGTGCTTGTAGGGGTGAGCTGTGCCTGCCTGGGAGTCATTCTGCTCTAGATGGATGGGTTAGGCAAGGATGGCTTCCTATGGGCACAGCTCATAAATCTTCCAGTGACATTTCACTTCTAATGCTCTTCTGAATTATTAATAAATATTAGCTTTTTTGTATACCTGCTGCCATCATCCATTATAAGCCTTCAGTGTGAGATGAGGCCAAGTTACTGCGTGCACAGTTGTGCTGGCTGGATTCACACTTCTTGTGGTCACAGCTCAAGGGTTGTCCTGTGTCAGCTTCTAAGATATACATGAAAATAGCATGACTTGTCAATACCTATATACTTTATTCTGTATTATTTGCCTGCACTGTGGTGAGTTCAGTGTTTATAATAAATAAGTATTAAGAGAAAATACAGTGGAGATCCCCCTCCCATCTGAAAGCTTTTGGGTAATCTTTGAAATACCAAAAGCAATTAAACTCTTGAATTTTGAGGCACTTTTTAAGATGTCATGTGTGATGTGTTGTATGTGATATTTTGATGGCACATTCCTAAGGGATAGAGTCTCTTTCTCTACGTGCACCCTTACCTGTGCTCTTTTATGTAAAGAGCCTGCTGTAAGTGGTGTGTTTGAACAGAGAGAGCTGTGGGAGCAGGGTAAAGGAGCTGCTCATAATTCTACAGCCTTTGGAAATTCCATGAAAAGACTTTCTGTGCCAGGTGTATAGTCCCTTTTTCATATGGAAGCAGAGAAGAAAGAACTGTAACCTTCACTCTTTAAGCTATAGCCTTTTCATAATGAAAGTGGATCTTTTTCACTCCTTAGATAGAATTTGCACTAAATTTTGGCATTAGTGGATGCAAAAGGGTTTTGTCACAAATTTATGGACTGTACCACAGAATTAAACCATAATATTCATAATTTTGTTCGTCAGAAAAGTAAGTGTACACATTGGAGGAGACACAACTATTTTTCTTACAATGGGAAATATTTCAAGAAACCAATATTGCAACTGAAAGTTTGAACCTTGAAACTCTGAATTATCTTCTAGATGGCAAATTGTTATCAGATGATGTCACACACTATGTTGTCCCCGACTGCAAGGTTGTTCAGGAGTACCTGGAGATTCTGGAATTTCCGGAGCTGAAAGGAATTATTTTCATGCAAACAGCTTGTCAGGCAGTGCAGCATCAGAAAGGACGAAGGTATTTATCCTATAAGAACTTATTTTTTATTTAGATCGAAGTAAAAATACTGATTGTAAAATGTATAATTTGTTTTCAGGCCTTTCAAGTGTCTTAATGTAGTTTTACAGAAGGGGAAGGACTGGGATCCTTTGTGATCCATGGATATCAATGCATGGCATAGTTTCACTTGATAGGAGCACTATGAAACCTGTAGCATTATTAACTAATGAAGTGGCTGGTGACAGGAATTAATTAGACTTTGTGGTAATGATCTATCATGTGCCCACAGCTAGATTATGGACAGGTTTGGTTTGCTGTATTGACCATTTGTCTTTGGGGAGTAATTAATATTATTGTGTGGTACTTATCTCACCAGACATTAACTTAGGCATTGCCATAGCATTTCAGAGTAAAATTTGCTCTCAGGGTCTTCCCATATTTCTAAAGCACAAAGGCTTTTGAATAAATAACCCTTGCCCCAAAAATGACAAACCAAACAAGTTCCTGAACACTTAAAGTGTTTTGTGGGGCTCAGTGGAAAACAAGTTTGTTTAAAATCAGAAGTGTTCACAATGGAACTTGAACAAATTTGCTTGCAGGTGATGGTTTAGGATTTATCATCAGTGGTGTAATTTAATGAGTGCATTTCTCTGTACATGACAGTAATTTTCCTGGAGTTTTTCAGCTGTGTTTTCACGTGGAGTTAAAATAGCATTATCAAAAGAAAGCAGAAGGATATATTTATCTTCTTTCATTGCAGACAGTACAACAAGTTACGGAATCTATTGAGGGATCCCCGTCATGACTGTACTGTGTTTGCTAATGAATTCCAGCAGCACTGCTACCTGCCCAGGGAGAAGGGAGAATCCATGGAGAAGTGGCAGACCAGGTTTGTTTGACCTCTGTAGTGTCACATTGCACAGCATCATGACTTTGAATTTAGGAATGTGAGCATGTACCAGCTGCTGAGAGTTCATGCTCCTGCTCTGCTTAGCTCTGCAACAGTTCACAAGCACTGCAAGTCTGCATTGTGCTTTATGAGTATAAAAGTATCAGCATTTTTTTCTTAGGGAAATAGACAAAATGTATTTAAATTAAATGCAATAATGCTAAAGAAAAGGTTGGATAAGTTTAAAGTCACATCGTAGCATCAGAGTCTGAACACCTCCAGCCTGCTTTTTTACAAGCTTTCACTCAGAGGAACTTCATGTTGTGTTGCAGCCAGGGCACAAGTGGATGTACTGGGGAGAAAACATTCTATTCTCCTCTCTTTTGTGGTGCTTAAGAATGGCACGAGAACATTTTTGCAGAGAAATGTTTCTGTAGCTTGGTGTATATCTCTCAAAAGTCTGAGTGTTAAATCAAAATCTTGTTTATACGAAGCCAGCAAAATCTTGCAAGTAGCAAATGAGCTCTGCCAGAAGTCTTATTTCAAACTTTGCTTTTCTAGGAATATTTACAATGCAGCAGCCTGGTATCACAATCACTGCCTGGGTCAGATGCCAGTTGTTATGGTAACAGAAGATGAAGATGCTATCAGGCAGTACGGAAATGAAACAGAAGGAGTGTTTGTGATTTCCTTCAAGGTAACATGCCAAAAAAATAAAAGGTTTCCTTTATGCTGCATCAAAATGATTAAACAAGTACTATAAAGTATATTGCAAATCATGTCAGAGTTTACAATCAAGAAAACTGTGAGATAACTCATGTCTCCATTTATCAAAGCAAGCAAATATGTCACTTATGGGAATGTCAAAAAAACCAGTGGCAGTAAGCAAAGCAGAGAGATGGAAAGATAAGCAGCAGTTCTGAGGATAGAGGTCATCTTTCTTAGGAGACCTTTTCCTTTTTTTCCTTGTTTTTAAGGAATTTGGCATTGATGAGCAGTGATTGGTTCCCCCAGGCAGCTGCCTAAATCTGGAGTGTAAGCAGTCCATAAGCAGCTGTAGCCTAAATATCCATCAACAATGTTCTTGCCTGGACTGCTGAGGATACAATGATGTCTGAGAAAATAATTCATTCTTCATTTTGGTGTCCATCTCTGATACCACTCATTGGGATCTGGGGATGGGATGTTTATGTTCAGCTGTGAAAAGATGTTGAGTAAAAACTGCACCAAACTGCTTGACCTTTATTGTATTTAGCAGTGGATTAGGCTGAACCTGGGACAGATCTGTGGGGTTTAGAGCAGACTCATCATCACCATTGTGTTATTTGTGTATAGTTTGAGACAGCCCTTGTCCATCATGGGCTTTACAAATGCATTATTAAAAGAACAGAGATCTCAGAGTACTTTTCTGTTTATTTCTGGTTTTGCATACAGAATTACTTGGATAACTTCTGGCCTGACCTGAAGGCTGCCCACGAGCTCTTTGACTCCATAGTCCAAGCTCGGCGTGAACGGGAGAGTGAAAGCCAAGAGAACCATGGAAAAGAATATCCTGAGCACTTACCTGTGGAAGTATTGGAGGCTGGGATCAAGTCTGGAAGATACCTGCAGGTATTTGTTACATAGAGAACATACACAGAACAATGCAGACTTGTGCTTGATCCCTTGAGTTGCCTGAAATAGAGTGATTAGAGAAAGAATTACGGCTATGGTGGGAAGAGGGAAAGAAAACAAAAAACAAGAGGATGGAAGGGATTAGATTCTTAGGATTCTCGAAATATTTCCCCTACACTGTGTTGTACATAAGGATTTTTTTTTTTTTTCGGTCTTGGAGAAGTTGAAGTAAGAATTAGCTAATGAGGGTTTGAAATTTGCTATGGATTTTTCTTCAGGTGAAAGATGTACCTGTAAATTGAGAGACCCGGTGTGATTTGAAGCAGTGAGACCTCATTCTTAAATATAAATAGTGCTGCACAAAGGCAGCAGTTCTAACTTCATTTGCACAGAGATCTACCAGTCAATGAAATTAAGTTACAGGTTTATGGCTGTTCAGGGCCATAATATGGATTGTTGGTAGACAAGTGTCCTTCTTTTAAAAAGAATTTAAAGAATTAGAGGCAGTGATTTTTTCCTCTCTTGGCAATTTCAGCAGAGGCAGGAATAAAATATGAACAGAAAGACTGAGGTTTTTCTTTCTTGTTGGAATAATGCCAGATTCTCTGTTAAGGCAGGCAGCAAAGGTAATCTTACACTGCCTGTGGTTGGAGTAAAATGTTATTTACCATCTTACAAATAAATTCAACATTTAAAAGAATTTACTTTTCCAGAAGTGAATTCATAAAGTCCTACACCCTGCATTCCCCCCTATAGAGAGAACAGCTGTGTTCAAAATAACCTACGGATCAATAAAAACTAATTCATGTAAAAATAATTGTAACCCCCAAAACTTTATCCTTTAGGGTTGTCTATTTTTAGGGTGACTGTTTCATCCATTGGTTGGTTTGTTGGTCTCTTCCAGGGTGCACTGAATGTCAACAAGCACCGAGCACAGCTCGAAGCTTTTGTTCGGCTTCAGGGGGTTGGCAGCAAAGACACAGGTGAGACATTTTCAGTTATCAAAGGAGATGGGGCTGAGCCACTGCAGTGCCTGTGTGATTTTCATGGGCCAGAAAGGAGGCTGAAGATTAACCAGAGGGTGGAACTTGTGAGGGGAACTCCTTCCTCTTTCTTACCACCTTTGGCCATGTTCTGGCCTCTTGTCCTGTTTGCCCACACCTCTCTGAAGGGAAATGCTGCTGCAAATTGTCCCTGTGCTTTACTCTAACCTCAGGTGACCACTCCTTTGACTGCAATAAGAGTCCTGCATAGATGTTGGCAGGATTAGGAAGCTGGTCTTTGTGAACATAATTGGAAAATTGCCTTTTGGATCAAGCTGATCCAAAGTGATCCAGGATTGCCTCTCTGGCATGAGGTGCTAATCAGCACTTTTGAAGGAACAGTCCATTGCCCTTGCACAGGCACATTGGCCCAGCTCTCACTAATAATTATTTTCAAATGTTCCTATGACAGACCCTGCAGTCAAGCCAGTGCTCAATATACTCATTATTTTTTAAAAGCTTCTTTTATTCTGAATCCTCCCCAGAATCCTGTGGCAGTGGCTTTCACAATTTAACTATGCTGTCTATTTTTATAGCTGCTGTCTAAGAACAATGAACTTATCCCAGCCTATGCTGCTTTTTATCCAAAAGTTCACTTACAGAATTCCTTAAAAGATCCTTAAAAAAAAAAAAAAGTTTTAATTTCCTTGCAATATTTTCTTGCCAGTAGTCCTTTTCGGAAGAAATCATATTGGAAAAGTAATTTTCTATTATTTTAGCAGAATGCTGGCAAGAATGGAGGGATTTGATTTTTTTTAGCAAATTATAGTTCTGTTTCCTTTTACTTTAAATATAGAACTTCAGAGTGACATCCTTATTTATGGGACCAAGGCTCGGAATCGTGCAATCCACGGGGATGTGGTTGTGGTTGAGTTGCTCCCTGTGCATGAATGGAAGGGAAGGACTGTTGCCCTCTGTGAAAATGAGACTGAGGACAAAGCACCTGCAGACACCACAGGTGACCCTATGCCCACAGGTAAGGAGAAGCATCCTTTTAATTCCCTGCTGATAAATAATTTTAAAAAAATGTTAGGTGCAAAAGTATCCCGATGTGACATGGGAACTTAGAGTGTTGTTTGAAATTATTATTCTGCAGCGGTAGCTGCATCTTAAAAGTTTGTTGAGATCAGAGCTAAAAGTTTCAAGAGGTTAATTCTCTTTTTGTAGGGAAGTGTTTTGTTTTGCTCTTGGCTATTAAAAATTCTCTGTATTACTAGAATTGGCCACATTTCAGCAGCAGTGGGAATCTCTGAATAATTTATGTCGTGAAATCTATACAATGAGTTAGTCTCCACATAAATAAAAGCTCATTAAAATCTGCCTGTGCCAACAGTAGTTTATGACATGCTTGTATTGTCTGCACACCATATGTTGTTGGCAGTTGTAACAGATTTGGGGACACATCAGTTGATTTTACAAAGCAATGAATCTCCTGCACCTCCCACATATTTGCTTTCACGGTTCTGTTTTCATGGTTGCTTTCATTCTTTAATGCACAATGTTCCTTATTTAAAGGTAAAGTAGTTGGAATCATCCAGAAGAACTGGAGGGATTATGTGGTCACTTTCCCCTCTAAAGAAGAGAGCCAGTCCCAGGGCAGAAATGCTCAGAAAGTCCTTGTAACACCTTGGGATTACCGTATTCCCAAAATCCGGATCAGCACTCAGCAGGCTGAAGCATTGCAGGTAATTTAACTGAAGTGTTTCTCTGTTCTGTGTTCCTACAAAGCTGTGTGGGCGTTATAGGCTCTAATTATGTTTTCCCTGACAAAAACATGGTAAAACAAAATCTGTGAGGGTTCAATTTCTGCCTTGAAGGATTGTGTTCAATTCCTGTCAGGACCGCTTCAGCTTCACGTAACAAAATTTGAGGTCTGAATTTGGGCCACGGTCCAGCTGCCCTGAGCACTTACATACCACTTACTTTGGGATTTTTCTGCTAAATTTAAGGTTGTGTGAGGTGAATAAATTGTACTTTTCAGGGGCACAGAGCTGTTCTAACAGAGCTGTCTTGCTGCAGGAGTACAGAGTTGTCGTGCGCATCGATTCCTGGGAGTCAACATCGCTGTACCCAAACGGGCACTTTGTGAGAGTGCTGGGGAGAATTGGAGATCTTGAGGGGGAAATTGCAGCTATTCTGGTGGAGAACAGCATTTGTGCTGCCCCTTTCTCAGAAATCCAGGTTTGTCTCTGTGATCAGGTCCAGTCCTTTCTGTTCATTTCCAGGGTCTTGTTTCTCAAAGAGAGGGACCCTGTTACAGTCGACATCTTTGTTGCCCAGTGGGTTTTTGAAAGCTCACTTTGAAAGCTGAAAATTTATTATTAATTTACTTTATTTTTCTGGAATCTCTTGGATCAGTGGTTCTATTGATACTAAGGATTTTTAAGTCAGTAGTGATTTCAAGATAATCCTTTTGCTGTGAGGAGTTAGGAAACTCCTAATTCAAATTTGAGTTAAGACTTTGAAGACTTTTTTCTTCTTTAGTATGTGGTTATACTACTGATCCTAAAGGTGTCATCCTACTGAATTCATTGTATTAAATACTTTGTTTTCATATGGGAGAGGAACCAGCTTTCATAGATAACTATTTTATTATACCTACAATTAATTGAAAGAAGAAGACTAAAAAACCAATATGTAGTGGTTATATTTGCCAGAGCTGCAGTATCACCACAGTAATAACATTGGTTATTAATACATGTGGAATTCTTTTCAATTTTTTCCACACTTTTTGTGAAGTAAATGTAATGGACTTGGAAAATGAAACAAAAGAAGAATTTGAAAAACTAATTAAATCTAACTGTTGGCATCTTTTTGTAGAAAATACATAAATCTATGTTCATCAACAATATTTCTGTATAGATGAGTGAAATGCCAGTGAGTTCTCCAAAGAATCCATGGAAAGTGAGTCCCGAGGAGGCAAAAAAACGCCTTGACTTGAGAGATACCCACCTGATATTCAGCATTGACCCCAAGGGCTGCGAGGATGTGGATGATGCTCTCTCTGTCAGGACTCTGCCCAATGGGAACCTCGAGCTGGGGGTGCACATTGCAGATGTGACTCACTTTGTGGCAGCAAATTCCTACACTGATGTTGAGGCCAGAGCAAGGTAAGTTATTTTCTGGAAATCAGAAAATTTATGGAGCTCAGAAGTTTGTGATGCTACCTTAAGGAAACTTTGGAAGGAAAGAAACATGCTTTCACCTTTCATGTCATACTAAAGACCTCTAAAAGCTAATTAAACTATTAGGTAACTAATGACACTCTGCTTTTATTTGGACACATTTTTCAGAAAGCTATACAAGTTTATTTTTCCCTAATCACTCCTCTTTGCTTTATAGTCTAATTTAACATCTGTGACTTAAAGTATTTTTAAAAACCACTTGTTTGCATTCCAAGGGAGATGAACACCCACAAAATGGAATTAAGTCTTACATGAATTTAATTCCAGAGGTATTTGTCAGGCTTATGTTTTAATATTCAATCTTGTCTTTTAATGTGCAAATATTTCATTCTCTTTTTCTTTTATCGCCGGTGTTTTTTTTATAAACTGCTGAATCCTTAATGAACCGTATTCTTTGTAGATTCAAAGAAGTATAACGTGTAGGCAGCAGAGATGTTTGATATAGCCATTAAGTCACCTCTTCTTCAGTGAGCAAATTTTGTCCAGCCCTGGTTCTGCCCTTAATGGCAGCTGAAATACCAAGGAAGGCAAAATTAGGGTTGTACTGTACAAAAAGCTATTTAAATAATTTGACTTTGTTGTTGTACCTGTGAGCATTCTGTGGGAATAACATTTTCAGATCAGGCTGTGGGGCAGTGCTTCCCAGGAGTCGTGGTGGGAAGAGCAGTAGCTGTGTTTTGTTGCAGGGCTACCACGTATTACCTGGCAGACCGGCGCTATGACATGCTGCCCTCCGTCCTCAGCGCTGACCTGTGCTCCCTCCTCAGCGGAGTGGACAGGTAAGGCTTGGGAATTGTTCTCAGCAGGGAGAACTCTGCAAGTCATTTTGCATTATTATTGGAAGAATTGTGTACATTAAAAATTATCTTTCAGTTTTATCACAGGTAGGGTGAATTTTATAGATCAGTTTGTATCAGTTTACAGGCTCGGTTGGCTGCTGGCGTGAGGATATGCAAGGCTGGCATGAGGATATTCAGGGTACAGAGATGTTCGTTGTGGATGCATCTGACTAATAAAATAAGAATGGGTAAAAATAACTATCACAGTGTAGCTCTGCTTTAACATAACATACCTTAGAGGTACTCTGCTTCAGCAGATGAATTGAAAATACTGCTGTGTAGCTGGCTCTCATTTCAGTTGTGATGCATGAGACTGAAAGGCAAGTGCATTATTTAGTGGTGTTGCTGAGCACTTGCTTCATGAAGAAAAAGATGCTTCCCCAGCCAGAATTAAATCTATACATTTCTAAGAGTTGAATGTGCTTGCAATGGGAGTTTTAAGTCTACCAGAACTATTCCAGAACTGTGGTGTTGTCTTTAAGATACGCTGTGAGTGTCTTGTGGGAGCTGGAGAAGGAATCGTACGAGATGCTGAGGGTTCAATACACCAGAACCCTGATCCGCTCTGCCTACAAGCTGGAGTATGAGACAGCCCAGGGGCTGCTGGATGGGGACACGAGTGTTGTGGGGGATATCCTGGAACTGAAAAGCCTGGATGAAGGAACGAGGCAGAAGAAGCTGGCTGAGCTGGTTTGGGCCATATCCAAGCTCACCGACATAGCACGACACGTCCGGGCTAAGCGGGACCGGTGCGGCGCGCTGGAGCTGGAGGGCATCGAGATCCGAGTGCAGCTGGATGACAGACGGAACATCCATGACCTCATCCCCAAGCAGCCGCTGGAAGTGCACGAGACCGTGGCGGAATGCATGATCCTGGCCAACCACTGGGTGGCGAAAAGGATTTCCGAGGATTTTCCCCACCAAGCTCTGCTGCGGCAGCACCCTCCACCACGCCAGGAATTCTTCACTGAGCTTCGGGAGTGTGCCAGTGCCAAAGGCTTCCCAATAGACACACGGTAGCTTTTATTACTAATGTTCTGTAATTGAAGTTAAGCAATTAACTATTTGGCCATGTAATTGTTAAACAATTTCAGCTCTGAGTATCAATGTTAAGAGACACTGCATAGTAGTTCTTAAAAAGTGTTTTTTCAAAACCTTTCTGATGATGTTCTGACCAGGAGAAGCTGCCTGCATTCTGCTGGCTGTACTGCAAATGGCAATGGCTGAATAATTTTAGACATACTCAGACAAAACATTTGTTCAGTCACTGTGCAGTGCTCAAGCTCAGCAGTGGCCTTGTTTGCACTTTATTTCCTGTGTAAGAGAGCACTAGTTTAAATTAGATGAATTTTGTGCAGTAATTTTAAATGATTCAAAATAATCCAGAATTACTTGGGCACAGTAACATGAGAAAGCCATGGTGAAGGGCATCAGTAGAGCTTCTGTGACCTAGTGTCACCTTGTCCCATTTGTGTTGGACACAAAGGTTTGGACCAGCTCACTCTTTTGTACTGCACAGGATGGAGTTTGCTCCAGTCCCTGGTTTTCTAGGTTGCAGCAGACAACTGGGCAAAACCAGATTTTTCTAAACATTTTCTTAGAGCAGAGCTGTTACTAAATTGCATTAAAAGTGTTAATATCACTCTGCTTGCCATTTTGTATGAATTAACTTCTGTGTGGGTTTTATGCTGTTGTTAACTGAGCCATTATAACCAGGGACAGTGTCATTTTCTTTGGAATTAACACCTTTCTGGCAGGTCTAACAAGGCTTTGGCTGAGTCTCTGGACAGAGCAAACGACCCCTCGGATCCCATTGTGAACAAACTGCTGCGCTCCATGGCCACCCACGCCATGTCCAACGCCCTGTACTTCTCAACTGGCTCTTGTCCTGAGGAGCAGTTTCATCATTATGGTATCTGGTCACTTTTCTGCCTTTCCTGTGATTTCTCCCCCCTATTGGGGGAGGCTTTGACTGCTCATCTCGGCTCCTCTCTCTTGGCAGGGCTGGCCCTGGAGAAGTACACTCACTTCACTTCTCCCATCAGGAGATACGCTGACATCGTTGTGCACAGGCTCCTGATGGCAGCGGCCCTGAGGGGAACCACGGGGGATGTGAAGGATAACATCATCAGTAATAAGGATCTGGAGGAACTGTGCAGACACATCAATAACAGGAACCGGGTAAGGGCGTCCTCGTGGGAGTACCCATGGTGCCCTAAGGAATGAGATACCTCCTGACTGTGGCTTTTGTGAATTAAGAGTGTCACTTTACTTTTATTTGTAGTGCTTTGGGTTTTTTTTTAAATATCAGTTTTCTTCTAAGAGTGGCAGTAAAAGTGTTCATACTTCACTTATACTGCGTGTAGGATTTTGTTTTAGATGTAATTTTTCTTGGGGACAGGTAAGAGAGTAAATAATGGGAAAAAGCAGCTGTGCAAATCAAAGCCAGAGATGCTTGTTGGAATATTTACGTAGGTTTTTGTCTGTGTGTGTGTGGGGTGCTCTCAGGCAGCCCAGCGTGCTCAGAAGCAATCCACAGAGCTCTTCCAGTGCATGTACTTCCGAGACAGGAGCGCCGAGAGCGACGAGCGCTGCGTGGCCGACGGGGTCATCTACTCCATCCGCACCAACGGCGTGCTCGTCTTCGTGCCACGGTGAGCCTGGGCTGGGACAGGCTGGGAGGGCACAGCCTGGCACAGCTCAATTCACATCTGGCATTTCCAGCATTCCACAGGGTTGGCTGTGAGGCTCAAGAGCCTCCCCAGCCAGAAAAGGCTGCTGCCTTACAGAGAACCTGGGGCAAATATGCTGCTGCTCTTCAAGCTTTTTTTTAAATGGAGAACTGTCTCCTCACTGTCTGGAAAAACCTGTAAAGCAGCTCTTCTCCCATCACTGAGCCATTCCAGGCCGCACCCAGCACTAAGATAATGGATCACTGACTATTTCACTTTTGCTTCACTGCTCTCAAAACATTTCAGTCACTGTCTCCATGCTGTTTTCATGTCTGGGTTTCTTTAACAACACCTATCAGTGTCCCTGAGGCAGGATTATCAGGCTGCCGTGCCTGCCCTTTCCTGTTGCTTTTCTACAATCCCAGCCAGCCTGCGGGTTTTGAAACTAAGAGACCTGAAAATGGTTAGAACAGCTTCTCTCTCCTCTTTTGTAGGTATGGAATCAAAGGTGCAGCCTACATGAAAAACAAAGAGGGCTTGGTTATCTCCTGTCAAGGGGCTGGGAGCTGCCAGTGGAAGCCTGGATCCCTCCATCGTTCTCAGCATAAAATCACCTCCACTACAACTGCTGGAGACTCAATGACCTTGAGCCTTTTTGATCACATCACAGTGAGTATCTCAGCTGAGGGGAGGAAAAGGAAATAGCACCATCAGAAATTGAAACACCATGTTGCTCTGCAGGTGAGAATCCTTGTGCAGAGTTCCCGCTGCCACGCCGAAACCATCAAACTGGAGATCATCAGGAACGCGCCGCACCACACTGCGGACACTGAGGCTGCCCAGAAGAGTTTCCACGTGGTGAAGTCTGACCTGGTGAAAGAAGTCAGCCAGTCTGCAGAGGAGGCCCAGCGTGCCCAAGAGAGAGCCGGGGTGGAAGTGATGGATGAGGAGTCCCGGGAGTTCTGCCAGACCCAGGGGCCCAGCCTGTACCAGCTGCTGGAGGAGATCCGGGAGCTGGCACTGCTGGATGTGACAGAGGACATCAGGACTTGAACTGGGACCTGCCACCAGCTGCTGGGGCGGTCCCATTCCTGTTTACTGTGCACAAGTGCTTGGGGGATCTTTAAAAAAGCAGTTTATTTAAATACTCAAGAGTCCTTTCAATAAGAAACTGTCTATTTTAAATAAGAATTATTTTTATCTGATTATGAGAATGAATTATGAAAATATTTTATACCTGATATAAAGCTCATATTTCAGACTAAAGACACTGTTGTGAATTCTTTTAAAAATCATTCCAAAAATTATTTTGCTCATGTTGTCTGTAAATTAAAATTCTTAAGACCTACATATTTCCTTCTTCCCTACAAGGATATGAAAAGCAAATTCCTTCAATAACACCTGTTGCCCTGAGGGTAGTGGTTTAATTCAGTGTGTAGAAATTCTGTACTTTTTACTACTGGAAAGGGTGATTTCTCTTCATTCCTCAAAAGGGAAAAGCTGGTGGTAAGGAAAAGCAGGACTCTAAGAGGAGGATGAAGCAGAGCCTCAAGCAGAGCAGGATCAGGAGAAGGAAGGTCTCATTCCCTGAGGGAAGGTTCTTCTCTGGGGAGAGATGTCTGACCCAAGGGATGGGGAAATGTGGGAGCCATGGCCTTGTAACAGCCTCATACAAGAATTTCAGGTTTGACTGCTGAAATTTAATAGCTTCCATTTTATATGAAAAATATATAAGTAATGGATAAACAGTTTAAAAAAATCCAGTACCCCTGTTAAAAGAACTGTTAAAAAACCCCAAACAACCCACTTTTAATAGCAACTTAATCTGTCAACACCCCAGTTCATTTGGTTTAACATAAGTATCAACTATATTCAAAGTAGGGCCAGAAACCCAAACATTTCTTAAAAAACATTTTGGGAGGTGGAAAAGATGGCTCAAGTGCAGCTGAAGAACTTTGTTCTGTTTCCTGGTATACAGAGCTGCTCCTCTGCAGACTCCAGGAAGAGTTCTGTCCTTCAGTGACACCATGGGAAAGACTTCCTGAAGCTTCTGGAGTGCCAAGAGCCAGCAACATTTCAGTACAATGACAGTATTTAAAGCAAGGGGGTCTTTTGGTCAAGAAAGGCATTCACTGTGGGGGAGCTACTGCTCTTCCCTGGCACATCCCAATTCATCACCTCCATCCTTTTCTGTGGCAGCATCATTGGCTGCAGGAACCTGAGTGGCTTCAGTAAGGTCAGTGGGATCCTGAGCAACTGGACTGTCAAACTCCTCTTCTGAGTAACTGCTGGGGAGCTCTGTTCAGGAAAAAAAGAAAAACCATGAGCAGACACTTGCTGTGTTTAACTGATGCTTCCATCACCACAATCCTGCAGCAAAGACAGCTCACAGATAAGAGGCTGAGTTGCATTTCATCAGACAAAGCTGCCACAGCTTAGTACAACACCAGGGAGTTTAACTACAGGAAAACTGTTAAAATGTGAGAGTCACACATTGCAGCAGTCACTAGGAGAGCCATCAGGGCCCTTACCCAGCAGCTCAGGCCCCTGCCCTCCCTGTTCCCACAGAAATGGGGGTCCTTACCCTGGGGCTGGGACTGGCTGAGGCCCTGCAGCCGCGCCTGCCTCCGCTCCAGGGCCAGCTGCCGGTTCCTCTCCATGCGCTCCTGCTGCTCCTCCGTCAGACTGGTGCCAGGCAGGGGATTCAGCTCTTCTGCACTGCCAGAGTGGGCATGTGCATCTTCAGCACCTGCATCCAGCCCATTGCTTTCCCCTTCTCCTTCTGCTTAAAAAGGAAGGGTGGCAGGGGGAAGAGGGGCAGAAGCAACTTTAAACCCACAGAGATCCACTACACATCAGTCAAGAGAACATTCTGGAAGCATTTCTATGTTCTACATTTTCTATTGACAGCTGAAGCTTATTCCATAATTTAATGGGAAATTTTCTGCCTAGGCCCACATCCCCAGTATTCAAAGGGCACAACAAGTGCTCAGAGCTCACACACACAACAACCAATGCCCGAGTGCAGAGGCACAGTTCTGTGTACTGAGTTAGCAAAAGCAGCTGTGCCTGAAGGCTCAAAAGGGACAGGAAATCCAGGCAATCCTTAGGGCCAGGTAATTTTCCTCCCAACCCTACTAATAAAACAGTGTCCTTTAGAAAGTGGCAGGAGTCCTACAGGAATTCCAACCTTGTAAGGCCAGGCTGTGTGGCACTAATTGAAGGTGTCCCTGCCCATGGCAAGGGATGGAACAGGATGGGTTTTAAGGTTCCTTCCCACCCAAACCAATCCAGGATTCTGTGAATCATAAGTTTGAACACATACATTAAATACTTAGTTCTGAATTCAGTGCTCTATTACAGAGATATTTACTCATCTGCAGCACTGAAACATGCAAAGTGGAGGCAGTTCAGTTAGACAAACTTCACCCACCCAAAGAGCAGAAGAGCACCCTTGGAAGAGAGCCCAAGGCCTCTGCACCACTTTACGCCTGTGAATAGAAACATGAGCTGACAAGAAGGTTGGGTTGTTAATACAACACCCCAGCCTGAGCTTTTATTTCACACCTGTAAAATGCCTACTCCAGTTTTCCCTGAAGGCTGCAGCAGTGCCCTCAGTCCCACAGCTGAGGGGCAGCTCAGCTCTAAGCATGCTGCAAGGGCAGTGTGTGGAACCATCGCACAGAACAATCCGATCGCTCTGCAGACGCTGTCGGCAGGAACCACTCGTGTTGCTGTCCGTGGCTGCCTCTGGCTGCAGTGCAGCTCCCACAATGCAGCAGCAGTGAAGGCAGCCACGTGTCACCAGCTGCCCCAAGGGCACCCCAAAGCCCAGGCCAGCTGCTTCCACTCATGAACTCATCCACAACACCACTCCCAAGCACTCCCTTTGGCTGGGCTGAAGTTCACATGGAGTCAAATGGGACAATGGGCAGATAAATGCTCTCAAGAGAGACCTGACAGTAGAAATGCAAAACCCTGCACAGGTCCTTAGGAATGACAATTAAATCCCCTCCTTTCTGCTGCTGAAGTTTCTTACAAACTACCATGTGAACTCTACTTGCTCTTTAATTAAAAAACTACTTATGTCAAATTTCTATCTGATTGGAAGAGACTCCTGACTTACATCCTTGCTAAGTGCTGGGTTTTGATCCTCCTGGCAGAAGGAATCTCCCAGAGCTGTGTGCCAGCTCTGACAGACACAACAGTGCCCCCAGCATGAGCAGGCACTTTGCCTGTGGGGGACACCACACCCTGACTGCATTGCAACTCTCAGAGAATAATAATTAGCATGAGTTTGTGACTCCTGCTTTAACAGCATCCAAGAGTTGCCAGACTGCACTCTGTGAGAGTGCAACACAAACCTGTGTGCTCAATAACTGCAGTTACAGTGGTTTCTTTAGAAGAATATTTTTAACAATGCTGGTTAATACCCACTCTCCCTTTCCTTTCAGCAGACCATGCAATTTTATTTATTTTTACATACATATGTGCAAGTAGCAGTTCAGCTTTGTCATCATAAGACTCACAGAGGCCTGGTAAAACAGAGACCTCTCAACAATTTCTTCTAAACTAGAAAAGCCTATCATGATCATTCACTTCTGGTCAGTAGGAAGGGAAATAAATAATCTTAAGCACTGAAATACTGAACAAATAGCAGGGAGAGCATACCTTCATTATTTTTGAAGTCTTCATGTAAAATAGGAAGATCAAGTCTAATCCGCTTGAGGCAGGTCTGCAGGTGGGACATTAAAAGACTGATGTTTCATCTGTAGCAAGTTTTTATGTTCAACTTTGGGAGGATGGGTAAATCACAGCAATTTCATCTTTCTTTTTTAATTTTCCTTTTTAAAAAATTAGATTTTTTTCCAATTTTCAATTTTTTTTACACTTTATTAGTCTGATAAAAATACTCCTTTCACTTTATGTCTATTTGACACACAGACCTTCAATGCTGTGATCATCTTCCCAGTCCTTCATCTATCACCCAGCCAAGTGAAGCTGAATTCTTTATCAGTCCTCTTTTGCCAGTTCAAACATTAAAAATCAACCAAACAAAAGCCAAAACCCCAACCAGTTCCAGCTGGTTAAGCAACTTGCTGTGGTTAAAGATGTCCTGAAAATGCTGAAGCCAATTTTCTGGAGGATTATTTCAAATAAAGAAAGGTTGTATCTAAATATAAACATAAAATACCAGACAGAGCTCTAAATTGAGAGAAATTTATTTAAATGACATTATACTTCTGAGCAGTATGCACAGCCTAAGTCTTTTTTTGCTGCATAATTGATCCCCTAAACCTCGTCCTTGCACTATTCCAAACATGAAGAGGAGCTGACAGAAATACATACCTGAACTTCCTTTTTGTTTCCCAAAGACTCCACTACATCAATAAAATCCTCAAACTGCAGTTGTGGAAACAGTCTGTGAGCCCAGTGCTCCATGTGCTGTATCAGTGTCTTCAGGTCCTCTGCCTGGAGCAGGAAACACAACACCCAGCTGCTAAAGCTGACAGAGAAGGGAGAGTGCAGAGGGAAATGGGACAGTAATTCCTGAACACTGGGAGCATCTGCAGTCTCTGGAAAGTGTCAGCAGTACCAATGTGCGGGTAACATTTCCTTCCTCCTCCCACAATCCAGTGTCACTGTAACCTCAGGCTGTGAGAACAGCCCTGATACAAGTCCAGGGGAGCAGCTGCAGGTCCTGAAGCATTGTCCTCAAACAACCAGGGCTGAACTCAGGCTGAAATAAACCCACAGGGGCACAGCTGGCATTGACCCTGATGTTTAGAATGCAGATACATCAAAACAGGCTGATCTAGGAAAGGTTTTTGCACCTTTCAGCACTACTGCCCAGCTTCTTTGTGCTCCAGTGGTAATGAGAACACATAAACCAGAGATGCACAGGTGACCTTGCCAGTGTGCCAGGGAAATCATGGAATTGTTTGGGTTGGAAAAGTCCTCGAAGATCACGAGCCCAGGCACTCCCCCAGCACTGTCAAGGCCATGCCTAAAACACATCCCCAGGTGTCCCATCTGAATGGTTTTAAATCCCTCTGGGGATGATGACTCCACAGCACAGGCTGCCCAGGGCTGAACAACACTCCTGGTGAAGAAATTTCCCCTAATAACCAATCTAAACCTCCCCTGGCACAATTGAGGCTGCTTCCTCTTGTCCTATTGTTTGATACTTGGGAGAAGAAATTGACCCTCCCCTGTCTACAACCAACTCTATATGAAAAGGAAAATAAGCTCTGCATGTTGAAATGCACCCAAAACAATAAGAAAGCTTGTAGAGAAAGTTCTGCTTTCTCTCTGATCAAGTGCTAGGTCACACTTTTTTTTAAAAAAAACCCTTGGGATTCAAAACTCTGCTTGTATGGACAATACAAGAGTCACAGATGGGATATTCTGTTTTTAGAGTTGAGGGAAATAATTTTATGATCAAAAGATCGATTTTGTTTAAGCATTTCATGTTAGCTTTAAAATTTGCAGCTCCAAATGCCATCAGGGCTTTTTCAGGTACTGCTGGGAAGCTGGCTAGCAAGAGTACTATCAATTCTCCCCATATCAGATGGGCAGCACTCTATGAAATCTACATTCACCTCCCAGGAAACAAAACCAAAGCTCGCCAGCTCTTACCTCGTGCCCTTTACCCTTGAACTTCACATTGTCAAACATGTGTCTCAGAGCTGGGAGCCCTCTTTCTGAAATTAACCTGGGAACAGGAAATGGGGGAGTTACTTGAAACTCACTTTCTTCTTTCAATTAACAAGCTTTAAAAAACCAAACAAAGAAAAAACTCTCACATTATTTGAAACAGCCTAAAGCTTGGATTCTTTCTGTTGATTATAAAGAACTCACACCAGTTTAGAGGTACCTTAATCATTCTCCCACAGCCCTACACCAAACTCAGCACACTAAGAAATATTCTCTGTAAAGTTACCTTTGGGCATCTAATCTAGGCCTTGGTCTTTTTACTGCCTTCTGTGTGGTCACAGCAGAATCCTTTGTTTGGGACTGCTGGTTTCCATCTGGATCTGGGAAAGAAAATAGCATCATTTAACTTTTCAAAGCAATTGCCATCACCTAGGATTGTATCATGTACATTTTAAGTTCCTACTTGTATTTCTGGTAAGTGCATCCAACACTCTTATCCCTTCTAAAAGCCAAGTTGTAAAGAGTAACTATAGATCACTGCTGTATAATTATTTGTAACAACATTCTTTTTATAAAGATTCCTTTGTGCACATATTTTCATGGAATCTACAAAAATAAACTTCTCCCACAAGCTGGAAAGCATCGCACGATTCACAACTTAAATTTACAGTTTGTTTTCTGCCTATTGTTAAGCACTGAAGTCCAACACCACTAATTTCGAATGCACACAATTAAAATGGGGTTTTTAGGGGTCACCTCCATTAGCCTGAGCCCATTCTGCATCGTCTCTTCCTGGAGAGGCAGGAGGTGGAAGAGGTGGGAATGTTTCGTCTTCTGTGTTCTCATAATCAGGAAGATCAAACAAGTTGTTCTCTAAAGGATCCAGCATTGCCGCAAAGAAGCCTTTTTTCCCCTCCTGCAGTAAACACCAGAAGCATTTAAAGAGAAGCAGTGAGGCTGCCAAAGAAACAGATAAACGTCAGTTATATACAGTATTTACAGCTTTTTCCGGAAAAGATCTGCCAACCAGATCATCATACAAATTAAACAGCAGATACCATACAGAGAATAACACAACTCAGCCTTGCTGAGCCGAACAAAATAAGGGCTTGTGATGTTCCAACTCGCCAAAGTTATTTGGGAGTGGCAGGAATTAACCAAAATAAGTGGATTCCTGACCACAGCGCTTATCCATGGAGCCGCGTGGCATTCACATCTCCCACCAAAGCCTTCGGGGATGGAGAGGCAATTCCCCGAATGTACAGCTCACCCACTTCGAAACGCGGTCTGGAGGAGGATTCTCCTTTTCCGGCTCCTCAGGTGAAGCCGATCCCAGAGCCCCCGGCCGGAGCGGGGCCGGGCTGAGGCAGCCAAGGCTCTATTTCTCTATTTCTAGAGCGGCTCCGGCCGGAGCGGGGCCGGGCTGAGGCAGCCAAGGCTCTTTTTCTCTCTTTTTCTTTTTCTAGAGCGGCTCCGGCCGGAGCGGGGCCGGGCTGAGGCAGGAATGCCTCTGTTTCTCTGTTTCAGGAGCGCTCTCTGGAGCGGGCTGGGCTGAGGCAGGAATGGCTCCGTTTCTCTGTTTCTCGAGCGGCTCCGGCCAGAACGGAGCCGGGCTGAGGCAGGAATGGCTCCGTTTCTCTTTTTCTCGAGCGGCTCCGGTCGGAGCGGGGCCGGGCTGAGGGGCCGGGGCCGCCCCCGCGCGCGCCGAGCCCCGCGAGAGCTCCGAGTCTCGCGAGCTCCCGAAGGCGGCCGCTGAGGGGTTTTGGCGCCAAAACGCAGTGGGCGGGGCGAGGCGGCTGAGGCGATCCCAGGTCTGAGGAGTCCGGGAATGGTCAGGGTGGGATGGGACATTACAGATCATGTCATTCGCATTCCAATCCCCTTGCTGTCAGCAGGGACACCTTCCACTATCCCAGCTTTCTCCAAGCCCCGTCCAACCTGGCTTTGGGCACTACAGGGATGGAACAGCTGCTTTGGGCAACCTGTGCCATGGCTGCACCACCGTCACAAGGAGGAATTTCATCCTAATATCCCAGAATTTCATCCCAATATCCCATCTAAACCTACTCTGTCAGTTTGAAGCCATTTCCCCTTGTCCTGTCTCTCCAGATCCTTGTAAATAGTCCCTCTCCATCCTTCCTGTAAGGTCCCCTCATGACCTGGAAGGGCACAGGTCACCCCAGAGCTTCTCCAGGCTGAACAATCCCAGCTCTCTCAGCCTTTCCCCACAGGAGAGGTGCTCCATCCCCTTGATCATCCTGGTGCCTCCTCTGGACTGGCAGCAGTCCCATTCCATGGTGGCTGCTCCTCCTGCAGTGCCAAGGGTGGCTCCAGTGGAGCAGGGATCCTGGACAAGGGTGGAGTTTTCCTCTGAAGCTCCAGGGGTGCTGGAGATGGGCCTGGTCTCCCTCTGGGAATGCGGTGGAGCAGAAAGCTGCTCCTCTGGGAATGCGGTGGAGCAGAAAGCTGCTCCTCTGGGAATGTGGTGGAGCAGAAAGCTGCTCCTCTGGGAATGCAGGGGAGCAGAAAGCTGCTCCTCTGGGAATGCAGTGGCAAAGGCTGCTGTGGTGTCCCAATCCCCAGATTGGATCCAGGTAGGAATGCTTGGCTCCTCCCCTGGGCGGAGCCTCTCCCCATGGGATGATGGGATTTCATCAGCCATGCAGGGACACTCACTGGCCATGGACAGAAGATAATTAATAATTAATGACCCATTAACAGAAGAGATCTCCTGGAGGGAGGATTGGTTGTGGAAGAGATAAAGAAAAACTGCCCAGTGAACAGAAGAGAACTGCCCCAGCTCTGACAGATGGAAGTGGAGCACACAGCCCCAGCCACATCCTGCATTTCCAGCCTCAGGCACCTGCACACACTCACTGTCCTTGAACAGAGGGGTCGGGCACAGCACTCAGCAGTTCCTCCCCAGTGCCCAGCACGGGCAGAAGCACTGCCCTGCTCCTGGGGCCACACTGCTCCAGTCCAGGTCAGGGATTCCCGCCCTGGCTCAGACCAGGACCAGGACAGCGAGCCATCCTGAGAGCTTCTCCAGACAAAGCCTTCTGGGAATTGACAACTGAACAGTCTGCAGTTGTCCAGGCTGGAATAAATATGCTGAGCCCTCAGAGGTTTGGCAGCTGTGCTCATGAAATGCCATGTAAGGATTTGGGCTGCAGGGACAACAGGAGAGGCTCCAGGCTCCTGTCTCCAAAGCAGTTGGAGCTGTGAATTGTTCTCATATTTTTACAGCTCAGTCCCTAGAAGTGTATCTGACTTAAATTATAGTCTCTTAGTTTAAACAAAACTATATAAATTAATGTAAAATATTAATCCATTAAAGGAATTGGTTTTCCCTTATTCCTCTATAAATTCAAATTTGACATACAATGTTTCTGGTAATTTAATGTATTCCTTCTAGTATGACAAAATCAATTGCAGTTACTTTCTGGTTAAAATTATTTTAACAGTTAATGTTTAAAACGTGTATTCACAATTGCTGCAGAATCTTTTATAATCAAGAACATATTAAATATAGGGAGAACAAACTAATGGATTTTTTAGCACTGAATCAATTAATCTTATCTTTTTAGATATGGCCAATTTCTTCAATCAATTGAGGCAGTTGAAGTATGAAAATTAACACAGAGATTTAATAATAATCATTGATCAAGTGCTGCTAATTTCCAGCCCAAAATATCGTAATTGTCATATAAAATTGCTGAAAATCAAATATCTACATGATGAGCTCTTTGCATTGAAAATAATAGTCACTCTTTGTACTGAAAAATCCTTACAAACAACAGAAAAAAAAAAGCAGAAGATCACTTACAATCTCTGCAGAGGACACAGGGTTATAAAACCCACCATATTTATGTGACTTTGATTAATCAATATTTTTGAAGAGTGTTTAATTAGAAACTGGACTTGATGACCAAGGTGGTTCTTTCCAGTCCTATGTTCCTAATTAAATAAAAAGCAAATGCTGGCAGGCATTGATTATTGGTTCTTCCTCAGGAAATGAATAACCAGCCACATGCTGCTAAAATAATAAGTCAGGAAAAAACAAACAAAAAAACCCCCACAGGTTGCCTCCATTCTAGAAAACACTCCTGGTTTCCAGTTTAGGTGAAAAGGAAATATTACTGCTTGTTTCTGTTTGATTACTGTAATTTCATTAGAAAAACTGCAGAAAATTAGCACCTTATTTTATATTTCAGTCTCATTTCCTGCTTTGTTACACGTAATATACAGCAAAGCAAATCTGTCAAATGGATAATTGCCTGCTTCCACGCTTGAAGGGGTTTATTCCTAAGGGAGCAGAATTTGCTTGGCAAAAAAACCTTCAAATATTGTGTTGGGAAAGCTGTTCCTGCCATAAACCCTCAGCACAACTGCTCCCATTGTATCTGTATTAATGGGAAGTCACATCTTAAGGATTAAGCAAATTTCAGTTATTTGTGCTTTCTGCTTATTTACATTTATACCTTGCTGATCTAATCTAAATTTGATATTATGCAGCCACCTTAAGTGTTAATTTCTAAGCTTTTAGTATATCAGAAAGCATTAAAATTGTGCTGTGATCTACAGTGCTCTTCTAAATCTGTGTTTATTGAGGAAAATAGGGTGCAAGGCAGGTTGTGATCTCTGTCAGGCTCTCTGTCAGCTCCCTTCAAATAATTTTTGATCCTCTTGGCCAATTTTATTCAAATTTGAACCAGAGTTCTTAAATTCTGTTGCTTTATGGGAATAATTATTTCCCTAACTTGCTTTGCTAACCACTAAATAGATTAAGAAGTATTAAATCTTGCAAATAGAAGTTTGTGTGCACGTGGTTTTGGCAGTAAAATATGCAGCTCTATGTGGCAATCCAGTTTGAAAAGTTGGCTTAATTTAGATGCAATTGATCTATCTAATAATTGTGGTTTTCTTTTCATGCAAGAAATTAGGCAAAATTTCAGTTTCTATGAGGGGAAGAAACTGGTAATGAAGACAAGCTTCTTTGTTCCACTTCCATTTACAGAGACAAATTATTTCTATTTTTCCAAGCAGTGGTGAAATCAATAAATCAGAAAGTCTCCCCGCTCAGAAGCCTCTCTCAGAAATGACACTGCCTTCTATTTTTTCTTCATCTTTTCCTCTGTGATTCACCTCCAGAAACACCTGTTTGTACAGCAAAACACAGTTCCTTCCATGGAGAATATTCAAATTTCCAAAACATGTGTTCTGTTTTGGCTGGGGAAATGTACTTAATTTTTAATAACTAATGACTCTAAGTTAAACCTATTTGTTTTACAGACAACAGCACAGAAATTATTTCTGCAGTGGCATCAATCCATATGCCCATGAATTTATTTCTAGATACAGTGAATCCAAGATATCTTTTTGGGTTTTGTGCTTTGGTCAAAGGGATTTTAAAAGAGATTGATGAAATCAGTAATTTCACAGTCCAGTGTTCTCAGTGCAAGGATAAAGCACTCCAGAGGAGGGAGCTGTCCCTTAATATCTGGAATTGGATGGAGGGAATAAGTCTTTAATGGCAAAGCTGGGAAAAAATATTTAATTTTTTTCTTTTACTTTAGAGATGGATAAGATGATAGGAACTATTCAACATTATATAGGGGGAACTTTGTTCATCACTTCAGTTTCTGTAAAAACATTAATGATTACTTCGATTAAATATAATTGTACTTTTGCAAACCACAAAAATTTAAATCACACAGAGTTCAGGCTGGTTCTTTATCCAAAATATTCACAGCAGAAATTTTGTTATGGAATTAACTCTGCATTTCTTCTGGTGTCTGGATCAACTCATTGGAGTATAAAACTTCCTACAGCTGGAAAGATGTTATTCTTTCAGATGGAGTATTCACATGTCTTGTATATGAAAAAGACCATTAGGGAACCTCAGGAAAAAAGGGAACTGCCAAAGAAACTGGTTTTTCACTCTTTTACCATTACCAAGGCACTACCTCCACCTCAGTGCTGAGATCCTTGGTGCTGCTTCACTTCTTGGCTCACATGTGTCTGTGAGAGGTTTCATTTATCACTTAAGCAAAATGATGAGTAACTGCAGAGTATTTTCTGCTCCATGTGTCGTGTTTGTTGACAGATGGAGCGCTGTGTGCTACAGAAATGTACAGCAGCACCAGAAAGAATTTCTCAGCTGTGTCAGAAATCAGAAGAAATCTGCAAGCCCTTCTCATTGTGTAACTCCCACAGGCCTTAAAAGAGTTTTCAGCTGACTTCTGCTGGGTTCAGACAATGAGAAATTAATCTTATAAAGCAACTCAAACTTTAGTAACTTAAAAGCAACTCCACTCTAAGTTCTTTACAGATCTCAGCAGGAGAGGCAGGATTGCAGTGTCACTCTGTTCACGGAAGTCAGATGCACGGAATTCCTTTTATCTCCTGAGTCTTATCATACAATTAGTGTATGTGTCACAGTTAACTGCACAGTGTGTCCAGATTGGCTTTGCTATCCAAGCAGGGCCATTGGGTATTTTAATATCCCATATCCCACCCCTGAACCACCCGCAAGACCCACAGCGAAACAACAGAACCTTCACATTTCAGTTCTTCCTGGTGGAGAGAGAACTGCTATGGAAGAACAAGTTCCACTGACCACAGCAAGGATATCTACATTGCTCTCAAAGCATCTTTGCTACCCCACAAGGGCCAGTGGAGCACGGACACCCAGCTGTCCTGCCCGGGGGTGACGTGTCCCGCTGGCTGGTGACAGCCCCACGCGTCCTGGGCTGACCGAGCCGCGCTGTCCCAGGTCCAGCCGATGGCACAGGACACCTTTGTCCAGCCGATGGCACAGGACACCTTTGTCCAGCCAATGGCACAGGGCACCTTTGTCCAGCCGATGGCACAGGACACCTTTGTCCTGCCTCTGCTGCTGCTTCTCCGGGATCCCTCTGCTCCCCACTGCTTGTAATGCTGCAGTTCGCATGTCCTTTAGTATTAAGTGGCAGACTCTTAAAAAGAATCAGTCCTTCATCGATTTGCGGAAGCAAGCTGATGTTGAAGTCAGATTCTGTTTAAGTCATCATAGAACAGGTTGAGTTGGAAGGGACCTTAAAGCCCATCCAGTGCCACCTCTGCCATGGGCAGGGACACCTTCCACTATGCCAGGGTGCTCCAAGCCCCGTCCAGCCTGGCCTTGGACACTCCCAAGGGAAGGGGCAGCCCCAGCTTGTCTGAGCAGCCTGTGCCAGGCCTGCCCACCCTGCCAGGACAGGATTATTGCCGCTGTCTCCGCCGACCCTCGCTCAGGGCTGGCTGAGGGCAGGAGCGCTCTGAGGGCAGCGCTTCCCGCGGCCTCGCTCCCCGCCGCGCGCGTGCGCGCGCTCCTCTGCGCATG
>WBNO01030595.1:79162-117032 GCA_013400575.1 Peucedramus taeniatus
GGTGCTCCGAGCCCGCCCTGCCCCGCACGCCCCGGCCCGGCTGCCGCGGGCGGGACCCCCGGGTACCCCGGGCGGGGATACCCGCGCTGCCCTCCGCGGAGTGAGGGGATGCTGCCTTCGGCAATCAACAAACTTCTGTCACATAGGCGGGGGAAAGAAACCTGGAGAAAAAATAGGGGGAAACTTGTCTAACTCCTTTCTCGCAGTCCGTAATGGTGTCTGCTGGGTTCTTAGCTTATATAATTAGCTAGTAATGCCAAATTACACGTTTGCGATGGCATATTTCATAAACGTGTGTGTGGGAGAATTTATACTGGAACCCGCAGATTTGTAGGAAAGGTGTTTTGTTTTGTTTTGCCTCGTCCGCGGCTTTAACCCAAACAATCGTTAGTTTGAGCAGATCTGTTTGTCACTAATTGACACGTTGTGCTGGCTACGGCAGGGAGTGTGTGTGGAGAAACAGCTTCGGAGCTCCTCTGTGGGCAACACAAACATGACACTGTAAATGTGGGAAGGGCTGAGCTAGTCACGGGGACACTTCTGGGGGAAAAATACTGAATATTGGATGGTTGCACGGTGCTGGTGAAGCCTCTGTGTTGCACGTTTCTCACGGATGTGGGTGGGCAGGGTGGCCTCGGTCAGGCAGACACAGCACCGGCACCGCGAAGTGATGAAACGTTTCAGCAGGTTTGCATTTGAGGTTCACGGGTCGATGTTCACACTTTGGCTTTTAGACAATGGTGTCGGGCTAGCCCTTCAGTGTGCCTTGAAACAAAGGTGTGTCTTGGAGGAGCAGATTCCTGCCCCTGTATGGTCAGCTGGGTGCTCTCCCGGAGATGTAAACCGAGCTGTGAGGTGCTGCTGTACCACGGTGACACAGAGGATGCGAGGCGGGCTTGCAGTGACATGTGCGAGTCTTGGGCTTTAAAGTGCTCTGTGTTCATCAGTGCCACGTTTTCACACAGGCTCAGATCTCCTTTAACCACCCAAACATCTAAAAAAAGATTCAAACAACCAAAACCAAATCGACCGCAAAAAAAATGTAACCCCGAAACCAAGCAAATACCTCCCAAAAAATAAAAAATTCAGCATCTAGCAGCTCCAGCTGTGACATTTCTAGCAAACTCTTTTGATGATTAACTGAGCGATGAGCTGTTTAAAAACTGTTCTTTGGCAGGAGTTACTGATTGTATCTAAGCATTATGATCTAAATATTACAGATCTTTTGTTCTGGATTGACAGGGAGGAAAATACTGTGTTTTATATTTGCTTGGGCAGCACTTTCCCGTCGATTTTCTCAAGGCAGTTGGGAATATGTTGATTTAGTCTTCAGGGATCTCTGTGCATTTTAGTCTTGTTCTACAGAATAAATCTGATACACCAATCACTTGCTGCTTGTAGTACCTGATGTAAATCACCTCACTCCCAATATACTCAATATCGTATCTCTTCCCGCAAGAAGTGTCATTAATTTTAAATTGCTCTTACATGTATGGTACTCATTTACTTGTTGGAAGCCTTTGGAGACTCCTGGGAGTGCTGGGTCTTTTCTGCACTGCTGAACTGCCTTGCTTCATTTTCTGCTCCGTGTGTTGATTTGGCTGGGGTTTGTGTGTGTGTCCCCAGACTTCTGATCTGTGTCACACACAGGACCTTATACCCAGCTTTTGCCAGGCTTAGAGGTGTCCAGTATTTTTAAAAGAAGTAGCTTAGTGAAAGTAAATTCAGCAACCAGTTGTCCTATATACAGCCAGGATTAATTAATCATGGAAATATCCCCTCATCCTGCTAATTTTAAGCCCTCATTGTGAAAGATTTCAAATAGCAAAGAACTGTTGCATCAGAATTTAAAAATGTTTTTGGAATTGAGTTGAAAACAGTTTTGTTCTTCATTTCCTTAATCTGTAAGGTTGTTTATTTTCCTCCCCGAGCCTGCTCTGGGTTTTTTCCCCCTTTGGTCACTGCCTGAATTCCTCAGTCAGGTGTTTGTGAGGCTGCTGTGCATGCCGTGCATCCCTGCACTGCCATATTAACACTTCCTAAAGCCCTGAGCCTGCATTCATGGAATTTTGGCTATGTGAGGCTCTGGTTACTCATTACATACACAAACCTGTCCCTCTGCAAACGCCTCCCTGCTCTTCAGACACGGCAAAGCGCCGAAGGAGCTCCGAGGACTTGGCAGAGCAAGAAGGAGGATTCCGAGCGAGGCGATGAAATTCCTGTCTGTGAGTGCATGAAGGACCCGAACATCCAGAGGGAAGGAAGTTATTCAGGCCCAAAGGCGAATTTGGCACCGGCCCAAACGGATGTGCAGGGCCTGGGGAGCTGTGTGCTGGAATTCCGAGACTTTCTCGATGTCACAGGGGAAGGTTCTGTAACTCATTAATGCTTTTAGGAATGAGCACTTCTGACACCGTGACTTCCTGGCAGAAAGGAAGGAGAAGGGGAGGAAATGAAAGAAGAGGCTGGATGATTCAGGATGTCCTGCTTTGCATTTGTGTTCTGTCCTCTGTCTTCATCCTTATTTGGTGATGGGAGTTCATTGACTGGAGCAAGGGAAAGCTTATTATAGCACGTGGTGTGGGGCTTTAGGAGTATGCAGGAGGCCTGGGTCTCATATGCATGGCTATTTCCTCTTTTTTCCTTTCTTCTTCTCTTTTTTTTCCCCTTTTTTCCCTGGCAAGGTAGTATAAAGGGGAGTTAGTGCACTTAAAATTTAAATACGTGCATCCCAAATATTTAAATGAAAATTTCACAATGTTTCTCTCTGACAGCAGATTTTGTTACATGTAGCAATTACTTAACCACAACATCCTGCACCGATAATTTTTCTCCAGAGCCTTCCCAATCCCTGGCTCTACCCAGTTGGACAATAGAGACAACTTCATGACAGGTTTTCCTGTGCCCTGAGCTTTACTTCTGCTTTTGACACTTCCCGCGGAGTCGCGGTTGCACGGCCAGGGCTGAACCTTTCTGCTGCTCTGAGCTGCCTCAGCTCCTCAGGCTGAAACCAGGATGACACTGTCCAGCTGCAGATTTAATTTCATTCCTTGGAGCTGCACAGATATAATTGTGCAAAGCTTCTGCAGGGAAAGGAAAAAACCCAACCGAGCAAACCTGAATGAAAATTAATTGAAGGAAAACTGTTCTGGCTGAATGTTTGGTGTCTTAATAGCCAAAAGAAACAAGAACAAATCTCCAATTTGTGGATTTATGTTCCTTTCAGACTTCTAACTCCCTGTTGCTTTGATTATCTGACAGTTTTCAACCAATTTTTGTTTCTCTAAAGCCAACCCAGCCTCAGAACATGAAGTAGGAAAAAAAGCAGGTTTTGAGATACTTTCTGTATTAGAATAAGTTTTGTGTTCATATGAAAAGAAAGGTACTTCATGAAGTTCTTTAATTGCATCTTTGAAATTAAAAAAGTCAGACAGCAGGGTCAAACTAACTGCTCTGAAGCCTTACTTTTTACCTTGTCTCAATAAATCCAAACAACTTTCCCAGCTCTGCTGTTAAAATATAAACCTCCCAAAAGAGCCTGTGATTTCATTAAATACAAAAATGAAAAGAATTATTTTTAAAAATTGAATGCCATTGACTTTTATGTATTTTATGAGCTTTGACACGATGGGATTGAAGTGTATTTTTTTTCAAAATGCAATTCTTTTCAAAATATAAGTGTGCATGTGTTTTAGCCACAACTGGTGTCTCCAAAACCAAGCCTGAGCTGTGACCTCTGCAAATCTCAGATGTGAAGTATCAGCTACAATAGAAGGTTTGTGTTTAATTAGATAAAAGTGAGAGCAAAAAAAAAAAAAGTAGACAGCAGAGTTTGCATCTTCTCTGATGTGCTGGAAAGAAATGGGCCCTTGAGAGGGATTTAAGATGCTGTCCATAGGTCTTCACCACCTTAGGAACTGTATTTCTTTTAAAAAAAGAAAGAAAATCCAAAGCAAACTGTGAGTAGAACCAAGTCATCAGTCACAATGTGGTTTTTCAGGGTTTTCTCTTTTTAAAGCCTTAATAATAGCAAATCTGTGCCTTAGAACTGTTTGAGCCAGGGAGTAATTTTGTAAAAATGGATGACTGCAAATTCCAGTCATAGTTTGAGTATTAATTAATCAGCCTTTTCTTATTGCTGCTGTTTATTCTGGTTAAATTGCATTTTAGGAAGTCCCTGAATGGCTGCTGCAACTCCCTGTGGTTACTTGGCAAAGAAAAGTTTGGGGATTGGGCAGAACTGGTTTGCACTTCAGTATATATTACAATTTGCAAAGTAAACAGTTGCTTACTTATTGTGCTTCCTGCAATTTTCATGGTTTTCAGTGTCTTTCTCAAGAGAGAGCTTCAGTTTGGGTTTTTGAGGAGTAGAAGGGCAGGCTCTGTCCCATCAGAGGGATGGGGTTTTGGGGCTTTGGGTTTGGGTTTTTGGGCTTTAAGTTTCTGTTGTGGGCTCTTTCCCAGTGGATCCTGTTCCAAGAGGATTTGTCCTCCATGGAGTAGGTTTTTTATCAGTTTTCTTGGATGTGGGATTAGGTAAAAGGAAAGGAGGATTTTCACAGGGTTGTTCACTTTAACCTTGCAGGGTCGTTTCTGCCTTGCTTCATGGGGGATTTATTTATTTTTTTTTCCCTTTGTAATTCCTTGGACTTCAGGGGAGCTTTTTTGCCTGTGTGCAGTGTTCTGGAAGATTAGACCCTGGAATTTTATGACTGATCTGGTTGGATTGCAGTTACATTCAGTATAGATGTAGAATTACTGCAAGCTTGTAAATATTAAAAAAAAGAGACTTTTTTTTTTAATCCCCTACTAATGAAGGATTAATCAAACTTCCAAATACATGTGATATGAGAGAGTGCATTTTAAATTAAAATATACTCATGCACAGCTTTCTCTTTTAATGTGCTTGAGCCTGGCATAGTCCTTCACTGAATTAGAAATGCCATTTTAATGTTTCTTAAGTACATTAATAGAACATGTGATCTGTTATAATAAAATAATGAAAAGTCAGAGCCTGCAGCACCTCACGGACTTGTTCTGAAAAAAACTCTGACTAAGTGTACACCAGTAGCACAGAAATTAATGAATTAAGGGGCACACTGACCTGTGCAGCTCTTGCTGGCTGCAGGCAGCTTTTTGTTGACAATTATGGATGTAGGAAGGATTTTGAGACATTTAATACTGTCTTGTTATGTTCTGACAGTCAGATTTAAGCATAATGATGGGTAATGGAGGAATACTTTAGTTTGTATGAGCTTAAGAAGATTCAATTGGGTTAGGGGAGTTAAAAACTGGGTGTAAAAATAAACGTTGCTGAGGAAATGTGAGGAGGATCAGTGGTGAGGGAAGTGCAGCTGTGCTCGTGGATCCAGCTGCTTTTCTTGTCCTTCCAGGGAGGCTGCAGATGGGCACAGAGGTGTGATTTCACAACACAGCTTGTGCAAGATCCTGCTCCTTCTGCACAGCCTCTCCTCTCCTGCCTGAGAGCTCAGAAGCCACCAGAGGAGCCCCAAGGAGTTCTCAGAGCTCTGCCCACCAGCACTGGGGTAGCCACAGGGTCAGCTCAGCCAGGGAAATAATCCCACTGAAATGGGATTTCATTTGTAAATGGCTTTCTTGGGAATGAGAGCCTTGGGGCAGAATGAGACCATCACCTCCTGCCTTGGCAGGAGGAGTGACAGAGCACAGGGAGATGCTGGAATTGAGGAATTGCAGCAATTCCTGAGTAGCACAGATTTTGATCTCAGGTCTCTGTCTCAGGAGAAACAAATCTCCTGTGAGACCTTCCAGAGAATCTCACAGCAAGAAAAAGGGATTGAGAGGGTCTGGGTAAACCCAGTGTAGCTGAATTATTTATTGGTACAACAACAGTGCTGCTGCTTTTAACCTGGAAAAAGGGGTTTTGAGTTAGCACTAACTTAAATAAACCCAAACATGAAAATTGTGGGGACTTTACATTAGGCAGGAAATCCACCAGCCAATTTCTAGAGTGGATTTTTAATGTATTTCACTGTATACAGGAGAAACATTCTGAAATGAGCTGAAGAAGGAATTTTCTATGGGGTCTGATAAACCTTTCCATCTCACTTTGAGGTAGTTTGTTCCCTTCCAATTACTGAGTTCTAAATTTTCCAGTAAAAAAGCTCCTCCCCCTTTTTGCCTGTGTTGCCTCTTTTTGCAGCTACATTTGTTCTCCCACCATTGCCCTGGGGGTTGACTGGGCTGTGGAAAGTGTACAAATTCCACTGCCAAAACACAATAATGTCTCTTGGAGGAAGAAATGTTAGCTGGCAAAACTGAATTTTTGGGAAATTGTGTTCTTTCTTCTGGAGACCTCTTAATATTTTTTTTAATTTTTTTTTGAGGAAGCAATGGATTTATTTTTCTAATCACTTTTGCCACTAGAAATTAGTAATCAGATGATTCCTGCTTTGATACGTGCTTAATATTACTCAGAGAGAATCATGGTTAGACTTTGGAACAGAAGTGCAAGGGGACAACTGGGAAAGGCTCCTTCAGTGCTCAGCATCTCCTGGCAAACATCTGTGGAGGAGCCTTTGTCATCCTGAGTCCTGCCTGGGCAGGAGGAAGGTGGATTCCAGCAGAACTCCTCCCTGCTGGCAGCTCAGGATGGGATTGATGCCTCAGGTTTGGATTTTATATTTTTCAGATTCTGGGCTGCTTTAGTGTGTGGGTCTGAGCTTCACATTATGGGATGGTGAGCTCTGCACAGAGCAGGGAGACAAAACAATTCCTGCTCCAGCTGGGGACCAAGGACAAATGATCCAAATCTCAGCCCAAGAGAGAAAAACAAGCAGGATGGCAGTGCATGGGCTAAAGCTGGGATGGGACAATGAACTCCAAGGTGCAAATGGAGCAGAACTGATCCAAGGCAGAGACCCCGTGCCCGCTCGAGCATTTTGGGACCATTTTGGTTCCTCTTGGCTGCAGCCCTGGCTGGGCTCTTGTGCTGCCCAAGGTGGATCCATGGAGGAGATCCTTTGAATCAATCCCTGCTTTATTCTGTAGCTCTGCCCAGCCCCTGTTCCAGCTCAGCCTTCCCAAGGCATCAGGATCTCCATCTGGATCCAGCCTCATCCATCCAGTGGAGTCCATAACAGGGGACAGAAAATAGCAGTTTATTTTCCTTTACATCCTGGGCACCAGGATGGAGATATTCCAACAGTGTGGGATTCTTTGGATGAACAAGAATCTTCTTAAAAACCTCCTTATGGGTTTTTATAACAAACCCTTGAAGCTTCCTGGCAGCTCTTCTCCCTTTCTTGCAGGGTTTTGTACAACTCAGCATTGTTCTGTGCTTTTCCAGAACTTTTTTTTTCAGTGTGGTGGGAAGATGAGTCAGCAGATTGCAGAACACATTCTTTTGGGGGAAAAATGTTTTCTTTGGATATAGATATGTGAATATTTCTGTATGTATTGGTACACTCAATTCATGTATTAAGTTATTAATTTCTTTTGCTAAACGGCCGTGCTGACAAATGTTCAGTATTATGCAGTCCATCCATCTGAAATACAGGCAAGCCTTCCATCCCTGGCTTTCTCAGAATCCCAGTTTTGGGGTTTTTAGTCTGTGTTCAGACAGTTTCTTTTCCTGGTCCCTGTGTGGTTGCTGTGGCTCTGGCTGGGGTTTGTCCTGCTCTGCTCCAGGCTCAGCCCTTGAGTCTCAGTTCTAATCCTGGCCTGTTCAGGGGCCTTGTAAACTGATCCTGTAACTTCATCTTTTTTATTATTGTAGTGTCCCTCAAAGGCTGTGTAGCTGCCACATGGGAGAGTTGGGAAGATTCTGTTACAGTAACTATTGCATGTGTTCCTCCTTTGGTTTTGTCATTATATTTAACTCCTAATTCAGAGACATAAAACAATGGGAGTGCAGGTCTTGGGTAAATATGTGTCAGCTGATGATCAGAATTTTTAATTCTGTGTACCCTCTGTGTTGTGCTTTAAATATCCAGTCAATAAGTTCATTTTTCTGTCCATAAGGAAGTTTTAATTGCCCTGTGGTTCCTTTATCCTGATAATGTTTAGTGTTGGCTGGGAAGAATTTGTGGTGCACAGACATGAAAGGGAGATGGAGAGCTTGGATTTCTGAAGGTTTGGCTGTAGAATTTCTGAACTTGAGATTACAAAGTAGATTTAGGGCAAATTCGGAAAGCAGTGGTACTTAACTCAGAAAAAAACCCCAAACTCCCTCTCTGTGGCATTGTTTAGAGAGCTCAAATGCCAAAGGGGTGCCCTGAGCTGGCAGCTCCTGCTGCCACTCAGGATGAGGGGCTGGGACACCAAGAGATGGCAAGAGCTGCAAAAAACCTGGTGGGAAGAGGCACCCAGGACACAAATCTGGAACCTCTGTGGCACTGGGGGCAGCACTGGCTTTTCTGCCTGCTGAGCTCTGCCTCCTGCTCACACGTGTTGTGTGATGGGCTTTGGCTCAGGTGAGGAAAGTGTGATGTTTAATGGGATGGTGGTGAGCTCAAGAGAAAGAGGAGGAGGCTCAAAGCAAAGATTTCCAGCCTAGAGGGAGTTTTGAAAGTTCAGCTGTCCAGTTGGTTGGAGACTCAAGAGGAGATTTGAAGTTGTGTTGTCTGTTTTCTTCTTTCAGCCTTAGAAAAATTAGAATTTACATTAAATCAGGGCTAGCAGGATACTCTTTTGGATAGAACAATGCTTTTCTAATAGTTTTTGCATACCTTTTACTGAGAAATAGGTTTTAATCAAATGTCTGCCTCTTACTGGTATTTTTTTTTCTGGCAGCATTAAACTTCACTCTATGCCATGCAGTGTCACTGCAATGTGGAAGTAGATAGTTTATTAGATATTAGGGAAAAATTCTTCATTGTGAGGTTGGGGAGGCCCTGGCACAGGTGCCCAGAGCAGCTGTGACTGCCCCTGGATCCCTGGCAGTGCCAAGGCCAGGCTGGATGGGACTTGGAGCAGCCTGGGACAGTGGAAGGTGTCCCTGCCATGGCAGGGGTGGGACAAGGTGAACTTCAAGAAGCCAGTCTGTGATATTCAGATGATAAATTCACCTAGAAATCCCACCTAAGTACAAGGGAAATTTTTTAAGATCCTCTAACACATTGCAAGGATTGAAAATCAATGAGGGTTGAAAATCAGTGTATTTTTCCAAAACAGTTTCATTGCATTTATAGGGAATTTGGGATTTTTTTGAGTTGTTGCTCTGACTGCAAGTTTTATGAGGCTGCACTGGAGTTAACCCAGACAGACACCTGTGCTCTAAACTGGAGGACTTCTGGAATTACATTTATCTTCCATGTTATTCTGTGGACTGCTCTTTGCTAAAGGAAAACTTTAATAAGAATTTGTCTTCTTGCCCGGGTTTGGCAGAGTCACACAACATAGTAGTCTGTCTTCTCAAAACCACAGAATGTCTTCATGTTCCTAACACTTAATTTCAGCTCCCTGATTGAGGTTGTTCATGGAAATTATGTAGTGAACTGCCTACTTTCTTCTCCAAATTGACAGTTGTGTGGGCTTGGGGAAAGCATTAATGTCACTGTTCTGGAAAACAACCCCCAAGCTTTGTATCCTCATGCGACAGGAGATCTGAAAGTGAAAGTACTTCTTGATGCTTTCACTCATGCTAATTGTTCAGCTTGCAGCACTGATAGTAATGCCTTTGAACAGATATTTGACAAATTACTGGTAAAGACTCTCAGATTTTTTTTCTTTTCCCCCTGCCACATTTTTTTCTTCTCTCTCTGAAGCAGACTTTAGAGTTGAGCAACAGCTTTACTGTAGCCTTTAGGGTTGAGTATATGATTAACTTAGCACTAACATGAATTTTAAAAAATGCTCCCAGGGATTTGGAGTACTAGTATTAATTAAGGACTTATTTTCTGGTTTTTGTTATGCCATTATGTGCTAGCATACTAAAAGCAGCATTTCTCTTCCTGCTACTGCTTCCAAGAGAACAAGTGTGTTCTGAAATGTTCATGCATCTCCTCCAGGAGTGCTTTCCTCAGTGCTGAGGTTTGGCTGATCCCAAAACCAGGAGCTGAGACTCTGCCCTTCCTTCTGTGCATCTCTGGCTGCTGAGTGCTCTCTCTGCACAGTCTGTGGCTCCTCAACCTGCAGTAGGAAACACAAGTTTGCTCCTTGTCCCCAGGCTCAGTGCTGTGTCCCTGCAGTGCCCAGCTGTGTGTGATGGGCACGCACAATCATGGGGGAGCTGGATGTAAAATCTGAAGGAAATCTACAGCCAGCCCTCAAAGGAGCAGTGTGACAGGCTCAGAAAGTGTCCTGGTGGTGGGATGGTGTTGGTGACACACCTTGTCTGTCCAGGGCTCTGTGGGTAGGACATGTGCATGTCAGGGGAGCAGAGCACAGGGTGTTCAGAGCAGCAGTGACTCGAGGTGCTGCTGGGCATTCATTTGGGTTCTTGTGTCAACCCAGGGTTCTTTGACCCAAGCATCCACTTTTGCCCATTGGCAGAAAGTGAGGCACTGGGGGGAGGTGGGAATTTAAAGCTCCCAGATGAGCTTGCCCAGGGTGAGGTGTCCCTGAGTCTGAAAAGCTCCCACATTCCCATGCTATGATTCTCCTTGGAAAACCCTTCTCACCTGCCCAAGGTGGCAGCAGAAGGGCTGGGTGTGGGTTCCCCCAGGGTCTCAGATGGACAGGGATAGAGATGAGGTTTCTCCACACCCATCAGGGGTCACTCTTTGAGGAAGGTGGGCTGTGTTTGGTTCTTTCTGCTTTCTTTTTCAACTTGGGAGGTCACAGAAGTGCCACGGGGGGATGCTGCACTGTCAGAACACTTCCTTGAGCACAGAAAGGAAGAAACAATGAGTTAATAGGAAAGATTCTTCCTCACCAAATGTGGGTGGAGAGAATTCCTCCTTTAGGGCACCTGGTACCTCATGCTGCCCTTGCAAGAGAGAAGGAACAACCAGCTTTCCTTGTCCTGAGTGTGTATTTTTTTTTTGAACTTTCCATTTAGGCAGGAAGAGAGAGATCTCCCAATAATTGTGAAGACACTGCACTGAGGGCAGAGGTGTTTGCTGGCTGGGCAGGGTGTTTATCCTTCTGCCAGCTGAGCAGGGAGGTGTTTACTGGTGGTGTTCTGTGGCATTCCTCTGTTTCCTTACCAAATGGAGGAAGCAGCACTGACCTCCCCATGGCTGCATCCCAAGGATCACCCTGGGAGAGCTGGATCCCATCCCTGGTGCAGTTTAGTGTGTGCTTGGCTCTCAAAGTGCCAGCAATAAATGAAATGATAACCCATTGCTTCAGAGCAGTGCTTGGCACCGTGGAGCCCTGAGCTGATTTGATGATTTCCTGCTTTGATGGATCCCTGGCAAAGCCACGGTGCCTTGACAGTGAAAAACACAACTCCAGGACTGCAGCAGGTAATGGGGATGAATTTTAATAGGAATCTTTGTCTCTGAATAAAAGTTTTCTATAAGATTAAGTGACTCCCAGTGCTCTTTCTGGAGGCAGACAGTTGCACAGTAGCATGTTGCTGGTTTAGCTGCCAAAGTTCCTCAACATTTTTGTGGTGCCTGGTGATGAACTGCCTGAAGAATTCTCTCCTCTGTATTCTGGATGTGCTGGTTTCATTCAGTTTGTAAAACTTCCTGTGTAATGATTTACTTTTCCACCTGTTTCTCTGTGCTTTGGAACTTGCTGTGATGCTTTTACCTGGGGACAGCCCCAGGTTCCAGTCAGGGGAATGTTCTTACAGTAGTTGGAGTTAAAAACTGAAACTTCCAAAGTCCTGCCTCCTGGAAACACTCTGAGTAGGTTGCACCACCAATTCTGATGACAAAAATACACCTTTTATTCACCTGTCAGCATTTTAAATTGATTAATGTCCAGTCCTTCAAGCAAAGAACCAGAATGAAAAAAATAAATTCTTTCCTGATGCCTGACATTCAATTATTATAGTTCTGTTCTTATCATAAAGCTAACTGGAGATGTTGGTGGTTACACTCTGAATAGTGATTCTGACAATTCATTTGTTTGTTCATATTTTTCAGATTAATTCACTTTACAGTTAGAAAATTGGTCCTGAAAATCTGAGAACTTCATTGCTCATCACTGCGAGTAATGAAGGTTTTACCTTTAGAGCTTAGAACATTCTGGGGATTTTACTGGTGGCCACACCTGGTGGGGAAACCTGAGGTGCTGAAATTCATGAGATCAATACTTTCCCATCTGTGAGAGCCTTTGGAACCTCTTGACTTCGATTCAAGCAGGGACACCAGCAATAATTAATAATTTCAAGCAGGGAAGTGCCTGTTTTAAGTGAATGCCAAGTTTATTTAGATTGAAACAGGCAACTTATTAAAAAAAAAACCTTTATCCAGACAAACATTAGACTAAATAGATGTGATAAGTGCTATCCTAGCAGATATTTTGGTCCTGAAGCATCAGCAGGACAGTTGTTTGTTCCATCACACCAGCAGTCTGTCTGCTCCAAGTCATGTGCTCAAGCATCTCTGTGCTGTCTCCAAAGCCAAAAGAGAAAAAAACTGAATAGTTGTTTTCTTCAAAGCACAGCAAGGAAAGCCTTGTTGCATCCTGTTTCTGTGCCTCTAGTTTTTTTTTTTTATTCCAAATGGACAGCCCTGCCTTATTCAGTAATCCTTAAAATGACAGCAAGTTTCTTCTCAAAGCTTGTAAATTATAATGAAGACTTGAGTTCTGTCTTCTCACAACAGAAATTTTCCAGGGTAAAACATGGAGTTTGTGTCCAGTATTTGTTGCTCTGGAGTTTATTGCAGGAAAGTGAGGGGTGCTTAACTTTGCCTCAGCTTTTCTCTTGTGCTCATGGTGTAAGAAAAGCTGCTTCAGGTATAATGTAGGAAAGACACTGCTCACTTTGACTTCAGCCTGGAATTTGTTTGCTTCACTGGGCACATTTTTTGGGGAAAAATAATCCAGGGATTAATCATTCAGTTATGCATTTCTGAATTTCAAAAAATGTGTTTCTTTCTTAATGATTCATCTTTAAAACAGAGGCAGTAAAACAGATTAACTTGGATGTTCTTGTAAACCACGTTTATCTACCTGGGGGATTTTTCAGTGGGGATACTCCAGGATTACTGGTGTGTGATTATACAGGTATAAAACATGATATGAGGACAGAAATGAGGTTTCTCTTTAAAACACAGTATAAAAATAATTTTGTGTTGGTGCAGATAGCTCATTTTTAAGGTAAGATAGAGACAGTTGTGGTAGTAGCCATGCATCCTCTCAGCTGGCCAGCTCCTCACTGGCTGTGAGGATGTCCCTCTGTACAGCATATTTTCAGAGTGAACATTTTATGAAGTGATGAATGGAAATAGTTTTGATTATTGGTGAAATTTAATTATTTTTTTTAATTAAAAGTAGTTCCATTCTTCACACTCCTGAAGAAATAGATTCTCTTCCTCAAATTCTTCATCCTAGCAACACTGTATTCCCTGGGAACATTGCATTAAATTTGGTGAAGCAAAACAGGTTCTTGCTGTTAAATATTTACTCTTGCAGCAACTTATTGTTGCAGTTGAAAGCAGGAAATTTCAAAGGAGCCTTTAAGTTGTCATATTGGAATGAAGCATTTCCATAGGAACTGAAGTTGTTAAAATGTTTCTGGAGCACTGAACTTGTGTCTGTAGTTCCAAACTTAACTACTGCATAACGTTTTGTTTTTCTATTTTGTGTTCCTTAAAAACATGAATCCTCATGTTAAAATGAGGTTTCCAGCTGATGTGTTCTTAAACAAAATTAAAATAAGCTTAAAACCTTTGGGCCCAAGACTTTCACATTTCCAGTGACTGTGTTTTGAATGTGTTTGGCTGGGCTTGATGACTTTTTACTGATAGCTAAATTAGAAACTTCTGAATGAATTGTTGGTTATACAGTCCTGTGGAAATCAGTCAATAAAACATTTAGGCAAACTCTGGAGGAAATTACACCACAACCTTGAAAACACACAACTAAAAATAGCATGGAGTGCTGTGCTGTGATTGAGGAGCTCTCTCTGACCAGAAATGCAGAGTCATGGAGCCACTCCTGGGGGTGGTGAAACTCAGCACGCCTGGGTTTGGGCAGGACCTCAGGGATGGGGAAGCTGGGTGCCTTGTGCTTGTCATTGTTTTATCTGGGATAAAACACAGTTTGCTTAAATCAGAGTTGCACCAACACATCTCACAGGGTGACTGCAGGTTGAGTCCTTCTAAACAACGTGTGCAGGTGCAGAAATGGAGTGATTTAAAATGATTTCACTCTGGACCTCTGCTCCCTCACAGCTCTGCTCAATCCTGCCCTTCTTTCTCGTGCAGGACAAATTTGGAGGCCCTTCAGAAGAAGCTGGAGGAGCTGGAGCTGGATGAGCAGCAGCGGAAGCGCCTGGAGGCGTTCCTCACCCAGAAACAGAAGGTTGGGGAGCTGAAGGATGATGACTTTGAGAAGATCAGTGAGCTGGGAGCAGGGAATGGTGGTGTGGTCTTCAAAGTGTCTCACAAACCCTCCGGCCTCATAATGGCAAGAAAGGTGAGGGGGTCAGAAAGAACAACTTGGTGTTTTTAGTGTTTTGTGGTGTTTATAGGGGATGTTGTCTCTGAAATACAGTGATTTTATTTAGAGGAATAATTGATGGTGACACACACAAAAATTACTGTTTAATGCCAGCTTTCAGAGAAGTGGATGTGTTTCCATAAGTAAGAAATGTTGCACTTCCTCATCCTCCATGAGCTTCCCAGTTTTTCAGAAGTAGCGTCGCACGTGTTAGTAATGAAAGGATTGGCATTTGTTCCTCCTTTTTCCCTCTCACTCAGGAGTAGGAGGCCTAAAAAATTACTGGAAATTATCAATCAGACAAAAGTGGCAATATTCTGTATTCTGGGCAGTAAATTTAGAGGAATAGAAAAGGCATAACCTATCTTAAGAGCTTCCTTCACAGGCACACAGCAGAAAAGGGCCTCTGGATGAGACTGGAGAAGAAGAGGACTCAAAAAAATGGGAATGAGGGAAGGCATTGGAGTTCAGTGACATCTCCTGTTCTGTAGTTCCATCCTGGAATGCAGTTTCTGGGCAGGAAGAGATATTTCCTTCTCTGAGAGTATTTTTCATGCTTTACAACCTGGAGCAGTTGTGACCTAGTTTGGAAGAGAACTGAGAATTTTTTTTTTTTTGACTGAAATAGCTTGATGTTTTAATTCTCATTTTGTTTACATGAGGAACTTTCACTTCCTGTCAATATCCCTGGGAACAGAACGCTCATCCCAGGTCCCATTGTTTTACTACACTGGGAACTTCCCCTTTTTTGATTGAGAAGTTGAAGATTTCTTTAAAAGATAGTATAGAAACTATTTTCTTTTTAAGGTATTACTTTTTAAGAAGGGGACAGCATAATCTTCAGCAAAACTAAATTAAAATGTGCATGTGCTAAGAATAAACTATGCTGAGGACACTGGCAGTCTGGGGAGAAGCAAAGGAAAATGCCCAATTCTGAGATGTGAGAATTACAAAATGCACAGGTCACTGAGGTTTTCTTGAACTAAATCAATTGAATTGATTTTTGGATTTTTCACCTGCTGTGGGTTTAACAGGAAATTTTGCCCCAATTCATTAATATTTGATGCAACTGAGATGTTTGCTGAATTGTGATTTTTCTTCCATTTATTAACCAAAATTTCATTTCCATAATTCTTTTTCCATAAACTTTCTTTTCACATAGGGAACACACTTGTATTGTATGGGATAAACAGTCCAGTGGGGAAAAGGTACTGGGGAGTTTTTAATGGGAGCTTCAGCTCATTCCTTCCACTAATGCTTTACAAACACCTGGACAGGTATTTTTCAGCAGCTGAGTCAGTGCATCTTTGACACATTTCCCTAAGGAAATGTGCTGCAACAAAAAGTTTCTCCTGGAGAAGTATTTTGTGAAAAGAGGATGGAATTCCTGTCTTTTCCTGGGTGCTGTGTTGTAGTGTTTTCCCTTGGCCATTAGTGTGGGATTTTGCCCTTTTCTGACCCAGAGATGGGGCAACTGAGAGGTGTTTAAAAATTTTTATTTCATTTTCAGTCTCATGTGAAGGGTGAGACAATACAGATGTTATAATTCACACCATCACAATTAGAAGCTAACTAATTCTTTATTACAATGAATTACAATACATTATTATAATTATTTCTTAATTATAATACATCATATAGGTTTCTTAACCTATTGGCTTTTACATACAAATTACATACAAATACATACAATGTGAACCTTCTGTCAAGCTTTAAGAATTCTCTACAAATCCATTTCCCACACATTAGGAGAGCAAGGATGAATTATTTTACAGTTAAATTGTGGAATAATTTGGGTTGGAGAAGGCCTCTGGAGGTCATGAGATGCTCAAAGCAGAGTCAGCTCCGAGATCATAGAGTGCTCAGGGCCTGCCAGGTGTTGAAAACCTCTCTGAATGGCACAAATCACTCCTGAAGAGTGGATTTTATTTTATTTAGTGGGCTTCTTTTGCAGTTAATCCACCTGGAGATCAAGCCAGCCATCCGCAACCAGATCATCAGGGAGCTGCAGGTGCTGCACGAGTGCAACTCCCCCTACATCGTGGGCTTCTATGGAGCCTTCTACAGTGATGGGGAGATCTCCATCTGCATGGAGCACATGGTGAGTGCAGGAATGGGTTATCCACTGATGGGAGATCTGCATGGAGCACATGGTGAGTGCAGGAATGGGTTATACACTGATGGGAGATCTGCATGGAGCACATGGTGAGTGCAGGAATGGGTTATCCACTGATGGGGAGAGCTCCATCTGCATGGAGCACATGGTGAGTGCCAGCAATGGGTTATCCACTGATGAGAGATCTCTGATGCCTTGTGAAGGCTGACCAAGAACAGAGGCTGGGCAGAGTTAAAGAATAAAGCAGGGATTGATTCAAAGGATCCCCTCCATGGATCCACCTTGGGCAGCACAAGAGCCCAGCCAGGGCTGCAGCCAAGAGGAACCAAAATGGTCCCAAACTGCTCGAGCGGGCACGAGGTCTCTGCCTTGGATCAGTTCTGCTCCATTTGCACCTTGGAGTTCATTGTCCCATCCCAGCTTTAGCCCATGCACTCCCATCCTGCTTGTTTTTCTCTCTCCAGCCCACGTTGTTTGTGCTCTTGGGGCTGAGATTTGGATCATTTGTCCTTGGTCCCCAGCTGGAGCAGGAATTGTTTTGTCTCCCTGCTCTGTGCAGAGCTCACCATCCCATAATATGAAACCCAGACCCACACACTAAAGCAGCACAGAATCTGACAAATAGAGCAACTCAAACCTGAGGCATCAGCTCCATCTGCATGGAGCACATGGTGGGTGCTCAGGAGTTTATTTCCTGGGAGTTATCCCCTGGGGTTATTCCCTGAGCGTTCCTGCAAACCCTCAGTGCCACCAGCACTGCAGTTACCAAAGTTCTCTGCTCCACTGAAGGTGTGGTTTGGATTTACTCTACAAATCTGAGGTTGGGATTGATAGGAGATGTTTTATCCCCTTCTCCAGTGTCTGCCCTGCACAAATGTAGCTTCCCAATTGCTTCTCTTTTATCCTTTTGTTGTATTTCAAAATATTTGCCCAGTCCTGCTACTTAAACACTTGTTCTGACTGGGGTTCAGCTTTGTTTTTTCTGCAGAATGGACCAGATCACTGATACTGCAGCTGTGCAGATTTTATTTTTTTCTTATTTATATGAATCCATATTTAGTCCCTTTTAAAATTTTACAGAAAATGCAAGCATGAACAATAGTGAACAAGCCCCGAGGGATCTTACACAACTTTTTTAATGCCAAAAAAATATTTGTTACTGTGTTTCATTTTAATACAAAGTACACATTCTTCTCGACATCTGTTTGCCTTTCTCCAGCCATATGGACCCAAAACATGAAAAGTAAATTTTCTGTAATTAAAGGACAGTCAAATTTGTTGCCTCGCTTGGTGGAGGTTTTTAACAACACAAAACATAATACAGCCAAAGACCTCTTTATTTTTTCCTCTGAAAAGAGCTGTTTCTTTGGAGAGAAGCTGTGTTTTTTCTGGAAAGTGCATGTGATTGTTGTAATGCCTCTCTGGTCCCTCAGAATTTTGAGAAGGAATCGATGGTTGCTTAGGAACGAGCGCTCACCATCCGGGTTCCAGCATGGGAGAGCCCAGGGGAAGCTGTGCACCCCCAAAACACAAATTCCTGCTGGGAATGGGAAAGTCCAGCTCTCAAAATTGAAAAGAGGAGTGAAAAATAGGAAAGTAGGTGTTAAAAAACCCACTGTCTGGGCATTGTTGGAGAGTGTGTTAAATGTCACAGATGTGCACAGCTGCAGGAGGAGCCTGTGTGATGCCACATTCCAGAGCAGAAATAAAAGGCCTGAAGAGTCTCAATTTATTTGTCAATGAAAAAATCACCAGCAGCAGTCAGGGCTTGTAGGTTCCTAAGCAGGGAATAATATATCTTACAGGGAATATTGTGTCTGACAGCAAACATTTTCAATTTTAGAGAAGGCAGGGTGAAATCTGGTGGCTCGGTGCTGAATCTGGTCCAAGCCAGACTGGATACAACATTTTACACATAGAACAGCTGATCAATAAGTTAGGAGATCAAAAGAGAGATGGATTATTATAGTCTTACTTTATATACAACTACTACTACTATTATTATTATTAAGTTGTTATTAAAGTCTTAATTTATAATTATAGTCTTAGTTTAGTATTAAACTTAATGCAGATCACTGGTAGAAGTTTTTGGTCTCCTTTTGGATGAAAGATTGGATGAAAATCTCCACTATAGTCTTTTTTTTTTCAGTTGTTACCACTCAAATCTTATTTTTAGCAGTGGGTTACAAAACCCAAGTAGGATTACGAACAAAAAGTTGGAGGTGGAACGGGAATGGAACTTGAGGAGTGTTTGATATTTTTAGGTACCTAAATTCAAGATCAATGCCTAACTTTGCTTAGCAGCAGGTATTTAACAGGCAAAAGGGTTGGAGGCAGCTCCTGCAAGACACTGAAGGCTGCAGCCAAGATGAGGCAGCTGAATTGTGTTCAGCCTTGTCTAGGATCAGAGCTGCTCCTCAGGGAAGGGGAAAAAAGGGTTTTTCTGTAACAAAATTATGGTTAATATACCAGTGCCTCAGCAGAGACAGCTGTCCAGAAATTCAGACTGGTTTAGCAAGAGATTTCTAGAGATTTTTTTTTTTTCTGCTGGTGTATTTTTAATCAAGTGTGGAGTATGTGGGTGTGTTTTTTACAAAAATACGTGATCAGATAAGTATTTATATACTTCCCTTCTCATGAGAGTTGTAGATTTTAGTCCTCAAATAATAAAACTTTGTGTTCCAGTTTTTTTTGCTTTCACCATGTGTAAATGTTGATGAAAACTTCCAAAGGGGAGGTTAAGGCAGAAGGCAATTAATTATTCCAGTTGGATCTTTATGGCAAGTATTGAGAGTATCCAAGTGCTGATCCAGACAACAGGATATGGTTTTAAATTGGAAAAATGACTTTTCAGTTTCTTCTTTGGTTGTATATTCTCTGCTCCAGAGAACCCAGACCTTATGCACAAGTCTATTGTTGAATCAGTTGCTAAAAATAAACAGCATTTTTCCCAGTTTTCCTTTTGAAAAGCTCTTAGCAACAGTGGGATATATTTGCCTTTGCTGGGGGTGTGTGTGCATGCAGGCAGTTTATTTAATCTAATAAACAAGGCCATGGCTTACCAGGGAACCTTCAAAACATTTTCTCCCTGTTTTGGTTCTTTCTGTCCCAAACCATCCTGGGAAGAGTCGCCCTGGACCTGCAGAACTGACAGAGGCAGCTCCTCCTGGGCAAGATCTGCTCTGGGACAGGGATCTGGGTTCTCTCATCATCCTGGGGTGCCACTGGCAGCTGGGGCTGCCTCTGGATCCCTGGAATGTCCAAGGCCAGGTTGGATAGGGCTTGGAGCAGCCTGGGACAGTGGGAGCTGTCCCTGCCCCAGGCTTAGAAGTCCCTTCCAACCCCAGCACTCTGGGATTTTCAAGCAGAAAAGTCTCTCTTCCAGTATGATGAGTTTTCAGCCCCATCATCATGAACAAAATCTTTTCTTTCTGTCTTTGGAGGAGGAGGATTATCATGGATGGCTGTGACAAGAAAAAAATGCTTTGGGCTGAAAATTACAGGAACCTGTGAAATCCTTCCTGCTTGCTTGTCACTGTTTGTGGACAATGCTTCCTTAAGGAGATCCAAAGCATGGAAGTGCTGCTCTGGAAGGGCATTGTGTGCAGTGTTTATTTGAGTGGATGCTATTAGTGGCCAAATGTTTGTTTAAAATAAACACAAACCCAACTGATTCCTCCTGAGGAGTGATTTATTTATTTCAGATTTGCACCACAACAATGTTAAAGCAAACATGAAGAGGAGCTTGTTTAGTTTTTTTAAACAAATTGAGGCTTCAATTTACAGCCGTGCTTAAAATATTTTAGAGCAATTTGATTCAAGTTTGACTATTCAAATATTTCTTGTTAGGATGGTGGCTCCTTGGATCAAGTGCTGAAAAAGGCTGGGAGGATTCCAGAGCAGATCCTGGGCAAAGTTAGCATTGCGGTGAGTGGGGCATGGCCATGGCACCTCTGGGGCTGGGGAGGGCACTGCCACACCCAGGGGATGAGGGAGAAGGGAATATTCCCAGATTTTTCAGTGTGTTTTTTTCATTTTTCAGTTTCTTTTTGTACGTGGTAGCTGTGGTAGCTCACTGGAATGAGTAACACATTCTGGGGTGTGTGCTTGGAGTTGCTGCTTTTGGATCAGTTGATGCTTCTGGATGAGAGCTGAATTAGCATTTCCTTATTTCTTAATATTACCTGTTCCCCTCCATTCTGCAGCAAGAATGAATACAGAACTCTCTGTACACAGAACTCCCAGGAAGGGGTTGGGGTTTTTTTAGGGTTTTTTTTTGTTTTTCTAGTCTGAGCTGGAGGGACAAATTAAAACTCAGTGTTGATTAGCAGTGATTACATTTTGGGATTTCTGTTAAGCTGCATGCATTTGGAATTCTTGTACAGACAAAGCATTCAACTCTCTCTTCTGCTTCCTAAATTAATTTCTTTTTCATTTGTCTCTAGGTAATAAAAGGACTCACATATCTGAGAGAAAAGCATAAAATAATGCACAGAGGTGAGATAAAAGTTTGTGTTGTAACTTTCCTTGAGTATAATTTTTATTCACATTAAAATACCTCTTTTTTCTATGCTTGGTTCTTTATGGTTCCAGATGACTTTGGTTCAAAGGGTTTTTCTTGGGCAGTGTAAGGTAAAGTTTTTGTTTTAAATCCAAATCTCTTACCATAACTATCAGGTGTCTTCAACTTCTGTCTTCCTGGAGCTTATCTGGGTTTATAATCCATACTTGAACTGCTGTTCTTGCATTTTATGTGCACACAAAACTTATCTATGTTTGAGACTGGTTGCAATTAAAACCTCTGAGCTAAATTTCTTTTGGCTGCTCAATAGTCATTGCCATTAAAACTTTTAAAAAAAAACCACTTTTTTCCCATGTGTCTTACCTTCACATGCTATTTGTTGAGAGCTGTCATGCAGAACTGCATCCTTTTCATACTTTAAAACAATTAACAAACCATGGTGAAGCTGTGTAAAATGGGAGTGTTGCTTCTCCTGGCTCTTTAGTCACTTTAGAATAAATGTATGAAATTATTTTCTGCTTTTAGTTGCTCTTTTTAAAATCCAGCTCCTCCATGAATCTGTTGCATGTTCCATTAAAGAATGACCCTTGGCACAGTAATAAATCCATTTTTGCTGCTGTGGGTGTGCTGTGAAGGTGGAGCTGGAGCACTGCTGGTGCCCTGTGTGCACCCCACTGCAGCTTTGGACCACAGGAGAATATTCAAATTGTAAAATATCTGCAGCAGACATTAATGCATGTCTGAATCTACATTTATTGCCCAAACCAAAAAGAGAAATCAGCAATCCCAGCTTGCACAAGCTGTTGTAGGATCACCTTACACATGAAGTTGTGTTTATCACACATTCCTGGCTTGTGGGTTTTTTTTAAACAAATATAGCTCACTTGTGGAGCAGGGAGGTTGGAGGGAGACTCTAAACATTTCTGGTGACAGTTTCAAAGTCATTTGTCTCTCTTCAGAGCTTAAGGACTCCAGGGAAAGAGATCACCTTATTTTAGGGCATCCTGGAAGAGTTACTGCTGCATCTTGTTCTCAAGTCAGCCACAGCAGTGGGTTGTTACTATGTTGGTTGCTTGGGGATTTTTTTAGGTTGATCTTGCTCAGCTGAGACAGCAGTTTTTATTTATTTATTTTCAGTTTTACAATCTGTAAATCTGATAAATCCAAAGTGAAGCCCTCCTGATCTTGTTTAAGTGCAGCTTAACCTCACGGTGTTTGCTACGTCAGAGATTACACTGCAGGTTCATGGACCAACACAAATCAAAAATTCCTCTTCTACATTGCTTCCAGTTTTACTGGATTGAGTGTGCCCTGCAGTGTAAAACTCCATGTCCTCATGGTGGTTTTTGTTTTTCAGCTCAGTTTCCCTCCTGTGTGCTCTGACAGCAGCAGGAATTTGTGACCTTGTGCACTCCTTGCAGAAGCTGCTCTGTGATCACATCACATCTGTGATGTCTGATAAACAGGGAGCCAAAATGACATTTTGGGAGTTGATCATGGCCAGTGCTGGCAGCTAAAAGGAGAATCAGTCAGAACAGTGAGTGGTTCTCCCATCTCTGGACAGCCAGAGCCAAACTTGCAGCCTCTGCCCTCGGTGCTGTCCGTGGGTCTGTCTGTGCCACAGACCTTGTGCATTATTTGGACTCCCCTGATGAAGGCTGGAAAGGTTGGAGTGCAGGTGAAGCTGCTTCTGGCAGTTTTTCCAAACTGCCTCTCCCTTGAATCCCAGCTGAGATAAACAGTGCTGGTAAAAGCACTTTTCCTGTAACTATGTCAGCATTATTTTATACACAGCTCTAATAATTGGAGATTTCAGTGCTTTGCTTTCTCTATTGCACTGACAAGGTGAGAACAGCATCTCACATGGGCTGTTTGTTCTCACTCATCCATCCCTGGGTAAAATGTGTGCACTTGGTGGGCTTGTTTTCAGCAGGATTTATTGGAGTTGTGCTGTGGGGAGAGTGGGTGACTTAAAAATGAAGAGACATCCCTGTTAAACATGAGAACATAGCAACAAAGGGCAAAAAAAAAAATCTGTTCTTAAATCTAAAGACAGCCAGGCTTGTGAGAACTCATTTGCAGGGAGGAATTTATTCCACTGCTATGTTTTATTACTTGTGTGGCAGTATCAGCAAGTTTGTAATATCTGACCCAAACTGCTTCCATGCACAACTGTGTTCTGGACTAACTGAGGAAAAGTGGTCACTTGTCATTCCAGACAGCTCAAGGAAGAAGTTTTGGGGGCTTATTAGAGGAGGAATGGAAAATACAGTTGTTTTCTAGAGGAGAATGCAGTTGTTTTCTAGAGGAGAATACAGTTCTTTTCCAGAGGAGAATGCAGTTCTTTTCCAGAGGAGAATGCAGTTGTTTTCTAGAGGAGAATACAGTTCTTTTCCAGAGGAGAATGCAGTTCTTTTCTAGAGGCTTTGCTCATGTGGAGCACTGTGCTTTGTGTTCTGGACCTCTCTGAGCAGACAGGAATGAAATCACAAAACCTCTGGAAGTTCAGCTGGTGGGACCCAAGGCAGGCAGAGGAAAGGAAGGGATGAGGAGCTGTGTTGGATATTGTAATGATCTCTTCTGTGGTGCTGTCTGGAGTTTAATCCTCTCTGGAAGGTCTCTCCTTGCAGAGAAGCTGCTTTTTGAACCCCAGCTGGAGGCAGCAGCTCAGGGCAGCAGGGAAGTGTCACTGCTCTGTTCCAGGGCTGCAGTTCCAGAGGATTCTCATGAAATCCTGCCTTGGGAAATGGGAACTGATTGGAAGATCCCAAAAATGTGCTGCAAGACACATCTCTGGTCTGTGTCCTCACATGTCTGCTCTGTAACTGAGTGAATTTTGGCTGAAGGTGTTATGACAACATCCAGGGCCACCTTTCAGAATGAGCCTGTGGGGCAGAGCAGAGGAAGGAAGCTCTCACAGAGATTCTCAGGCATTCTGGAAACTTCTCTGTGTTACAGCTCCCTTTGCAGTGTCATAAATCCATCCCCCTGGCAAAGGAATTCTCTAGAATTCTCTTCCTGGCTTGTCTGGGATGGTATATAAAATACCTTCCACTTTCTTTAAAGCTGAAATGCTTACATAACCCATTTTGTGTTCCTTTTGTCTGCTCCTTGCAAGTTCCAGCATACATTTTGCAGGATGCCTTGGCATTCCTGCTCCTCTGGCAATACAAATCTCTGGTTTCCAGAGAAACTGCTCAAGTGCTCAGAGGCTCTGGAGTGAAAATAGAAAAGGTGCTACATTTAGAGGGGTGGAAATGCAGCAGCCTTCCAAACATCACACTGATCACATGGGGTGCCTTGTGTGGAAAATGAAAATACTCCAGGGAGGAGAAGCTTTGTGCAGAAATCCAGAGAGGAGATGGGGCTGTGCTGGGCTGAGAGCTGCAGTGTGGCACTGCCACCTGCAAAAACACTGAGGGGAAAAGGGGAAACCTTCAGGAGACCAGGGGGATTCTGAGACTTCAGGATGCTCATAAAGAGAATTCTGCTGGGCACTGAGAGTGGATGGTAATGATTTTTTCTTTGCCATTTAATTATGAAGTATCAATGAACTCTAGAGATGAAAGTGAGGATTTATATCTTTGTTTTGAATTTGTAGCTGTGCATTGGTGAGCAGACCCCCCCCAGGGGTGGGGAATTGAAAGCAGCACACACAAAATACCTGCCTGGATATTCCATCCACAAATCAGACCAGGAAACTGCCTGGGCAGTTTCAGTTGCCTGGAAAGGGGTGGCAGGGACAAAAAAAATGGAGCCACAATTTCCCCGAGTAGATAATTATCCAAACTTTGTGTTACTCCTCAAAAGGGAGCTGAGGGGGAACAGCTGGAATTGTTTTATTTTCCCCTCCCCGTGGATCTTGCTCAGTGAGATCTCCTGCATGGAGATCTTTGTCCCATCAGTGTCCTCCTCCCAGGGACATCCCAACCAAAGGATTAGATCTGTGCTTAAAAATGAAAAGCAAATGAAAATATGGCAGCCTGTAGACTTCTGAGTCTGCTCTGAAGTGAAATCATGATTCTCTTTCTTCAAACCAATTTCCCAGTTCCCTTTTTTCTGCAGTATTACTCTGCCAATGTGGGCTGTTGGTTGCTTATTTTGATAATGGGTTGGTAATGACCAGCTAAGCAGTGAGATACAGTGAAAAACCTCCTTACAGCTATAAAAGAAACACTCAACACTTGTTCCCTGTACCTTTGCATTCACAAAGAGCTGTTATTAGTTGCTAAGCTACCAGTGACCCTTATTAAATTTCCATTTAGGAAAAGTGATGAATTCAAAATCATGAGGGGGCTCTGTCACAGGAAAAAAACAACCTCCAATTTTAAATAAACATTTTCAATAATAGGAAAATTATTTTTCAGAGCTTTAAAAAAACAATCCCAAAAAACAAAAAAAACCCCCACATCAAAACTAACAAAGAAACCCAAGACCACCACCCCAAAAAACCCCAACAAACTTAAACCCAGAAGGCAAGAACCCACTCCAGGGAGTGTTTGGCCATGGGATGATTTATGCCTGTGTAGATAGGAAGGAATGGTAGTGTGGCTGCTGTAATTCATTGACCTTTGTACAATAAATATATAGGGCCTCTTTATTGATAATTTCTAGGCAAAGTCTCATCATTCAGGGGGAGTTACACTGTTGTACACTTATTTATCTCAAAGGAGATCATTTATCTGCAAGGAGGATGTGGATGCCCAAACCTAATACTTAAAAGCCAGGAAATGGGGTGAAATCAAAAAAGGTGAAATCAAAGAGCTGACAACCTTTTTTGCATGTGTAATTTCAAATATTTCTTTTTATTTATCTGTAGTTAAATAGAGAGTCTGTGAGATGGACCTGGGAGGGACCCAAATCTCTGATTATTGCCAGAGGAGGGACAGAGTTGTGTCACAGAAAGGAAGCAAAGGGAGGCACATGAAAATTCTCACCTTGCATTGTCAGATTTCCTGCTTTATCTCCTAAATCATCCATTCATTTTTTATTCCAGATGTTAAACCATCCAACATTTTGGTAAACTCCAGAGGTGAAATCAAGCTTTGTGACTTTGGTGTCAGTGGGCAGCTGATAGATTCCATGGCAAACTCCTTTGTTGGCACACGCTCCTACATGTCTGTAAGTACAGATTGAACTCACATTGCACAGCTCTGAGTGTGTTAGGGTTGAGTTATCCCAGTTCTGGTGATCAAACAAGAACCAACTGTTGCTGTTCCTGCTTCAGCTCTTCCTGCATTCCAGGAATATTCCAGTGTCACATCAGATTGTGTGTGGGGAGGGGAAGAACTGTTGCAGGAAAAGCCAAAAACTTGGAATATTTGTAACACTCCAGAAGAGCTGGGGCTGTGTCTACACTGCAGAAGTCAGTCAGTTGTTCCCTTTGGGGGTTGGACATGTTGTCTCCCAGAAAAGCCCAATGTTTATGGTTTGCTTTCCTTGGGAACTGTGCTTTTCTTCCCACTCCAGCATTTGCTCTGCAGGCAAAGTGCAGCCACAGCAGAAATCCTGGCAGTGGGCAGGGAATCAGTGTGGGGCTGTTCCAGGGTGTTCTGTGTCCCTGGAGATGAGGAACACCTTGGAACTTCTTTCCAGATGAGCTCTCTGTGTGATGTGCAAGCCCCAGCTCATGGCAGGAGCAGCTCTTTTATCCTCACACACATTGTGCAGCACACAATGAACTGGTGCTCTTGTTCCCAGCTCTGGCTGGAGGATTAAAACTGTGTGGGCTTGGACTGAAAGGGAAAAGCTTTAATGCTGGCTCTGTTCAGCAGGAGCCCTGCATTGTCTTTGTGTCATTTCTCCTTGGTGACACACCTGAAACCAGGCTGGGGTTGAAGTTCTCTCTTCTGGGGGCTGTTGCTAATGAGCAAAACCAAATCCACAGCTCAGCTCATCCATGCACCTGCCTTCCCTGGCTCTTCCAGGAGCAGGGAGGAGAGCCAAGGGCTGTCTGCTTTCAGTTTTCTTCAATTTCCTGTTTTTACAGACTGAGGGTTTTACTTTGCTCTCTGGCATCACAGACCAAGCCACGAGGGGGATTTTGTCCTGGTAGTGTCTGAAGGATCTTCTCTTGCAGTAGTTCCCTTTGCACACTTCTATACATACAAAAACATACAGAATTATTACAGGCAAACATCCCTTTTTACCACATGGTGGTGTGGAAAAACAACAGTGTTTGACTTGAACAGATTTCTAGATTTTAATTATATTTATATTTATATAACAAGTGCTCTCTCTCTTTCCTGCTCTTTCTCATCCACCCACCTTCCTTTACACTTACATTTTATGAAAATCTTGGGATTTGCCCATTTCTATTGCTGTCCAGCAGTTGTGTAGTTTGTTCAGATGGCTTTGGAACTGACTGAGGTGGGACACTGGAGAAAACTCAAATGTCATCTCAGTAAATGCTACAAAACTAATTAAAGAAAACTATCACCCCCTTATGGCAGAAAGAAGAGGCTTTACTGCAATCTCACATTCTCTGAGAGGGAGTTTCAAATTGCATATGTATTTTTCCAATATGTGCATGCAATCAGAGAAGAATCTGCACTATTTTGGTGAAATATGAGCTTGATTTAAAATAGAGTACAGAAAAGTGAATGTTTTCTTTGAGAACTCTTTGTAAAAATGGATTTAAGGGTGAAGTAGATCAATGTATTAATAATTTCAGGAACCCTATGCAGCACTGAACATGGTCTGACAAAAGAGGTGCAAAAATTAAGCAAAAGGAGTTGGTGCAGCACTCATCTGCTGGTGTTGGCAGAAGCAGGAGGTGGATTCACTGCTCAAAACTGAGGATCTGGGAAGCAGTGGGACTGGAATAGTCAGATACACTTCTAATCATGATCCAACTGACCAAAAAAAAATCCCATGCTTAAATATCTTTACAGTGTGTGAATCTCCTAAAGACAATACAAAATAGATTTTTGGCTGGGTCTGATCTTGTCTGCAGAGCCTTGTGTAATAGTTGCATTAGATGTGTGCTAAGGAAATAAAACAGCACATTAAGAGAATGATTTCTGAAGAGTCTCACAGTTGTTTGCAGTGCTGGAATGTTTGGGGAACTTCAGGAAATCCAGAGGACAGATTTCCAGGAAAATACCAAGAAGTCACTCATTTGAGCATGCTGTACTAATAAGTTGGGTTTCATCCTTTAATTGATCCAGGTTATTGCAGAATGTCATTTTTTTGCAATTCCTTGTCACAGAGCTGCCTCTCCTCCCCTCCCCTGTGTTTTGCAGCCCGAGAGGCTGCAGGGCACTCACTACTCAGTGCAGTCAGATATCTGGAGCATGGGGCTGTCCCTGGTGGAGATGGCCATTGGCAGGTACCCCATTCCCCCTCCTGACTCCAAGGAGCTGGAGCTGATGTTTGGCTGCCCCGTGGAGGGAGATTCTCCAGTCACAGAGACCTCGCCCAGGCAGAGAGCGCCCGGCCGCCCCATGAGCTGTGAGTTACAATTCCCAAATTGATCTCCAATTCCCTGCCAGCTTCAAGGTCCTTTTTGTCTTTTCCTGATCTGCACAGTGGGGATTTAAACTCTTAAAAAATCAGGGTTGTGTTGGACACCTGGCTCAGCTTCACTGCGAGGAGCCCTGTGGAGCAGAGCACCAGAGACCCTTTTGGTGGTGGTTCCTGTGAGCAGCCCCAGTACTGAGATGCTGGAATTTTAGACTGGGTGCTGAGAATTTCAGACTTTCTGTGCTGGCAGGCTCTGACCCCCAAGAGAACACTGCATTTGACCTGAGGCTGTGGAGAAGGCTTCCAAAATTGAATGATAGCATTGGGATTGTGGGTGTGGGGTTTGAATGGAAATATGTAATATCACATAGTTAAAAACATACAGCTTAAAGTTGTAGAATACAGTAATATACATAAAACAAGATATAAAAGATATACATGAAACAAGATAGAAGTTTTAGGGCAGAAGCTAGTCCTTCTTCTTCACCTTCTTCTCCATGGGTTTGGGTGGTTTTGTGTAATTGGATAAAATCCACATTGCGAGCCACAAGTAGTTAGTTATTAGGTTAAAAGTAAAAATAATTTAGGTATAATTACTTAATTAGGCAGTTTGTCCTTAAAAAGCCATGTAGAAAGATACAACTCCATTTTTAGTTTGTTAAAGTGCTGTAAAACTCACAATTTGTGAGACTATAATATAGATAAGAACTAATAAACATCTGAGTCTGAACAAGAAATACCATCTCACACATTTAATCCTGACCTTAACAAGAAAACCCCAAAAACTCCACAAAGTGTTGCCCTGTGTGAGGATCAAACTCACAACCTTCACATTGAGACTGATAAAACACAAAACCTCCACTCTGAGATCCCAGGCTGATGCTCTGGTTTTCTCCAAATGCTGATCCCAGTGCAGCAGGATGGTTCCCAGAGAAGTGAATGCTTTGGAAATGGAAATGTCTCCTTGCAGGAAAGCATTTCTCTGTTGCTGTTGCACCTTTTCCCTGTAAATCTGCTGGGTGCCAGAAGTGTCAGACTTGGGCTTCCTAAACCATGGAGGGAGACTGACACTGATCCCAATTTTTCCAATTTCTTTCCCATTTCTTCCCAGCCTATGGATCAGACAGCAGACCCCCAATGGCAATCTTTGAACTTCTGGATTACATTGTCAATGAGGTAATTGATAAACTTTAAAATCTGCATTTCACAACTGTAAACTCTGAAAGCATCCTGGAATTTGGGGTTGGTGCTGATTAGTCTGGTTTATGTGACCAGACTGTGACTCTTATGACTTTAATTGTGACTCTTATGACTGAGTCACAATTCTCTTTCAAATAGCTAAGCTCCAAGGTTAGTTAGAGATTCATATTTTAGAATGGGTGGTTTCCAGTATTTTCACAAGTACCACTGAAATTTGGAAATTTGTGTGACTCCACTGCTTGTGTTCTTAAAAAAAAAAAAAAGAAAGCTCATGTTAGCTGTCTCTGGCAGCAGCTGGGTAACAATTGTTCCAGCTGGATGAGTTATTGAAAAGTGTCCAGCTCACCCATTTGAAAGGCACAGTTGGTGTCTGGGTCCCTGCATTGCCTGTGCCACTGATAAATTGATAAATTGCTTCTGTAACTCATCTGCTTGCACAATTGTCTCAGATTACAAATCTATTTTGCATATTATGTAACACCCCAATCTGCCAGCACTAACTCTGGGAATAGAGTTAGCACTGAATTACTTCAGCTGCTGTGGTTCTGCTCTTGCAGCATCCCTGAGGGGGTCAGTTTGGGCTGAAAAGCTGCAATAGTTGAGAGTTTGGCAAGATTATCTTATGTCACCTCTGATTTAGCACAAACTTCTTCCCTCCAGCACAGTTTGTGTTCCAGTGAGGGAGGAGTGCAGACCTTGTCCTGTCCTGTGCATAAAAGTAACTCAGTGTAAGGATGGGAACTTACCCCTGATCCTGTGGCCAAGTCCTGGAGGATGAGGCAATCACCTGCAGGTTTATGCAGTCCCCCTTCTTTATGTGTCAGGATTCTGTCTGAATTCAGAGCCTGAGCAAACTCATTCCCAGGGACAGAAAATGTACATCAAAAGGATTATGGAGCTAATGATGTGCAGGGCATCTTCCCTCAGCAGTGTGGAGAATGACAGAGTGCTAATTAGTGCTCTGAGCCTTCTGTAATGAGAGCTGAGGCTGTGCTCACCCCATCCAGGTGTGTGTGTGTGGAGAAAATAGAACAAACAACCAACCAAAACCCACCCCATACCATGGAAAGTCTGATTTAGTACTGAAACACCTGGAGTCCTGCAGCTGGGAGTAAAAACCCAAATCAGCCAGGGTTGTTCAGCTTTGCTCAGGTGTGGGATCTGCTGGATCCCTGGGTAGGTTGTGCATCATCATGCATTAGTTATGCTGAATGATCGCTGATTTTAAAAATGTATTTATTTATTTATTTACAGCCACCTCCAAAACTGCCCAATGGTGTCTTTGGTTCTGAATTTCAAGATTTTGTTAACAAATGGTGAGTATTTTCTCTATTTTCTCTGTGGCTGAGGGGCAGAAGGACACACTGGGCTCAGCTTTGCCTATCAGGCACTTGGCAGTCAGAGTCCCTGCTCCAGGGCAGGGCAAATATAAGGATAATCAATCAGCATAATCAATCCTCTTTGGGTGTTAATTGCCTCAAGTTCATCTCACAGGCAGCACATGCATCCAGAGGAACCCCAAAGCTCAGGGAGATTCCCCTCTTTAGCCCTGAATTTCTGCTGCTGTGTGCAGCTCAGAGCAGTCCTTGGGGAGTGACCCCCAGCACAGACAGCTTCTGCAAGGCTCAGGCACCTCATCCTGCAGTGCCTGTGCCATGGGCTGCAGAATCCTGCAGGCTCCAGATGTTTTTCCTTGCCCATGAGCCAACACCTTTATCCCAGCAGCCATTCCCCCATCTCCTCACTTCCCCAGCTCACCTCAGTGGTGCCAGCACTGAACCACTGCTAAGGGATGCAGCTCATTGCAGTTTAAAAGTTTATTTATCAAATATCTGTATTTCCAGCTTTCAAAAGGAAGGACAGTCATGCAATAACCCTACTTAATACTGAGCTTGAAGAGACTTGGGGCAAAGAAACATGAGGGATAAAGTGGTTCATGTTGTTTTAGTTGAAATGGGATTTCTCTCCCCAGTTTGGTTTAGACACTCATCAGTCTCAGACTGCTCAGGATTTCTTACCTGGAGCTGTGGAACCCACAGAAGGGAACTGCAGGCTCCCATCTCTGTCTGAGAGGCACCTGCTGCTTTTTTTGAGTGGTGTCATCAGACCAGAGCAGCACAGCCAACAGGACACAACTGGAGCTTTATATAAAAGATAATGGAATGTAACTTGTGCACCACTTTGTGTTTTCCCAGTTTAATTAAAAATCCTGCTGAGAGAGCCGACTTGAAGCAGCTGATGGTGAGTGAAGGTTTTTGATTTGATCTAAGGGCCCTTTCCCAGGCAGGTTGGCTCCCTCAGCTGGCCCAGAGCAGGTCAGAGCAGGGTGGCCTCGGGGGTGGCTGGTGGCCCACGAGCAGCCCAGCTTGAGCAGGAACAGCTTTTCTGAGCTGGAGATCAAGGGGCTGCAGGTTTCACACCCTCCTACAACAGGGACTGTCAAGGAGACCAAAAGTCTGGTGGGTTGTGGAGTCTGTCATTTGATAATCACCATGGGTGACTTAAATTAATTAACTAAAGAATTTTCTCTTGAGTTTATTAGTTAATAATAAGGTATTGATTAATACTTTTAGGAGGACAAAAGAACAAAGCTCCACATACCATATGGGCTAATTAAGTATAGTTTTAATAATCTGTTGTGAAACACAAAATTTGTCACTTTTTTACCAGCTTTGTCTGGCAAAATCTGTAGAACTCAACACAGATCCTGCATTTTTCCCTGTGTAAAATAACCATATCAGTCTCAGTGCATCTTTTTATGGTTTTAAGTGTAATGCCAAGACTTCAGTTGTACTGCAGGAAATCAGGTTTTCCCTGCTGCACAATAATTGTGCAAAATGCAAAGAGACTCTTTTTATTACAAAAAAGCCTTTTAGTGCCCAGGCAGACATTTTCCAGAGTGTTACCTCGAGTGGCTGAGTCACATCCTTACCATTTCTGTGGTGTGGCAGGATTCCTCTGGGCTGCTTTGCCTCGTGCTGGGTGTTTGCATTTCTGTGGAAAACTCTCCACAGAAAACTTTCACAGCTCGATTGCTCCAAGTGAATTTATGGGTGCTGCTCCTGAGCAGACTGAGGGCTGGCACACTGACCCTGTTCTCCTGTGCCCAGATCCATGCTTTCATCAAGAGATCCGAGGCAGAGGAGGTGGATTTTGCAGGGTGGCTCTGCTCCACCATCGGCCTTAACCAGCCCAGCACCCCCACGCACGCCGCCGGCGTCTGAGCCCGGGGCCAGCTCCTGGACTGTACCTCTGGTGACAACCATGCTCTCCTGGTCCTCTCTCCTCAGCTTGTACCTGTTCAAACATGTATTTCACCTCCTAAGGAAGAATGTCTTGATAGCATGTGCCAAAACGGTTTTAAATCTCGTCCTAAACTAATTGGTATCGTACCGGGTTCCGTCGTTCACTGACCAAATGTAAGCTGTGTAAGTTCCAGTGCTTGCTGATTTTAGGTGATTATGGATATTCTTTCTTAATGAAAATATCACTGGGGCAGGGGGGTTGGCCCCTGGCTTGTTTGAACTTTATCAAGACTCTCTGTAAATCGTTGGTACTTCAATCATGCTTTCCCCGAGCTCCCCGGGCTCGGGATCGGGATGCTCCGAGCCTGTCTGTGAGCATGCTTTGCTGCTGCCCAGCTGTTCCCAAAAGTTAGGCTCCAATTTTGCTGTTGTCTAGAGAATCTCTCTCTTTGCAGGTGAAGAAGGCAAGAGCTCTGCATTTCTCAGAATGCACAGGGCAATATTCTAATTGTAGACTTGTTCATATTTCTATATTTATTTTTCGAACATATCATCATCCTTGGATTTAGTGATGTATGTCTTTCTAATTGATTTTTAAAAGTTAGTTCTTGGAAGTGTCCTATGGAATCAAGACAATGATCCAAGCACTTTGCTTTCTTTTAACCTAAAGAGTCATGACAACTGTGTTTAGTGTCTAAAAGTGTATGAAAATCCTTTATTGTTTTATTCTCTCAGATGTTTAGCAATGGGTTCTCTTAATAAATATATTATCAAGTAACTTCTTGAAGCTTTTTTTAAAACTAGACCAAGGCTTTAACCTAATCACTGCACTATAAATTTGAGCTCTTTGAAAGGATGCTTGGGATGAGGAAATGCCTGAAATTCTTCCCCAGAAGGAATCCCCATCAGCGGGACATGAACTTCCACATGGCCACAGGATCAGGTATCAAAGGGCTGGCACAGCCCGGGCCAGCAGCAGCAGGAAATGACTCATTGACACATCCAGGGCTTCCTCCAGCCCCTCCTGGCTGCAGTGAGACCTCAGTGACAGCTGGCAGGGTCTAAATTAAACTCTTCTCTGAGCTTTACCTACACCCAGCAACCCAGAGCCTTCTATGCTTGCTAAAATAAATGCACAGCAAGGTTTGGGAGGTTTAACTCCCACTTTGGGTTGTCCCCCCAGACAGCAATAATTTGGGCACTGCAAGCACACTTGTAAGGACAGCAGGAAAAGAATTTATTGCAACATGCACTAGAACTGGGCTGTTCAAAATCCAAAAGCACTCGTTCACAAAAGCAGCAGGAATTCTATCCATGAACACTACTCTGGATCATGCTGGGCACAAATAACATTTGTCAACAGTCAAGATTACCCTTTGGAGTTGAAATATGCCAAGAAAGGCCAGGATGGCTCCTGAGCTCCTCCCAGACCAGCTCTTCACACACATCACTGCAAGGGCTTATTTGACCATAGCATTTTTGGCTCAGACTTTTGGGGGTTTTTTACCTGTCAGGCTTGGGAAAGCTTTGTTAAACAATCTCTTCACTCCTGTTCTAAATTCCTTCATTAAGACATCCAAGATCCTCAAAACACAAAGAGTCTTTAGTACAGGATGAAGCCACATTTACATCCCAACAGCTTCCATTGGTACAAACCAAACAAGAGCCAAATTAACACTCATTAAACAGAGGCAGGAAATCACTGGAGGCTGAAGGCAGTTCTGACCACCCCCAGGACACCAGACACTTCCAAATGCAAAAATTGTGGAGATTTCACATCACTTTCCATTTATAACTAAGTTTTTAAACTCCTCAAGCTCCTCCTTGAGAATCACATGAAATCAGGTGACCTGGCCTTGATTTATGAGGTTACAATAAGAGAAAAAGAAAATAACACAAATTTAAGATTATTAGCTTATTACAAGCACCACAGATCATTTCTTAGTCTACAAACTGTGGACAAATCAAAGGCTCCTTAGCTGCTGCTCTGAAGGAGCAGAAGTAGAAAGTCCTTCTCTGGGACAGACTGACAGGACTCTAGAGCACCAGGGGGACAGAGACACCTCCCTGCTAAGCTCAGAATTGGGCTGACACTGGGAGGACTCTGGGAGTAACTCCAGCTTTCCATGGAACTGAGAACACAGCAGCTGAAGGCTGGAGACAGCCCTGGACACATCTTTTCTCACCTGGATCTTAAATTCCCAGTTTAGGCAAATGAGGTTAGGATGTAATCACTGGGGCAGCACCAGCCTCCAGGACCTGGATTTGTTCTTCTCATCAGGAAGTGAGAACAGACAAGTTATTGCTTTTAGTGCACATGTTAATTGGTCTGGTTGATCAATTGCTTCTCCCTTCCACATACAGAGATGTTGTAAGAGCTACATTAGGTTTGAAATGTGGAATGGGTTATGCTACATATTTGTGCAGCAGATTTTCATTCTTTCAACATCTGAGTCAAGATGTGCCCAGCCTGTGAAGTTCACCTGTTCAGTGTCACTGCCCTCATTCTGATATATCAAATAGTTCATACCCACACACAGCACAAAATGGAAATCACTTGGTGAGTTTCAGATGAATGAAGAAGAAATTCCTGAGTCTGTATCAAAAACCATCTCTGATTTTTTTCTCTCAAGAATCAGATTCCTCCTCCTCTTCCTCCTCCTCCTCTTTATCATCCTGAAGACTGAGGTGTAGCTCGGTTTGATTGATGGCAGCCTCATTGTCCATCTGCCCAAGAGTCTGTCAGAGAAAAGGGCTGATCACCAACCCAGCACAGACACCAAACACTTCTCAAATCACTGTCAGAGCTCAGCAGTCACTGTTAATGAAAGATCTCAGAGCTGGAACTGCTGAGAGCCCATCACAGCAACAGGGCCCTGATCTCCATGGAAAAGCTGCACCTGGGTCAGGCTGGCCAGGTATTGAGGGAAAAGCTGCAGCACCAGTGCCACCCCAGGGTCACAAACATTAAACAAAATATTTAATAAATGGTGAACTGAAGCTACACCACACAGGCATTTCCCAATCCCCCTGCAAACACTGCTGCTTTTAGGGATGGGAAAAGGTGAAACCCTTGAAACAAACCAGCAGCAACACTGACATTTTACAGCTGAGCTTTGCAGTGATGAGGAGCATCACTGAGGTGACACGAGGAGCTGCACAGCCCAGCTCTGCCCTTGTTGCCAGCTGAGGGGCCCCCCTGGGCCCAGGGACCCCCTTACCTGCTGAGTGTCCTCGGCCAGGGCTGGCAGGGCCACAGGGACGTTCTCCTCGCCGGCCCTGATCATGGACTGCAGCGCCAGCTCCTCCACCTGCAGGGACTGCACTGAGCACTGCGGGCAGAGTTAGCACACCCCACACACATCCCACACACCCCACACACCCCACACATCCCATGTACCCCACACATCCCACACAACCCACACACCCACACATCCCATGTACCCCACACATCCCACACAACCCACACACCCACACATCCCATGTACCCCACACATCCCACACAACCCACACACCCACACATCCCATGTACCCCACACATCCCACACAACCCACACACCCACACATCCCATGTACCCCACACATCCCACACAACCCACACACCCACACATCCCATGTACCCCACACATCCCACACAACCCACACACCCACACATCCCATGTACCCCACACATCCCACACAACCCACACACCCACACATCCCATGTACCCCACACATCCCACACAACCCACACACCCACACATCCCATGTACCCCACACATCCCACACAACCCACACACCCACACATCCCATGTACCCCACACATCCCACACAACCCACACACCCACACATCCCATGTACCCCACACATCCCACACAACCCACNCCCCATATACCCCACACAAACTACACATCCCACATACCCCACACATCCCATATACCCCACACACCCCACACACATCCCACACAAACCACACACCCCACACATCCCACACACATCCACACATCCCACACACTCCACACACCCCACACACCCACACATACCCCACACACCCCATATACCCCACACATCCCACACACCCCATATACTCCACACACCCCACACACCCCACAGCCCACCTGACACTGCTCAGCCATTCCCCCTCAGAACTCCGGGGTTTTTACCTGTCAGTCTTGGAAAAGCTTTGTTAAATTCTGTTCTAAGCTCCTTTATCAGGATATGCATGAGTCTCTAAACCCCAGCAGTCTTCAGTTCCACTACCTTAAACCAATTCTTCTCCACCATGAGCTAAGGCAAACCATGCACTGTCATTTACCTCTTAGAGATGTATCCTACTCATACTCACTATTACACTTATCTTTAATCATTTACAGTATCCTACATACACTCACATTTACCTCTTAGAGATGAAGCCAACATACTCACATTTATCTCTTAATGTATCCTACACCCTCACATTAACCTAGAGACGTATCCTGTGCTCACTCATTTATCTCTTAGTGTATCCTACCTGCATCACACTCACATTTACCCTAGAGACATACCCTGCATACACTCACACTCATATTTATCTCTTAATGCATATATACACTTACAGGTACCCCTCAGAGATGTATCCTACAATTGCGAGTATGTGTATTTACCTCTTTGAGGTGTACCCTGCGCAGTTACATTTGCCTCTCCGCGCACCGTAGATGATCCCCGTTTCCCAGACCCCCGCAGCCCTTCCCTGCTCCCCCTCTGCCGGCAGCGATGGGCGCAGGGCCCGGCCGGTGCCTGAGGCGGCCGCGCTGGCGGCCA
>WBNO01030595.1:117117-293098 GCA_013400575.1 Peucedramus taeniatus
GCGCGGCTGCCGCCACCGCGCGGCCACCGGCGGTCACTGCACCCGCGGCTCAAGCAGCGCGGTCCCGGCTCCCGCGGGCTCAGCCACGCCTCCCTCCTCTCCCGGAAGTTTCTGTCTGAACGCCCCCTCAGACACGCACACCGACACGGTTTCTCCCTTCCAAAAGCCTTTATTAGGGACAGAGCCCGGGCACAGCCCCCGCGGGGACCCGGGGGCAGCACGGCCGCGGTTACGCCTCGGCCTTGCCCTTCGCTGCCGGCTTGGCGGCCTTGGCTGTCTTGGCCTTCTTGGCAGCGGGCTCTTCCTTGGGTGCAGCCGGGGTCTTGGCTGCCAGCTTGGCCTGGGCCTTGGCTTTCTTCTCTTCCTTGAGCTTGTGCTGGAACAGAGAGAGAGATGATCAGTCAGGGCAACAGCTGAGCCCCGAGGCGCAGCCCTGGCAGCCCCACTCACGTTCTGCGCGTGCCGCAGGATGGTGTTGCGCCGCATGGTCTTGGCGTACGGGTTCAACTTGATCATGATTCTCAGGTTCTTCAGCGGGTTCTTCTTCAGGACTCTGCGCTGAATCTTCTTCCTGAAAAGCACAGCCATGTTGGATCATCAGCATATTTCACAATGCCACTCCTGTTAAATTCTCCCTGAAATCTGGACAACTGCAACCTTGTGTTTATACCCCGAAATTAAGAAATCCTAGCCTGAAACCAATTTCAAACCTCCCTGCACAGCTTTTGTTCATTAAATCAAACCACTTACTTTGGAGCACGCAGGGCCTTCTGGATTTCCTGGCTTCTCATGATTCTCCCAATATCTGTATTGGTCATCTTGTGCATGGGCAGGCTGTGAAAGCAACATTCAGAGCGTGAGTGGGTGATAAAACCATGGCCAATTTAGCATAGCCAGGCATTCAGGAGCAAGTGCCAGTATCTCTTTTCCTGCCCCCTGGCTCACTCACTTGTAGTCGCTCTTGAGCGTGGCAGCCTTGCGCCAGGTGCCGTACAGATCGTCCAGCTTGCGGAAGGCGCTCTCCGTCCAGATGCAGAAACGCCCCACGTGGCCCCCGGGAGCCAGGCGCAGCAGGTTCAGCTTGTTCACGTTCAGCAGAGTGATTCCTAAAGGAAAGCAGGCAAAGCAATCCCTTCAGTTTGTAATTAAAATTGAGGAATGTGAGGCTAAGCAGTAGGCAAGATGCAGAAAGAGACTGCAGCTTATGGCTTTGACACTACAGACACACACCTCTGTATGAACATCTGTTGAATTTTTAAATTAAATAAGCCTTTTTCCAGTGGCTAACTAACCAGACTAATTTTTAATTGCCCCAAATAGAGTCAGGGTTGGGAACAGCTGCAACTTTTGTCACAAATACCCCACACATCACCCCAACAGGTTCTGACAAAGAACCACTGCAGCCAGTCAGAACTTCCACACAATCATGTGTTTCAGAAACACGGACCAATGAAGTGGAATCTCATCATTGCAGGCAGTGTCCCAACAGAAGAGTGAGCGTGTCCCAGGTCAGTTACCTGGGATGTTCCGGAAAGCTCTGATGATGCCGTTGTCCTCGTTGTAGATGATGCAGGGTCCCCTGCGCTGGATGCGGCGGCGATTCCTCATCTTGCCCTTCCCGGCCCGCATGCGCTGGGAGGCATAAACCTGGGAAAAGCAGGAACTGAGTATCCCAACAGCCCACAGCCCACCAGCCAGACCCAACACACTGCTTCTGTCAGAACTTCACAGTCATCACTGTGGATCTGCAACACGGACCGGTGAGAAGTTCATCATTCTCGAGAGTCAAAATACAGAACTATTTGGAATTCCTACTCTAATAACTGCACAGCTGAATCACCTGAGTTTTGCCCTTCAGATCACACTTTCCCAGCTCACCTTCTTGATGTCATTCCAAGCTTTCAGCTTCTTCAGGAGGAGAACAGCTTCCTTGGTTTTCTTGTAGCCCTCAACCTTGTCTTCAACAACGAGAGGAAGCTCTGGAATCTCCTCAATGCGGTGGCCTAGACAGGATTTCACAAGACATTCAGTGTTGCTCACTGATCTTGGCTGGACCCATTCCTCAAGGTTATTACTTTATATAAATATAAATGATACATGATAAATAATGACAGAAATTCACGAAACTAAGTCAGGCACAGTAACCCAAGCAGTGAAGTTCCAGTGGTGTCTTACAGAGCTGTCTCACAGGACTTTGTGTACCTGAGTGCTGAGGAAATCTTTGCCTCCGCGACTAGAAATCAAACCGCACTGCAAGACTCCATTTAAACCACCACAAAGTACCCAACGTTGGCTCAGACAAACAATTCCAGAGGCAGAATTCTCACCTTTAGACATGACCAGAGCTGGCAGGGCAGAGGCAGCCAGGGCAGAACAGATGGCGTAACGTTTCTGCATGATGTTCACTCTGCGGTGCCAGCGCCGCCAGGTCTTGGTCGGGGCGAACATGCGGCCGCCACGACACATCTGGGAGGGGCAGTTAAGACCAACTTTTCAGAGCTTTCTTATCCAAAAGTGACTTTTTATTGCTTGCTCAGCATTAATGGGTCGTCAACCACCTGCGCCAGGACTCTGACAGCAGGCAACTGTCCCTGGGCACAGGGTAAGGCGCAAATTACGACATCATGGCAAGACAAAATGGGTCGTGTGGTTCGAGTGGCAATCATGTCAAATCCAGTGTGAACTGCAGCCATTACCTCAAGAAAAAGATTCCATCTCATATTTAGATAATTAAAAACATTTCTGCTGGCTGAGTTCAGTGCCCCTGAAGCCAGCACAGCCATGGAAGGATACATTGCCAAAGGCACCCTGGCCAGAGCGGTGAGTGCCACCACCCCGGACACGCGGGATTCGCGCAACAGCTCTCCCAGTACCCCATGATTCAGCACTGGTCTGGTGACCTGCAACAGAGAGAGACATCATGAGAGTCATTCAGAGTGACACCACTGCCATGCTCCTGCAGCCACAGGGATGCTGAACTCAGGGCACTGATCAGAACTTCCACACAATCATGTGTTTCAGAAACACGGACCATGAAGTGGAATCTCATCATTTCAGCATAACAAATCTTGATCAAGAAAACTTAATCCTAATCTATTAATGTACTTGATTCTGACCAAAGATCTTTAAGACATTAATTTTAATCTTGATCCTCAATCTGGAGGTCTGACTTGGCACTGCTATACTTAGCAAGTTAAGATGTTTGTGTGAAACTTTAAGGTTAAAAAGGCATGTTCCTAGCACGGACTTCTTGGGAAGCAGAAGTTATCTACACAATTAACAGAAGCAAATCTAACAAATGCCCATTTGCAGGAGTTTTTCCTTGGTGACTGCCTCAGGCAAGTCTCCCAAGGTCAGTGTAGAGCAGGGATTTTCACTTTCAGCCATTTTATGTTTTTTCTGCAAAGAATGATGATTCCATCTGAGGACTGTGATACTTACAGCAAAACCAAAGAGTGCCCCAAAACACCGCCTTGATGCTCCTCAGAATAATAAAACTACTGCATTTCAAACCAGTTAAAACCACGCTGTTAATAACTGGCCTTGCCTTCTATGCAGAACCCCATGGATAAACATCTCCTATCCCAACTCCAGCTTTATTTCCACGTGAACCCCCCTGCAAGTGCAGTTCTGATGCCTTGGGAAGGCTGGCCTAGAACAGAGGCTGGATGGAGTTAAAGAATAAAGTAGAGATTTATTAGGAGGCCTCAATGGATCCAGCTTGGGCAGCCCAAGAGCCCAGCCAGGGCTACACCTAAGATGAACCAAAATGGTCACAAAAATAGACAACTGGTCATGGGGTCTCTGCCTTGGATCAGTTCTGCTCCATTTGCATATTGGAGTTCCTTGCCCAATTCCAGCTTTAGGTTATGCAGTCCCATCCTTCTTGGTTTTCTCTTTTCAGCCCACACTGTTTGTACTCTTGGGCCTGAGATTTGGATCATTTGTCCTTGGCCCCCAGCTAGAGAAGAAATTGTTTTATCTCCCTACTCTGTGCAGAGAGCTCACCATCCCCTAAAGTGAAGCTCAGACTAAAGAAGTGCACGCAGTGTAACAGCCCAGAACCTGAAGCCCAGCCCTGGGCGTACCTGCGAGCTCGCTGACGGCGTAGGGCTGCCGGTTGTTCTTGCGCAGGTTGGTGTGCACGAAGTTCACCACGTCGGGCCGGATGGGCGCCTTGAACACCGCGGGCAGCGTCACGTTCTTGCCCGACGCCTCCCCCTTCTCGGAGTACACGGAGATCAGCGGCCGAGCGCAAGCCTGGGGAGCACAAACCCTTTAAGCACGAGTGAAGTGAATATCTATTTCAATATTCAACCCCTCAGATATTGCTCAGAACCAAGGAGTCGTCAGCTCAGCAGTGCCAGCAGGCTGACAGCAGGCAACTGTCGCTGAGCACTGGATAAGACGCAAATTACGTCATCACAGCAATACTGTACCCCAAGGTGTGCTGCACAGCTCACCTCCAGAAAAACACCTGCACTTCCAAGGCATTCACAACTCAGCCTCTGGGCTCTGCAAAACCCCTTCAAAACTACTTACTATCTGCTATTAAAAAAACTCACCTGTGTTAACCAAACATTTGTAATCTGAATTAGGAAATGCTGTAATCAGATTATCAAACAGTGTCAGAGGAAGTCTGGACCCTCTGAACAATCTCTGATGCTTTAAAATTTGTGCAGGGGAAAATTAAGCCACTCTCAGCACCAGCTGCCTGTCAGAAGGCTGAAAGGATGCCCAAAAATAGTCAGAGAATGAGCAGCACCCCTTAAAATGATGTATTATCATTATATTGTATCAGTTGTTAATTGATCAGGTGGTAGCAATACAGGCCAAGCATCTTCTTTCCCCTTCCCATTTGCAGTTCATTTTAGAGGTATTAAAATGCTCCAGACCTCCAAACTAACCAGCTAACAGCACTGGAAGGGCCATCTCTGCATGTGACATTGGTCACAAGCAAGGCTCTGGCCCCTGGTGTTAACCCAGAGACCCCAACACAAGCAGCAAACTTGATCAGGGTGAAGGCATCAGAGCACAATCTGACCTGTACTGGCAAGAAAACTTGTTCATTTGCGACCTTATTCTAGACCAAAGCCTCTTAAAACCTGTTTTGCGACAAAAATAGATTAAAAACAGAGATATATACAAGCTGTTCTTCCCGCTCTAGATGGGCGCAAACGCTCCCGTGGGGCCCGTTTCGCTTTGGATAAATACATGAGGAAACTGCAAAGCGCTGCCAGACGGCGATGGGGACCTATCGAACCCCTCTCCCTGCCCACGGAAACGAGAACTTTGGGCCGACCACGCCGAGCTCCCGCCCGCGGCCTCCCCGGCCCGGCCCCGCTCGGTCGCTCACGGGCTCCACGCGGCCGCCGAGCACTGACGGGCCCANAAGGAAGGACTCCTCACCCTCCCGTCACTACGTCCATGTCCCTCCGCTGCCTGACAGCTTCTTCTGCCGCGCCGGTCGGTCAACCCCCGACACCCAGTCCACGTTCCGAACCGAGCTCCATCCCCGGTCCCAGTCCCTATCCAAGTCCCTTCGGCCCTGTCGGGCCCATCCCGAGCTCTCCGGGCGCCTTTGTCCCGCTCAGTTCCCGGCCAAAGCAGGGGACTCTGTTCCGGCGGAGGGATCCAGCGTGACGCGTCACCCTCCCCTCACGGGCGTCGCGTAGCGCCGGCAGGCGGGAGGTTCGATTGTGGCGGGCGGCGATGGCGGCGGAGCGGCGGCGCCGGGCGGGCGGCGACCTGAGGGGGCTCCTGCTCCGGTGAGGATCGGGACTGTTCCTGGGGTTGAGCGAGCTCCTGCTCCGGTGGGGTTTGGGACTGTTCCCGGGGCTGAGCGGGCTCCTGCTCCGGTGCGGATCGGAGTCACTGCCTGGGGGTCTCCGCTGCTCTGCTGAGGGAGGTCTGGCCCTGCTTGTGGGGAGGCTGCTGAGGCTCCGGTTGTAGCCTTGGAGTGTTTAATGTATGTGGGTAATGTTGCTGTTTAACGATGAATGCTGAGGGGAAAGGTCGTGTATCTCAACGTTTTCTTTTCTTTCAGGATACGTGAAGAAGGAAAGGACGGTATCCCCAGACATCCCTATCTCTATGAGGTAAAACCATAGACTGGTTTGGGTTGGAAGAGAACTTGAAGATCATCCAATTCCCCCCCCTGCCATGGGCAAGGACACCTTCCACTGTCCCAGGCTGCTCCAAACCCTGTCCAGCCTGGCCTTGGACACTCCCAGGGATCCAGGGGCAGCCACAACAGCTCTGAGTACCCTGTGCCACCCTCACAGGAAGAATTTCTTCCTAATTTCCAGTCTACGCCTACTCTGTTAGGGTGAAGCTGTTCCACCTTATCCTGTTACTCCGTCCTCTTAAAAAATGCTGAAATGCAGTGTCTCTATACAGTGTATTAAAAAGTTTTGATTTTTTTTTCTTGCAGCTTGATGTAGAGATCTCATTGGTTGGTGGCAGTTGCAGAAGTCCTGTTGAAAAATTTTGGAATGGCAGCAGTGCAATGTATATTTTGCAGAAAGCTGTAAGTGTGCGTGGTAGATGTTAAATGTAATCCAGACTCCTGAATTCCCATCAGATTTTTTTGACACACCTTGCAGTTTTTGACTTACATGCACGTTTCTCTTAAAGACTCACAATGAAGAAAGTGACTCCATGGAGGAATCAAGAACAGAAGATGCTTTTTATGCCTCTGAGGTTTTGCCAAAGGAGAGTCCTGGAGCCCTGGCTCTTTCTGTTGGAAGAGCAAAGTAAGTGTGAAAGCTTTCCCCACATTTTGAGTGAGTTTTCTTTTGTAATTTTGTGTCTTTTTCTAATATTCAGAACCTGTAGTTTCATTCCTCTAAATAAAATTACTCATTAGTTTATGAGGAGTTGTGACTGTTTTCTATCCTGCAAAAGGGCTTCTGTACTTTTAATGGCTAAAAGTGTTTTAAAAAGTAGCCAAAATCCAGGTATTGGAAAAGCACTTGTGAGCTGGGCTGTTGGGTTAATAGGATTCACTGGGTGTAGATGAGCAAAAAGAGCTCAGTTAGACTTCAGTGCTTATTTTTTTTGGTACAGCTCCTGTTAAAAAAAGCCTTAAAAATCTGATTTACATCTTTGGTGTTGTTAAAGTACCAATGCATGGTACCAAAATGTGGCTTACCTAACTAATGTATTCTTTTAATTAGCATAGAATATAATATTCAATTATAATTTTAGAATCTTTAGTCTACATCAATATATTGTGTTATTTACTGGCATCTTACTTTCTCCCTGTTCCTAGGCAGTTGATTTCCTTGTACACAATGCTGCAAAACCCAAACATGACCTCCCTGGGGATGAGTGACCTGGCTGTGCTTCCTCCCCTCTGGGCCAGGTGTGATGGTTCTGATCCTCAGCACACCTGCTGGATTGGAGCTGAGCCTCTCAAGGCTGCAAACAAAGTCACAGGGCTCAACATTTACATGGTTTCATGTGATGGTAAGGTGATCATGGTGCACAGAAAATTAAATTAGGAAGGCCAAAAAATGTAGGCATGCTGATGTCACAATGCTGTCTTTGTTCTTTGTGTGATACTGGCTTGGAAATGCTCTGTATTCCTGGTTTTAATGAACAAAAAGGGGTTAAAGTAAGATAAAAGATGTTTTTAACCAATTCTGGGGGGGTGGGGGGGAAGTGGTTTTTTAATCTACTTGATGCACCTGTGGCTGTGCAGGCCTACCTCAACTCATTTTTAAATTTTTAAACTGCTGCCATTCAGCATCTTACACAACCTCTGACTCATTCTAAACATTTATATATGTTCATATCAGCTCTTCTAGCCAATAGGAGAAAGGCAAGGAGAATTCCTGCTTTCTAAAGGACAGCACGAGTCATGCTCCACCAAATGGAGTATTTGGGAATGAATTTGAATTCAAAATTTGAATTGTGTAAAATAATAAGTTTTGATTCTCACTTTTTTCCTTTCCTAGGTCCTACAGCTGATAAAACCCGTTTTCCAAACCTGGAAGACCTCAAAATGGAACATAAAATAAGACATCATTCATCTATTGTAGGTTTTTATGCTCTGTCATGGCTTCAATTGAAGTTTTTTTGGGATTTGTGATGCTGGTTTGAGGAAGCTTTTTAGATCCTCTATGAAAACCAGCTCAGTATGCTTCTATAGTATAACAGTCTGATTTCAGGTCAGGTTTATAATGTATTAACCCTGTTTTGTGTGTTTGTCAAATGCTTTTAAAATTACTTTGCCTATGGTAGTTTTATTGGTTTTTATTTTTGAAATCTGTTCGTTTTAGGTGACAACAAAAGGATTTGCTCAGTATGAGCTGATTGCAGCTGCTGCAATAGAGGACACCATTGTAGAATCTGGAAGCAACATCTATGTGGATATCACATGGAATGGTGTGGAAAAGATTCTGGAGACTCCCCCAACGATCTCTGCTGCCACCCTGGTAAGTCAGGGTGGAAAAAGCACATAAGCCCAGGCTCTTGGTACAATTCACATCATTAATAGTATAAAGAAGGTAAAAGCAATGTAACCTGTTCAGAAGCTGAATTGTAAGTAGTGCTGATATGCTTCTCACTGATAAAAATTTTAGGACACTTGATTTCTAAAGTTTGAAAGTGAGGTAAACTTGTGGAACTTTCAGAATGTTGCCCTGGAGTCGGGGGACCCCAGAAGTCCCGTGTTCCAGCTGTACCGAGAGCTGCAGTTCCTCTTGGTGAGTGCAGGGGACAAATTCCAATTTCACTTTTGCATGGAATGGGGATTCTATGTGCTAACAATTTGCTCTATTGAAAACTTCATCAGACATTTCAAAGATAACTTCAAGCATTTATTTTAGCTGAAACTTTGAGTTCAGTTTTAGAAATCTTGGATACAAAAAGGACAAGTCATCCATGAAATTCTGAATATTTGTAATTCCTGGTTAGCTGTGCAGAGATTTGTGATTCTTGGTGAAGTTGTCTGTGAAAGATGACACATGCAGGACTCCCTAGAAGAACTGATTTCTGTTGGGATTTTCCTGCTGCTTTCAGGCTTTGTCTGAAGGTCTGAAGACGGGTGTGACTGAGTGGCCTGAGCCATCAGAGTCTGAATCAGCTCTTAAACTGGTCCAGGAATTTCTAACTGGTAATTGCTGCTTGTTCCATGGGGAGGGAGGGGTGTGGCACTTCACAGGAATAAAAGGGAATTCCACATACAACTTTCAAAACATTAGAACTGGAAATGTTCCTTTCTGTGCTGTAACCACTGCACAGAGTAGTTAAATAGGTTAATACATATTTGTCATTCTTCTTTGCCCTAATACCATAGATCAAAGTAATAATAATAAAAGACATTTTAAAAAAGTATTTTCAGACTATATTCTTACCCAATAAAACCATTTTTAAATGACTCAGTTCTATTATTCAGTGTATTTGTTAGTTTTGATGTGCCTGGGGATTAATGATTTGATGACACTTTGCATAGTGGTGGAACTTATTTTTTCAACTCTACTAGATTTAAAGAAGAAGCTGAATGGAGATTATATATTTGAAGACAAGAATGAAGCAGAGGTGTGTGCAGTTTCCTAACAGCTGCTTTGTCATTTTGTTTCCATTTTAACTGCAGTTATTTCAGATTTTGACTAAATCTTGTATATTGTTTATATGTGTAAATAGTGATGTAAAGGAATATGCATCTCTTGCTTTCTGTCTCTGCTGTGTTAAAATAATAAGAGAAGGTCTGATTTTTTCCAGGAAGTCTGACCTTCACGCCATTGCATTCTGTCATTAATTTGCTTTTCTTTCCTAATTTAGTTATTTGGGGCCAATTTGATAGTATCAGTTGAATATGTATCGTACTTATCTAGAGGTTTATGGTATTGTGAAGCAACAAGCCAATTCAAATTATAAAAAATGTGTTTGGTTATATGAAGATTTTTTTCCCTCTCAGGCTACAAGGAAGGTTTTAGGTCTATTTTCTGTTGAGAGAAGCAGCATTTTGTTGATAATCTAAGAGTATATTGATTTCTGTGTCAACAGAACTATTCTGTATCAGGATTACAGGGAAGTAGATCTCTGCTCTGAGAATTTGTGTGTCTGGATTTTGGCCTCCCAGGCACTGCTGGGTGCACAGCCAATACCTGGCTGAGATCTGAAATCTCTCTGACAGTGGCTTTTGTTTCCTCCAAGGCTAGCAGTTATCCACTGTGATAATTGTGCAAAGAATCAGACTCACTTTTAAATAAAAGTATACTGCCAAATTACTGTGTGGTAGTTTCAGCCACTTTTGATCTCTGGAGAAATTCAGATGTAGAAAGTTTTTGACTCTCAGGCACCATTTTTCATTGAAGACCCATAAATTCTTCCAGAAAATCAAATGTGACACAGCTGCTGTGGAGAGTTGCATAAAATCAATCTTTGGTGAGCGAGGAGACCTGGATTTTACTGAACAATTATGGTGCAAAATGAAAAGTAAGTGTAATGTGCCCTGTTTGTTTCCTTTTCTTCTCTATCTGCTAGACAGAATTGCTTTTTCAGGGAAATTCCTGTCCATTTCTGAGTTTTAAGAGACTCATCAGCTCTTCAGAAAATTGGTATCAGCAATACCAATTGCTCTCTTCCTAAAAGAGCCCATTTTAGGGATGTAGGATGATTTATTTTCTTACAACCTTCCAGTGGCAGACCAGCATCTAGCAGGAGATAATTTCATTTTATTTGACTGCAAAAGGTACTAAACCATTGATAGTTGCTCTAAAGCTAAAACCCATCTGCTCTAAAACTGAAAACTTTGTAGTTCCTTTTTCTCTAGATCTGAAGGACAATTTTCAGTGTATCTAGAGTTCAGTGGTCTCTGTTAATCACTGTTTTTTTAGAGTGACCTTTTTTTGAGTCATCATATGACAAAGCTGCCAAAAAGCTGTGAATTCTGTCATTTCAGCTCTCATTCTTTAATTGAGGGGTTTTGTTCATGCAAGGGTGTGTTGGCCTGGTGTTATTGACTTAACTGCCAAAGAAAGAGCCTGGGTTGATAATTAAAATATTGTGTTTTTCTTTCCAGGTGTCAGTTCCTATCAGGAGCTAGTAGACTGTTTCACACTGGTCATAAAATCCTTGGAACGTGGTGAGATACAGCCATGGGTATGTATATTTCACAACAGATGTTAAAAGTCGGGATAGTTTCAAGTAAAATACAATTTTTCTCCCTTCACTGCCCCTCATTTGTGTTGTTTTTAAATTGTGTGTTTCCCTGGTGTTGAAATTCTGAACAATGTTGATGATGTTTCATGCACATCACAAGAAGACTTGTTTATTTTTAGATTCATCAGGGGAGTAGCAGTTTCTTAAGTCAGTTGATCCAACAGTCCTACCATGGAAAGATGGAGGGTGTTTCCCTCAGTGACATCACTCCCATTCAGATGCTCCTGGAGGTTGGCTTGGAGAAGATGAAGAAGGATTATGTCAGTTTTTTCATAGGTGAGCCTGACACTTGGTAACAGCATTAGGAATTCAAGAGAAAAGATGTTCCATGCAGGAAATAATGAACTTTTTGGGTAACCTCGATCTCTCTTCCTTCCCATCTGCTGAAATGAAGTTTCCAGCTTTCTTTAAAATGGAACTTTTTAGCTTTTAAATTTCTAAATTTTAAAAACTTATTTGTTTCAAAAGAACCATAGCTTTGTGTTTTACTATTGTTGTTACCCCTTTGTTTCTTTTTGGCATCTGTTATCCTCTTCTCATTCTTTGTTTATTTGCTTTTTTAATTTTCACTACTTTTGTAATCTTGTGAGTCCTGAGGAGGGTGGTTGTCTCCAAGTACATGGTGGGTCTCTTCATTGTGCAGCCTTGGTGATTAATAAAATCATGCCTTGACCATACCACTTTAGAGGGGTTTTCTTGTTTGGAATGAATGATAATGTCAGTAAATAACATCACACTCGCATTCCTGCTGACTTTGTACTTTAGCAGAATTTCCTGTTTGATCACCTGAATGTTGCTTATATTTCATCTGATACCATGTATTAAATTTTATTTTTTTTTTCCTGGTGTTCCTTTTACAGGCCAGGAACTTGCAACAGTAAACTACTTGGTGAGATGCTTTATTTTTATTTTATAAAGCAGAGCATGCTTAGCTGATGGTGGGATGCAAATCATATAAGCTGAGAAACTGAACTTGTGGATCATGAGGCTGGAACAACACACTGCAAAAATGTCATTGCTTTGTTTCCTTATTCCCAGATAATTCACTTGATATCTGGTCTGGGTCACTGTCAAGGCAGTGAACTTTTGTCACATTTTGATGGGACTTTGTTCTGAGTCTGCTGGGCCACTCTAAAAATCTTGGCTTCTCCAAAGAAGCAGGAAGATGATTTTATTTGCTGAGGGTGTGTTGTGTGTCTGTAGCAATGGAGTGCTCAGGTAAGAGCAGAAGCTCTTTGCTCTCCCAGGATTACTTCATTTCCACATCAGTGGATCTCCAGGAACAAGTCCACCGTGTTCAAAAGCTTCACCACATGCTGGAAATAATGGTCAGCTGTACAGGCTTACTGCAGTTCAGACATGAGAACCTCTTCCCTTTGACACAGTAATTATTTCATTTCTACTTTTGCTCTTTAAATGACAATTACAAATAGAGTTTGTTTGGCAGTTTTAAAGAAACTGAAATGTTGAGTTGATTGTGAGACTGCAGAAGGAGCAGTTGGATCTTCCTGCCAAATTTTGCTTTGGGACTAAAACTGAAAAACGAAAACTGAAAACGAAAGGAAATAATAAAATATGAGAGTAAAATTAATTTTGTACAAGGTTTATGCTCTGTTGTACAAGTGTTTCTTTGAAGAAAGCAACCTGATATCTCTTGTAGGATTTGCATGAAGTATTACAAGGAAAACCCTCTGAATGAAAAGCATGTGTTTCAGCTGCCCATCAGACCAGCTCTTGTGAAGAAATTCTATCAAAAGTAAGAGAAACTTCAGCATTTGCAGCATAAAATTCAGATGTGACTGAATACCTGATTCAATCTTGATGTTTTTTGATTGTTCTCTCAGTGATAACCCTGAAGTCTGGAAGGTGGAGATAAGCAGTGGGCATGGACAGAAGGAGGTTAAAACAACGTGGCAAGTGAGCACCAATGCTCCAGTTGAACATGGGACATCAAACAGTTCAGGTGGGGAATGTTAGTGGTGAAATGAAATAAAGCACAAACTTCAAACAAATTGTTTTTTATCCTGAGTTCAGTGGTCTGAGCTTTATATTTACTCTTTAGCAAAAGCAAAATTATATTTTGCCTTCTACTGAAAGAGTGAGGTGGTATTTACAGAATTAAGGATACTCCGTATTTTTGCCTTCTCACATTGGCTGAGTTATGTTTTTAGAGTTAAAATGACAGAATAGTTCCAAATATGAGATGACTGATACCCAAAAAACCTTATTTCTGAAATGTTTGCCAATGAATCTGATAAAAGTTTTGAAGAGGAATTTCCCTGTTAATGCTGGTCTCAAGTCAGAGAAGGTGCAAAGGGGAGAGGATCTGCCTTGCTGCAAGCAAATGCAGAACAAGTGGAACAGCATCAGAATGGGGAAGAATTAAGCAGAGAAGACTGGTACAGAAATTATTTGCCTTTTTGGGATGAGGTTTGATGTGAGGGTTTGGTAAATCTTTCTTGTCATTACTGATTTTTGTCATGAAATGCTTCAGTAAAACTGCACTTTGAAAACTGTTCTGGAAGCTGCTCCATGGACTAATCTCTGCCTTCTGACAAGAGAGGCTAATCCCAACTTCTCCCTTTGTCCTTGCAGGTTTCTTGTCTGACTCCACAGTAAATGGAAGCAGTGAAGAAAGGCTGTATTTTATTACCATGACTCAGTGCAGTCAGGTGCAGTTCACTTAAGTTGATGTTACTGAGCAAGCAGGACTGGAAAGGTACAGAAAGGGGGAAAATTCAGTGTTTTCTGTCCCAACAGAACCTTTAGAAACTTTAGGCTTCAAGCAGTTCATCTTCACTGATTTATTTGCTTTATTACACTTTATTACACTTAAGTAGGACCTCCACAGCCACAATTCACCTATAGGCACCTCATTTGTTAAAAATGCAGTGCAATTATGACTGTACATATAAATATTTTGTAAATATGGTGGATATTTTTCATGTATTTACAGGCATTCAATGAAGTTTTGCACTTTGGGGTTTCATATTTTATTTTTTGATCATTAAAAATTCAATCAGATGCTGTTCTAAGTGTGAATTATCTTAACCAACAAACCAAGCAATATTGTTATGTTCTCCTGAGATCAAGTGATGCTTCATCATCCTGAAGGATTTGGAAAGCTCTTCATCCAGAGCCTTGGGATCTTCAGCCAGTTTGGGTTTCTTTGTCCCTGTATTTATCTTTTGGAGTATTCTTGAAAATACTTCTCTCTCCTCTTCAAATTATTTTATTCCTTCAATGTGAAGTGAGTTATTTTAACAGTGTTGTCTTGTATGTTTTGCACAATTTTTTGAAAAACAAAATCAGTATAATTGGCAGGACATAATGATTTAAATATGTTGGCAGTTGCATGTGTTAAGTTGATTAATCAGTGAGGTGGCATTTTGGTGGTCTAATTTAAACAATTCCAAAGTTTCATACATGCTGAATAAATAATCTGAGACAGAAAATTTTTGCATTAAAAACTTAACTATGGGTAAATAAAAATAAGGAAAACCCCCAATATTCATGCTTTTAAAAACTATCAATTATATATCATTATTATAAATTTTTATAACTTCTGGTTTCAAGCACAGGGAGTACATGTGGAATCAAGTTTTTATAGTACTTATTTCTACCTGCAGTAGAAGGGAATTAAAGGTGGAATATTAATTTTTTAAGTGCTTGGATTACTTAAAATCCAAATTTTTGTGTGTAATATATTATAAAGTTGTATAAGGTAAGTTTAAACTGCAGAGATGTGGTTTAAATCTGCTTCAGAAGTTGTCACCTTGGATTACTTGCTTCAAACAACTCTTCTCCACTCCTAAATAGCAAGGTATATATTATCCTAACTTTTAGACAGGAATAAGTTCATTTTTAAGCAGTGCTCCTGGAATATTTAAGTCCTTTTATATTTTAAAATCATGTGTCTGTCTTTCTTCAAATTGCAATTACATGGTAGTCAAAATGCTGTTGATGAACAGACTGAAATCAGAATTTGCAAGCGGCTTTTAATCACTTGAAATTTGTACTGGCAAGATTTGAGTCACTTTACTCTTAAATATTTTTCTGGTGAGCAAAATGTGTAATAGTTTGCAAAATTATAAGGATTGTAAAATCTACTACTTAGAATCAGTGGAAAGAGAATGTATTTTGGTAAAAACAAAAAGATGGTTTGGGAATTGAATAGAAGAACTATAGAAGCTCTAGGTGGATTGGTAAATAATATTACAGGGGTATAAAGAAGCATCTGTGGTAAATTCTAACTACTCTGATAAAGCAGTTGCAGCTCAGTCCTTTTGGCAAATGAAGATGTGTGCAAATATCAATTTTAGCTGTGGTTTCGAAGGTAGAATATGAGGAGGACAATACTGATGAGAATGCAGAGTGTAAAAACTGTAGGAAGAACAATCTCTGTCACCATTTCCATGTGAGTAATCAGGGAATCTAAAATTTGAGAAATGAGGAATATGTAAGAGATTTAATTCCCTGGAGTACAAAAATACCTAACTTAGAGTTAACATAAAGTTTTTTTTTAACATAAAAATGTTCACATTGGCATAAACAGCAAACAAAGCAAACAGATTTTCCTAAGTCTGCGAAAGCTGGAGCAAATCCATGACAGTTTTCCCTTTCTTCTTTTTTAAGTTAAATTTCTGAAGACATGGCAGTGCTCAAAAGGCTGCAGAAATTGTCCTTGCTGTGAATTAGCTGCAGTGCATTACCAGTGTTTTACTGGTCCTTTGATATTTATTTCCCTCACCCCAAGGTGAAAGAAAATTGTTAAAGAAGAATCCTTGGGAAACTTTGGCTTTTTAATTATTGTTCTCTATTTGTTTGAAAAATTAAATGGGTTTTATTTTGTAGAACTTTATTCCACAGAGAAGCCTGGAAGAGTTCAGTAAACCCACTTCATTCACACTGAACATGACTTGGAAGTGGAGGCTGAGCAGGATTAACTTAGGCTGACTGCTGGGATGTTTCCTACCATGTGGAATTTGGCTCATCTTTTAAAAATCTATAGTAGTTATTTGATCTTAATAAAATTCCTACTTCAGAAATTCTGAAAGATCCTGAATTACACCTGGAGGTTTTTTAGGTGTTTTGGATCAGTTGTGTTGGAGTTTCTTTGCTACCAGGAGCATCAGTGCCCAGATTTAATCTTAGGCCAGTCCTTAGCCCTTTTATTCATTTTTATAGTTCTACTTTATGTAAAAGTCAAACATTTAGAGATCTTCTGTCTGTTTGATTGTCTTGATTTATCTGGGTTTGGTTTGTGTTTGAAGAAGCATTCAGCAGTTTTATTTTAAGGAGAATGCTGTCATCCCCAACCTCAGTTTTAAGTAGTAGCTCTTCCAGTTCCTGTATTTCAGTAACATCCACAGCTGATCCATTTAGCTACACTGGTTTTACTTGGAGACAGTAAATATAGACATTTTTCTTTAGAGGCTTGTAGTGCTTTTGGGGGAGAAAATCCCTTTTAGCAGCATTCAGAGAGCAATTGAATATCTGAACTTTACAGAATCTGCTTTTCTAGAACAAAGCAGAGCCATCCTTACCTGCAGCAAGGTGTTGGTGTGTGGCAGAGCAGGTGTCCATGGCCTTCTGGTGCCAGTTTTCCACCTGGGGAAGGGTGACAGTTCTGAGACACTGAGCATCCTCCTCACTCCCACAGCTCCCTCCTTCTCCCTACAATTAACTTGAAACCACTTTATTCTACCAACACCTGGTTTTCTGAAAGTTTCTTTGTGGCTTTGTGGTTTTTATTTCAGGGTGTTTCTCTGAGTTAATTGTTTAATAAAATTTTTAATAATACATATAATACATTCCAGGTTATTTTCCAGTAGGGTAGTACATATGTGGAGTTTTCTGCCTAGAAATCTGACAGCACTGCTAAATAACTTCTGATAGAGGAATTTTGACTGCATCAGTAAGTCCAGTTGGAGTTTGTGGAACACTTTAGAAACAGTAATTGAGGCTGTTCCCACCTTCAGTATCTGAATATCTCTGCATTAAACAGAATTCTGTTTTACAGAATCAAAGTGTCACTTCTGTACCATATTCATACAAATTGTTTCCTGAAATTCAGTGTGATATTTGCACATAAATCAAAGAAAAAGGAAAAAAAATCAAAATTAGCATCTGACATCACCTCTCTTGGATTTGGGAATCCATTTGCACTGATAATCTTTTTATAGTAGTCAACAGATGCCTTTGGGTACCGTGGTTTGTTCTTGTTTTTGAAGTCAATGTGGTAAAGCCCAAATCTTTCAGAGAAGCCTTTGTTCCATTCAAATTTATCCAGCAGTGACCAGGCAGTATAACCTTTGACATTTACACCATCATTTAGAGCTGAAAATAGAACACAAAGCACTGATAAAGGTGGGTTTTGTCCTTAAAATATGGTTCTGTAAATGTTTTGGTTTATAGCAGGAAGAGATGGGGAGGAGGACAGAAAAATGAAGTACAGATTAATTCAGATTCTTTGAAATTGCTGTCTTTAGCTTAGAGGTACTAGAGCTCTATGGGCATGGTAGTTTCTCCTTTCTGAGAGTGGAAACTGATGATTTATTGCAGTATTAAATCTCAGGTAGGTTATTGTAGTTATTAGTATGAAAATGTTTGCTTAGGTTGACATTTTGGTGAAAAATTGAGAGTCTGGTTTGCTGTCCATTTTGACTTGTGAATTGTTATTTTTCTGTAATGGAAAGGACAAAGTAAAAAGTAAGCAGAAGGTGAAAATAGTCCAAAAGTCAAATGCTATAAAGCTGTTTTTAAGTGACCTTTGAGTATCTCATTGATGTATCCCTTCAGGTACTGGATCCTCCACTCATCACACAGCTGAGGGCACTGCAGTGTTTCAGACACTCCATTCTCTGTCACATAAATCAGGGGGTTCCCATACTGGGTCTGCAAACAGAAATGTTTAAATTGCTTCACATAAAATCATTTTATTTTGACAGAATACGTGAATTAGCAAAGTGCATTAAAAGCAATTTTCTACATTTACTTACCTAAGTAAGAAAAATGTGTAGTAGGAATTTAAGTTAATTATGAGGTTTATTTTAAAATGACTGAATTCTGTAGTTTTCTCAGCTGAAATTCAGGGTTTTTTGACAAAGAAAATTCCCACTAGGACAAGACCAGTAGCTGGAGCTGTTGAAAACCTAAATCTAAACTGGGCATTTTGTTTGCTTCCTTTTTAATTAAAGATCTGCTCTCCTCACCTTAATGAAGTTGAGCAACCTTCTGAACCCCCAGGGCACAGAGTAGAGCCACTTAGGGCCTGGAGCTGGCCAGTTGGGGTCCACCAGTTCAGCCAGGTCAGGGTCAGTGTGGTAACTGGACACTTGGAGGAAGGGAAAGTTCTTCTGCAGGACATAACGAGTGGTAAAATGACCAATTCCCAGGAAATCTGAGGTGCCTTTAATGTAGGTTTTCTCTTGCACTGAGAATGTTGGTAATCTTGATGTCCCCAGGCCCTGCTGGGCACTCTTCCTACCTAGCAAAATAATTATAGGAAACAACTTTTGAGGAGCACAGAAATTGGTTTTCTTTATCTCACCAGCAATAAATCATAGAATAATAAAATCCTGGATGGTTTGGGGTGGAAGGGACTTCTAAAATCATCACCTCACCCCCTGCCATGGGCAGGGACACCTTCCACTGTTCCAGGGTGCTCCCAGCCCCATCCAGCCTGGCCTGGGACACTTACAGGGACTCAGGGGCAACCACAGCTGCTCTGGGCACCTTGTTCTAGGCCAAATACGGTTTTCCTGAATTTAGTGTTAATGTCAAGGACACCTGAGCTTAATTGGTTTTTTAAGTTGAGATAATCTTTCATCCTTTTGGTCTGGAGAATTAAGTTGGGTACAATACATGGAGAAACAGTGATTTAAAGTCTGCTGGTGTGTCCCCAAGCTGCTTTAGGAGCTGTGTCCAGCCCGGGGGGCTTTGCTTTGCTGTGTCTCCCCTGTGCCCTCCCTTGACTAAAGCACACGTTGGCCAGGAGTTATTCCCCTGTGATGTGCTGCAAGTGTGGATCTATTCATGTCACAGCTACTGGGACTTACCTACATAATTCTTCATAACTTCTGGGTAGTCCCCTCTGTAAATGGGGTTTGCAAACCATCCCAGGTGGAACTGGATGTACCTTTCAGCAGCATCTCTGTCTGTTTGGCTGTGTGGATCAACAGGTTCCCCCCAGCCACTCGTTAGGGAAATTCCAACCATCCCTTAAAACAAAGGGACAGTTCTGCAGTTCTTGAAGCCCTTATAGAAACAGCAGCACAATCACAGAATGAATCCTGATTACCTCTCTGCTCCCTGCGCCAGGTGGTGTTGTAGGAGTGCCAAACCTTGGCATGAGTCTGTCAAAATAATGTAAAAATAGAATAAATCCTGTGCACGTTTTCATCTCTTATGGCATGGAAAGCTGGTGAGCACTTTTTGCACTGAGGTCTTCCTGAAAATATCACAGAATTTCTTTTGTGTTTATTATAGAAACTTTAATTTCATGTAAGGCATCACAAAAGCCTTTATGCAAGATTCCTCCTCTAAATTCCAGGACATCCACATGGAGCTGACACACAGCCCTCAGGACAGGGTTCTGTCCCATGGCTCTGCTCTTGGGATTGTCTTTCCCTAATTTATTCTGGCAGGTGAAAGTTAATTTTTACCAGAGACTTCCTGAAGTCAGTTGCAACATTCAGGTTCATTTCACCAGACCAGGATGTTTGTTTCTAGACTAACCTGGATGTTTTCTTTTTCAACCAGCTTGAAAAAAACTAGAAGAGACATTTATAATATAAGGAAATTCAAATTGTTGTAAGTGTTAAATCAAGCACTGAACATTGATAGTGCCTGGGATTCTGCATTGGAGGTTTAAAGCCAGATGATAATTTCAGTGTCCTACTTGGAAATTACAGGGCTGTGAAACTACATTTCAGTTTAAGGAGTGAAATCTGATAAAAATCCTGAATTGACACACAATTTCAAGCACAATTTCAGGAGGTTTTTTACTTTAATGATGTGATGAGCAGCCTTGTAGGCGCCGCAGCCGCCGAGCTTCAGTCCTGGCGCGTGTTCTCCTGTTTCATAGCCCTTTTCAGCCACTGCCTGCAAACAAACAGAGTCAGAGTCAGTCCTGCTCTGGGCTCCAGAGCCAGGGGCTGTGCTCCATCCTCTGGATCCTGTGCTCTCCTGCCTGGGCTGCTCCTCTCCAATCCCCTCTTCCCTTCCTGGGCTCCCGTTCTCTGCCTGCTTGGTACCGAGCTGTGGCGTGTTGGGAGCAGGGTGTTGGTGGGGAGGGTTAGAGGGGTGAGCTGAGGAATGGGGAAGGGTAAATAACAACTGCCTTTCCAGTTCCTAATTTCTAATTTCAGTCTCTCCAGCTGAGGAGTTTTCAAAATTTTCCTGGAATTTCATGTCTTAAAACCCTGCCCTTGTGCAAAGTCTGCCTGCTAAGATTTTTGGTGACAAAGATTAATGGTTTAAATATTTCCCCTTCCCTCTCCATTTTCTTCACCTACTCTCCTCTAGTATCATTCCCACAGAATTTTGGGAACAGAATGATGCAATGGAACAGTTTAGAAGGAAAGCATTGATGACTTACCCAAGGATTGCTGAATGTAATCCAGTGTTTCACACGATCACCAAACTTCTCAAAACACAGATTTGCATAATCATTAAAATAATTAATCATGCTTATATTCTGCCAGCCACCATACTTTTCTTGGAGAACCTTTGTAAATAAGAATTTCAAGATTCAATAATTGAACTTTAAGGTCAGCTGCTGCCTAAAAAAGATTTTTATTTCTATTTAATTCTGTTTCTATTTTTAGCTCAGAAAGAGGTTTTTCAAAGCTTCAATGCACATAAAATCCAAATGAACAGGAAATACTTACAAACTCTTAAAATCATGCAGTTTCTCTAATTTTTTTAAGTACTCTTAGTCCTTAATCTTAGGAAATCATTTCTGTCAGAAGGCTTTATTGGAGGTGTTTCACTCTTTGAGATATTGTCTGACCTGTGGCAGATCCCAGTGGTAGAGGCTCACAATAGGGGTGATGTTGTTTTCCAGAAGACTGTTAATTGTGTCATTGTAGAACTGTATTCCCTTCTCATTCAGTTGCTCAGCTGATGAAAAGCACAGACAAGGAATTACCTGCATTGGTTCCCAAATAACTGGAAGAACAGAAATCTAAAAATATTAACCAAACAATTTTACATTACAGTGTTGAAAATTCTGTAATGGTAAAATGCAGACAAACAAATCTGTATAACAGGAATGTTGAACAACTGTAGGTTACTCAGGAGTAAAATTCCTTACAGATAAGAATATTGGGAAGAAAGTGGTGAAATTGTGCTTACCTTTGATGCCTGTGGGCATAATCCTTGGCCATGAGATGGACAAGAGGTAGTGATTGACCTTCAGCTCTTTCAGTAACTGAATGTCATCCTGTGAGAAGAAAATCCAATTAACACATCTCGAGGCCGAGCAGAGTAACTTCAGTTCTTAACTAATCCTGAATGCAGAATATCTATGGAAGATTTGCACAAAAGAGGATTCAATCTGTTTTTTTCTGATCTTTGAGGTGATGGCTTGTTCTACTTGAAGCCTTCCTCTTTAACCACTTTTTTTGACAGTCCAAAGAAGTCCTGTAATGTTTTGTGCAGCTGTGGAGACTGAATGTTTGCACTACAGAAAAATGAGCTGAGGTTTTGCAATACTATTATATTTATGTCAGAATTTGTATTAGAAAATAATAGAGGCCTGTAAATCTTGACCTCAAACAATTCAGCTCAGGCTCAAAAACATAATTACTTGGACTTTCCTTTACTGTCTTATACTGGAATGAGAAGACCCCCTAAATCCCATATGAATATATTTTCTTCTGCTAAGAAATTGTACATCTGCAGTGTTCAATGAAATTAGAAATTGGTGTATTTGTGCCAATGCAAAGAGAATTCTGATGACAAAAGCAAAGAGGGCTCTGATATAAAGAGGACCAGGTAAGTGGACAAATACAGATAAGTTTTAGAAAGTATTTATAAATCCAAATCCAAATTGTCTCTGCATCAATCTCTTCTGGTGCCATGTCCCAGTAAGGCTCAGAGTCCCAGCTTCTCTGAGATACTTTTTAAGCTGTTCTTTCAAACTTCTGCTGGTTTGAGAGCTCAAATGAAACCTCCTGTATTTTCCCATTTTAGGACACTAAGGCATAATTAGTTTCTTTTCTCTTAGTTCTTGCTGAGACTTCTGCTTCTCCCTTGGACTTCGTGTATGTGGAGAAACCTCAGTGGAATATAACTTTTATTAAATTAGTTGCAATTCCAATTATGTAACCCTGGCTTCTCACAGTCATTTGGATTCCTCTTGCTGTGTATCTGTCTTTCTTCCAGCACAGTGATTTCAAAATTGGTTTTGATGGTATTAGCCTTGGAGACATTTTGTGAACAGAGCTACATTGATTATTTGTTTGTTATCCTTTCAGAAAATGGGCAACATCCAGACTGAATTTTAAAGTCTCTGAAAAACACATAGAAAACCTCATACATGCACAGACACACACAAAGTTAATTTTATTTAAAGCTCATATGTTTATTATATTTCTAACTAAGCATTTGGACTTCCTACAACATCTAGAATATCTTTTGGACACAAAAACCCTGAAAAGCTGAGTTGTATTTGGGAAACACTATGGGATTATTGGTTCTATGGGATTATAAGGAAAGATTTTACTGTACTGATTAAAAATATCAGCCCTTGGACTCCTAAGTTGAATAAACCTTTAGAGCAGCTAAATCTGTTCCTTCAAAGTGGGAAACCAGGATGAAGGAATGGCCCCAGAACATTTGCAGAGGTGCAGTTAATTCCTCTTGAACACTACCTTGACTCTGTAGTAGCCATCGCAGGCGGAATCTCCCGTCTCGTTCCTGAGCACCTTCCCCTTCCTGTGAGTGAAGGCATCCCAGATGCTCGGCCCTTTCCCATCCTTGTCCCAGGCCCCCTCGGTCTGGTAGGCAGAACTTCCAACACCCCACAAGAAACCTGAAGGTAAAAACAGGAATTACTGAAACCTGTTCCTGCTGATTGGTCATGGTGCTAAATGTTCATAGGGGAAAGGAACTGGCAGTGAAAGTAAGCACTGCTGGAGAGGCTGAGGTTTTCTACATTTCAAAATGTGTCTGTGCCTAAATAGGTCTGAAAATAAGTAATAAACTGAAGGTGTTATGTTCTGATGCACTGAAAAAGAAATAGAATCCTTTCATTTATTAAAATTGTAAAATATGTGTTTTACAGTGATGAGATAGGGCATTGATGGTGTGGCAGAAATGTCACTGTGAAGAACAAATTAGGGTTCCACATCATTTCTCCCTGCTGGTTTTCATGGTAGTTTTAGCAACTACAAGTTTAGATGTTATGTAAAATACATAGAAATATTCTGGATTATTTTCCTATTGTAACAAAAATACCATATCATAAATGACTTAAAAACTTCAGCATGAAAACCAGTCAGTGCCTGTATCTTTCTAGTTTTGATTTTGCTTGGATGAAATGGGTTCAATATGTGTTAAAGGATCATAAATCCATATTGAAGAGTGGATTGGATAATACTGAACAACTTGAAACAAACCCAGCACAGTTATTTCACTAATTTCTTAAATTAGCTGCATATCAGAGGATATTTTAGTTTATTTCATTAATTGTAGGTAATTTCTAAAAAAGGAGAAGAGTTCCCAGGTGTGACTTGTTGCACTTGGATATGAACTGTTATCTGTGAGCCTTTCCCTGGATTTCCTGTTGAAGTGGATCTATGGAATGCAGGGTCATGTGGATCCCTGCATTCCCAGGAGCAGATCCCAAAGCGTTCTGCATTCTGCAGCCACCTCCATTTCTGTTCCTGCCATTTCCCTGGAAGGACACAGAAAACCCCTGGGCCACTTCCTTGTGCAAACACAGGAGCAGATCTAGAACATTCCAAGCCCCAACCCAGGTGGGTTTGGAAGGTACCAGCTGGGAAAGTGCCGTAGTAGAAGGAGCCTGGGTTGTTCTTGGTCCACGGGAAATCCTCGGCCACGCTCAGTCCCATCACTGCCACCAGCACAGCCCAGCACCTCAGGGTGTCCCTCCTCATCCTCAGCTGCTCCCTGCCAGGGAAAACAACAGAGCTCTGTCAGGTGCTGCTGCTCCACAAATCTGGGGGGTCAAAAGGGAAAAGCTGATTTCTTTCTGCTGGATGGGAATTACAACTGAAGGCTGAAAGCTTGGCCTGAGTGGAAGGAGCAGTTAAACTTCTGGCAGGGTGGGGAAAATCAGGGAAGGTTGATCCCCTCAATCAAAATTATAATTATTAGAAGCCCCTGATTTTCTCTAATGTTACTTATCCTTATCCTAAAGGTCTCTTTGTTGGTACCTATTTTGTTCTGTATTTCAAAATGTCCCACAAATAACAGTAAGTAAAACCCTCTAAACATGACACGAAAGAAACAATTATGTTGGTAGCATCTTCCCACCTGTGATGGCAACAGTCCCTGTGGAAGTTGAAAAGAAAAACTAATACTTGCAATTATTGCAGTTTTAATTAATTGCAGCTTTTATCTTGATGTCCTTTTTATCCAGTCTCAGCATCAATTTTAAACTGTGACATCAAGTTAAACTATTAGAGAGACACATTTGAGCTGGGTTAAATAAAGTTTCAGAAGGGCTTTTTAGAAAAGCACTGTTTTCCTCAAACTGATACAGTCCCCAAAAGATGCTTTACATTCTTGAGCATCTGTTGGTGAATCTGAAGATGGGCTTGGGCCATGAGGAAAAACAGAAAAAATATTTAAAATAATCATGTTTTGCATTGGAGTACCTGACCAAAATGAACCCCCAAATGGGGCAAAAAACAAAAGGCAAAGGACTGACCCCCTTTTCAGAACATACAATAAATGTACAACCTCAGAGACCTCCTGTTGCTCTGTTTATTAATGATCATCCCATATCTGCTAATTAGCACAGGAACTGCACAGCTGGCTTGGCAAAATGGAACTACTTCAGCACTAAAGGTTTTAGTCCTGGATTAAAAATATTCACCTCGGCATTCCAAATGGGAGCACTTAGATGACAGGGTTAAAAAAAGCTTGTAACAGACTACAGACATTTAAAATCAGGTCTAGATACTCTGGAATTGCTTTTATTTTGAATAGAAAAGATTGCAAATACATGTGATTTTAACTTAGGCATTGCCAGTAGCTCTCTGCTTTAGTCAGTTAATTTAAATTTAGCATTGCCCTTCATCTTCTCATTAGCACTGCCCAACAGTCCCGGGAAGAGGAGCCAGGAGACAGGAAATGTTCAGGGGTCTGTGCATGTTTCTGCAGCTGAGCACTGCCCCAGGGCAGCAGGGCTGTGTGCTTTTACTGAGTGCTGCCAGGAGTCAGGAACTCATTTGGAGTTAGGCATAACAACAAAATCAATATATTTTTCACTTTTGGCTTGATTATTCTTAGTAGTAGAATTAGAAATAATTTCAGTACCTCAAGAACAATAAAAGACTTTAGGATTTTATAGCACTCTGTATTGAATAAAACAATCTGTGCACAGTCTGCTGTGGAATATTCAATCAAACACTTTTCAAATTCATATGTGCATTTTGGAACTCTTCATTGCTCTGCTTTTCTGGCATGTACCTCTACAAACACAGGAGAAAAAACAGCTTTTCAAAGAGTGCAAAAAGGTTTAATAAGTTCAGACTAAGGATGGTCCTGTAAAACCCCTTTCCCCCCCTTGTCTGGAAGCTGGGATCTCTTCTGCCCTGATCGTAGCTGGAGTTATTTCCATTGCCCCCATCCCTGCCTTACCTGGTGTTCTTCACAACAGATGTGTCCTATCTGGGAGATTCCTCTGAACTGCCACAAACCTACCAGGGCATTCAGAATAAATTTACTTGCCCAGAATAATTGCATGGAATTAATCCAGGCTATCACAAAACCTCGGGAGAAACATCTAGTTGCAAACAGCATTTTGTTCACTTACAGTCACAACAAAAAAGAACAATCCTTTTGTATCCACAGCCAATGCTGCAGGACGAGCTTTAGCTTAACCACAGGAATCTGTTAGCAATGAGGATTTTCCTTTGTAAGCAAAATTAGCTTTGCACTCATCTATACATTCATACAGGACTGCCTCTTGAACAGGGGGGCTGTAGATGTTTTTCATCAAGAACTGCAGTGATGGGCCAAGGATGGGTTCAGACTGAAAGGGGAAATTTAGGTGAGATATCGGGAAGAAATTCTTCACTGTGAGGGTGGGGAGGCCCTGGCACAGAAGCTGGGGCTGCCCCTGGATCCCTGGAAGTGCCCAAGGCCAGACTGGATGGGGCTTGGAGCACCCTGGGATAGGGGAAGGTGTCCTGCCCATGCCAGGGGTGGAATCAGGTACAGAAACATCTTTAATGTCCCTTCCAACTCAGAGCATTCTAGGATTCTGAATTCTGTGATTTTCTCTTGGTGCAAATGTCTGTCCTGGATGGTGTTTGGCAGGGAGAACTCAGTGACAGATTTGGTGAGGCCAAGGGCTTTGTTTTTACATAGCATCATTTAAAATCAGATCATTAAGATGCAGGCTTGAAAAATCATGTGCTTTTTCTCTTCTTTTTAAAGGAATTCCTTATGGTGATGTCTTTGGAAAAAACAACTTGCCCAGTCTGGATGTTCAGCTCAAGCTACTGCTCATTTCTTTTACTTCTGGAGTTACACTCAGTCCCTCTCACACATAATGTCCACTGAAAAGGCACAAAACCAGGTAACCACTGCTGAGCTGAAAATGTGATTTCAGACATCTCTGCTCACCTGGCTCTCAGGTGAGAAAACCTCTCTGTGCTGAGGGAGAGGGGGCAGAGCCTGGAGGTCACTGCTGCCCTGTGCCTGAGCCAGGGCAGAGGGAGGCTCTGGGCACCGAGCACAGCAAAGCTGTGGGAGCTTTTCCCACACCCACCCCGAGGAAAGGGATCTCTGGGCAAGGGACAGCAGGAGCAGCTCAGCTCCTTTTGGTGGTGGGGGATTTCCTCCTCCCTCCTTGCACCCCCGGCACTGCTGGATGCTCTGGCTGGGTGACTCCTGCCTGGAACCTCCTCTCCTGTGCTTTTGCAGCTGTACAGTTTGTAAACAAACCCCTGTTTATTCCTTTGCTTACCCAGTTTTGTCTTTTTTTGCCTTTTTTTTTTTTTCTGAGCAGTGCTGGTGCCCTCGCGTGGCCAATTTCATAACTGGGAATGTTGCCTGGTAGAGTAAAATAAATATCAACATTGCAGCTCTTACAGAGCCTCTCAGAAGAGAGATCTCCGAGATCTTACAGACATCTCAGAAGTAAAAAATGCACTGAAATGAGAGCAGGAATATCACCAGGAGCTCCTTGTTCATCCCTGCAGGTCTGTCTGTCCACTTGCCTGCCCTCCTGCTCCTCAGGAGGGATCATTTTCAGGGACAGAGGGGATGATCCCTGAAAACACAGCAGCTCCTGCACACAAAGGGCAATGCTGTTTACACAGCTCCTGCTGCAGGGGACCTGGGTGCTGAAGGCATGTTTTTATCACTTTTTTTGGCATTTGGCACATTTTATCTCCTGCAGAACCAGGTAGGGCAGTAACCAGAGTCACCACGGCGCTGAACGATGCCAGAGCTGTGGTGATTAAGGGTGGGCATTACTCACTCCTCGTTAAATCGTAATTGCACCTAAAAACACCTCAAGAACAAAGACTTTGGCATGCCAGGAGAGGCTGGGACTGTTCAGAGAGCTGGCAGGGGAGCAGACTGACAGCTCACCCCTCTCTCCATGTGAGAAGCTGCATGGATCTCACACAGGGAGCTTGGATCAGGCCAGGGCTGAGCTCAGAGCTCTGGTGCCATGTTCATCAGCCAGGCTGCTGCTTTAGGGCATCACTGAAGTCACTTGGTGAATTGTCACTGACTCAGTGGTCAGAGGAGCCAGCCCTTGGTGTGCATGAAAACACAATTCTTTCCAACTGCATTTAACATGGGCTGCCAGGAACATGACACTGTTCCATTCTGAGTTGTGTTTGCATAGGTTTTCTTCTCTTAACATAATCTTTTCCTGTGATGTTGTTTCCCAGTTTCCTGCATAAAACCCCAAATAAAAAAAAAAAAATTAAAAGATCATATTTACATTGTGACAGCTTGGTCATTTTTTCCTCTTGGAAAAGTTTTATTAGCAGCAGTTTTTAAACTGTGCCAGAAACACATCAAGGCTATAAAATCTTTTATTGTGTTTTATTGGTAAAAAGAATGTTTTAAAAAAAAATGTACTCATTGGAGTCCATCCAAAATTGCCAAAAGAAGTAAAATGCAGTAAAATAACCTGGAAAGCAGCTTCTGCACTGGGCTCACTCTGTGAGTGTGAAGTCAGGGACTGACTCTGAGAGTGCTTCACTTGTCTCCAGCCTGGAGTGGAGCTTCATCCATAAATGCTGGAGATATTTATGGCTTCTCTTGCTGCAGGATTCTGTGTGAGCACATCACAAAACCTTTGGCACAGAGCCCACTGTGCTTATCCTCCCACTTTATTTTCTATCTGTGCCACTTTGTGTTGCAAAACCTCTTATCTCCAGCCAGACACCAGGGATGGAGCCACCCCTAACAGCAAACACCTTAAACCTATTTATTGGATTTTTGCTTTTAGCCCTATGTTTTGATGAAAAAGGAGAAGCTGTCTTTCCTAAATCTCTGGCAGCTGTTCAGACAATGAGACCACATCACCCTCACACAATTCTGACCTATCTCCTCAGTTTCCTGATTCTTCATTCTTCTGAGCTACACTCCCTTTCCAACCTTGAATAGGCCTTTTCTGTCTCTGAGAGAAAAATCCTTTCTTATTATACAGCCACCAGAAAACCATGTAATTTTTCCAGTGTGTGGTCTGCTGCAACTACACTGAGATACTGGAGTTTTTTCCAAATCAAAACAAAACCCACTTACAATTGTTCTTGGAACAAGAACACTTGTGTAACTGTGCTTGTATTTTTCTGTGTTACAAAATGACTTTCCTTGCATTATATTTGCTGCTTTTGGAAACTTTTTGTCTAAAGCTCAACTGGTTTTATGACCTGGTTTTGCTTTTCAGAGAAAAACATTGGAATTCTGGAAGAATATTGGAAGGAAGAGAAATGAGGATGGTTTGTTTTACTGTGGGGAACACCAGTCTGGTATCCTGGGAAATCTGTAGGCAGCTTCTGGAGACAGTCTCCACTGCAAGAAAACCTCCAGAGTCTGGAAGATCTTGTGTTTGAACTGGGATTCTTGAGAAAAGATGGAGATGAGTGACTCTGAAACTTACACTGCATTTCCTTAGCAGCTCCTGCACTGTTAAGAAAGGCACTGCTCTCATATTTTATGCCCATTGAACTCACTGAGGAGCTGCTAGCACTAGCCACTGGCTTTATTTGGGTCATTATTTTAAAAAATTAAACTCTTTGAGAACCTGCCACCTCTGCTTTGCAAAGAAAGATTGTAAAGATTGGCAAGGACAGGATAAATCTGCAGAATCTATTCTGGTTGTGCTAAAAGCTCCAATTTTGAAGGTGTCATTTTCAAATGAGCTCCTAAATTGTATTTTTTTAATGTTTCTTGGTGTGTGCAGAGAGGTGCAGACACTTCCTCCTTTTGTGGAACTCCCAAATGGTCAAAACTCCTGAGACTTGGCACTGATGCAGTCAAAGGTGCACACTGGATTTGGAATGCCCAAGCTCAGTGGTTGGTTAAAAACCCCAGCCATGATATATAATAAATGACAGATGTTACAGATACTCCTGGGTGCAATGGGGAAGGTCACAGAAATTTGCTTCTAAAAATCAATTTGAATTTCTCTTTTCCTGCTGACAGCTTGGTGCTAAGGGTGGGCCTCCATTTGATGTGAGCCCTGCAAGCTGCTGCAGGCTACCAGTGATTGGAATTTACTTGGATTAGTCTAATTGCTGCCTCTGCCATCATCTGTTTGCAATCACAAAGAGGAAGCTTCTGAAGCTTGGGAATGAGAGAAAATGAAGTGTCCTGACAACCACAAAACAGCAAGAGAGCTTTTGGAGGTTTTCCCATCACTGTTTGTGAGTAGGAACAAAAAGAAACAGTTATATTTTCTTTCCATGTCCATCTTTACCCTGCACCCATGACATAAATACATCCAGCACCAAAGAATAGTGGTAATTAGTGAAGGTCCCCAAGCACTGTCAGTTGATAATGAGTAAGAGTTCATGAATTGTTTTGGAAGGGGTTGAATTAGTTCATTATTGAATTAGTTGAATTAGGTCATTACTAAAAACATACAGTTGTTCTTTCTATGGATATTCAGCTTAGATTATGAAATATCCACATTCAGGGCTTGAAATTCAGTTTTAAAACACATTTTTTTCTGTGGTTTTGCCCCAGAAGGGCCCTTTCTCATGCACCAGACAGGCACAAATTGTCAGAGAGTGGACAGATAAAACACTTTAATAACTAAAGACATCCAGACTAATTTTGTTTCTGCCCAGGGCTGGAGGTTGAGGCTGGAGAGGAGAGTTTGGAGCCTGGGGACAGCCTGGGCACTGCCAGCCTGGCCTGCCCTGGCCTCCTCAGCCCTTCAGCTGGGAACAGGTTTGAAAAACACCAGGGAAAGATTCTGCACAGGGCACCAGGGAGCTGCAAACTCTGATTTCTGAACAGTCAGGGGTCTCTGTCTGCCTGGCCAGGGCAGGTGAGGAAGGGCAGCAAGGGGAGCAGAAGGTTCTGTGAAACCTCAGGAGCTGTCAGGGCTGCCAGGAACAGGAGAGCTTTGCTTGCATAAGCACAGCCTGAGAAAACTCCTGTCTAAACTTTCAGGCTCCTTATTTCCTAAATAAAATTTAAAATTTTATGAAGAAACTGAATTTGAACTGGGATAATCTAAATTCTTTCACAGCTCTTACAGTGACAGTTGTTTGATGCCATGGCCTGATCTTCTTGTAGCTTATTTATCAAATCAAATGAAAGCATCAAGAAGAAAAAATAAAAAATCTTTTACTTTTGCTTTTTCAGGGACAAATTCAGAGACAGGGCCTCACTAATGCTCCTTATCAACTTCAGCTCAAGTCCAAAACCAAGTGATGCCCCTGGAGATTTAATGGGTGCTTAAAGTGAAATATCTGCCCCAGTGCTTTGCTCCATCACAGCCTCCTTATTGTTTAAAAGGTAAGTCAGATAGAAGTGTAGCAAATTACAGCCTGGCTTACTGAGGTCTGAGAGCCTCTGTCACTTTGCCATGGGAAGGGTTAAATGCAGTCTAAACACAATAATAATAGCAGTATTTTTAATAGAAGAATTTAAGGATTTAAGATGCTGCTAAGTGGTACTTGAGATTATATTTGTGAACTTTCTTTTTGCTGCGTCAAATCAAGAAAGAATCTTAGTCCCAGTCATCTCTGAAATACTTCAAGCTGATATGATCCCAACTGATTTAACACATTTTTAAAAAGCTAAGCTACATTCTTTAAAATGAGTCTTCCCATTATGCCAAAAATACAAATTCCAAAACATATTTGTAATAATAATAATAACAACAATGCTGCAGACATGCCAGGTTTCCAGTCTGGTGGATATAAACTGTTGGCATTGTACATTTTTCTTTCAGCTGGCCTCTGAAGACAGCATCAGTGAGGAGCAGTGGGAGATAAGCAAGACAGAGCAGAAGAAGGAAAAGAGATCATAAGCGCTGTCAGAACAGTGAGTAAATGTTTTAAAAAAGTTTCTAACAAGCACTTTTCTCTGAGCCTGTGTGTAAAACAAGCAGCATGACAGGAGGTCATGGATTGATTTCCCTGACAGGATGTGCAGGTGAGACTGCAGGCTTGTATAAACTTGAAAATTGTATTTATCAAATGGTTTTGTACTTGTGGAAGAACCTGAAGCAACATTTTTTTCTACAATGTCTCAAAAGAAAAGTTACTTGATTTGTAACCCAGATCCAAATTCAAAGGGTGAATGTGAATTGTCTGTGAGAGGAAGGATTGTGTAGTGCCTGAGCTAAAGTCTGTTAAACCTCTGCTGATGGTTGATTAACTGCTGAAAAAGAACATTAGCACTGTTGTGTGCTACACATTCAAAGAAGTTTCAGTTTTTTTGTAATCAAATACGACAACATTTTGTGTTTAGGTGTATTACATAACCACATGCATGTACAGAGGCCTGCAAACAGAGGTAGGAGTAATTCTTTTGTCTTTTAAATTGCAAATTTCAGTGTGAATCCTCCAGAATCAAGTGAGCCAGGAATAATTTCACTCCAGCCTTACTTTGCAATGTTACTTTGCTTCAGATCAGGCCTTGCTTGTTTGCCCCGTGGTTTTAGAAGGAGGTGCTTTAAACCACAGAGAACAAGGTTTGCAAATGCTGTGGCCACTGCTGAAAGGAAACAGATGCTTTCCCAAAGCCACAGCTCAGGGCACTGCAAGGTTTGGAGCTCTGTCCCAGAGAAATGGGGTTTTGTTACCACTGGTTTGCTAAAACCCAAGAATATATTATATACTGTATTACATTCAGATGATCTCACCCTAAGCAAAACAAGCTTGTGGAACCTCTGATTCTGATTAAGCATTTGGGCTCAAGGGACTGTGCTACCACCCTACCTCACTGGCAGGGGTTTTGTCATGAGACATTTGTTATGTTTCTGAAGCAAATATTTCTGTGATAAGTGTTATATTAAAACCCACAAGGATGTGAATAATTGTGTTTTCAGTGAAGAGTTTAAATGGCATGCTATAAATAAAGCCAAGGCCACACATTGACTCGAAAAGGTAAAAAAAAACCCAGCCAGAAATACTGAATAGCTCTGTTCATCCTGCCCACTAAATGGGGTGAGGCCATGGGGAAAAATAGCTTTTAATTGTATCACACAGGAGATGTGAATTAGGAGTGCACATGGCAGCCTTAACTCTGGTGTTTCCAGCCCCTGAACATTTGACTTTTCAACCTTAACTTAGGTGGGTGGGGAGGTTCTTATTAATTCTGTCACATGCAGCTCAATTCCCCTTGGAAGCATTGGTGATTTCAAATTTATACTGTTTGTCCATTTAATTTACTCAGTCCCAACTACTGGTTTTTAAATTGGGCTAGGAATGACAAATTCTCCCTGAAAAGGATGATTTGCCTCATTGAGAAATGAGGCTCTCAGCTGCCACCTTCACTTCTCTCTGCTCACAAACCTCCAGCCAGGAGACAAAGCTCAGCGAGGCTCCTGCAAGGAATGGGCGCCCCAAGGAAAGCTGAGCAGCCTGCAAAGCTGTGGAACTGCAGTGACATCAGCACTCAGACATTTCCAGTTGGCTTTTCCAGCACATCCAGGCAATCAGGGGCTCTGGAGCCAGCACACACTGACTCTTTATGGCTCCCCCACTGGGAACACGGCTCTGAGAGACCCACTGCAAGTGCTGGGTCCAAAACACAAACAGGCTCGTTCTGTGCTGAGGGATTTGCCTTCCAAGCCTGGGCAGTGACTGTGTCCTTCAGCCAGAGCTTGTGTGGGGAGCAAAGCTGAAATTCAGCCTTGTGATTCCTGCCCTGAGCTCTCTGACTGCTGGGCATCAGCCTTTGTGCATCTCACACACCTTTTCTGCCACCTGAAATCCCTCCTGACGCTGCTGCTGGCCCTTCCTGGGAAGATGAAAAATTCCTTCTTCTGTTGTATTCCATTTCCCAGTTTGGGGATAAAGCTGAGCTCCACTCTGAAGTGCTGTAAGGGCTGGAGATGAAAATTGACCTTTGATTAGGGAGTGTTTTAGCTCTTTAGTATCACTGGTGATTCTCCAGGATTGTTCCTTCCTTTAACACCACCTGAAGGAAATCCAGCACTCTGATCCCTGCTTTACACGTGGGAAGTAGATGCACTGGGCAGGATAAGAACTGGTTTTGTGCTTTCTTAGTGCAGCAGAAGTGGGGCAGGAACAGAGGAATCCATTGATGTTCTTGAGACAGAATGTTTTACCTTTCCTTGACTGGTCTTTTTTTTGGAGAAAGTAATTTTCCTCAACCTTCCCCCATCTCCTTACTAATGTCTTTCCATGTAGGAATAATATTTGGGATCTGAGATTGTGCCTTCTGAAGTGGTTTCCATCTTGCTGTCCTCCTAAGAGAACTTTCACCTTTATTGAATGATCGTGTTCAGCTACATATAATTACAAATCCATAAAAAAACAAGTCCCCTTGTATTTGTATACACTGCAGCAAAATGTACCTTTAAGGAGAAAACATTGCTTCAGTGTGACTGTCTGAATTTATTGGCTATTAGAAGCCTTACAGTGTATGGCTCACATTTTAGAACTCTTGATTTCGAGCTTAATGTGGTCAGGAAATATAAAAATACATTTATTTATGTCATCTACTAAAAATCTCAGCCTATGTTACTGCAAGTCTAACCCAATCTGTGTTTATGTTGGAGATGAATGATTGGTTTGTAGCTGCCTGTGTTTCTAGCCAGGCTCAATGGAATGATTCTGCAGCACAACTCTGTGTGTATTTCTTTTTTTTAAACTTCTTTTTATTTACTGCATGTGGCAGCAATTTCCTTCCTCCCAGAGCCCACTGCCCAGTTCTCAAGGGCAGTGCAGCTGTCTGATAATAATAATTATTATTATTATCAGGCTGTGCACATGCAGTGCTAGGATTTACTGAATTGTTCAAGGTTGTCAAAATCCAGGCAAATATTTCATTATTACTGATACCTGTTCACTGTTGCAAGCTTGGATTTGATTTACTTTCCCAAGTCTTTGCAGCTGATATTTGCACAAGCTTTCCTTGTTATTAAACTGCAGGAAAATAGATCTGAACAGAATTTCTTCTGACATTTGATAACTGATATCTGTGTCAGGCTGCAGCAGTTTTCCTGTGGTACCTTCTTTCCCTGGAGCTTTAGTTCTGGTTTTGTTCCTGGGCTGAAATCCCACAGAGGGATCTCAGCTGAGCTTCCACATCCCAAGAACCAGGTGTGGTTCCCCTGAGCTGGGACTGCAGAGGGGTTTCAGACACAGCTGAGAGCAGCTCTGCCCTCCTGCCATCAGCACTTTGACCTTTTTGTCCAGCAAATTTTCCATCCTATGTAGGTGGACAATGATTCTGAACATGATGCAAATTATTTCCTTTTAAATGTGAAGGCTCCCTGGTTGGAAACACCGTGTCCAGGGACCTGGGGCTGTACTGCTCCCTCTGAACAGAACACACTTGTTGCCTTAAACTTTAGTGACTGTAGGATCAAACTCTAAGTTTCAAATATGTTGAAAGTAAAATTTCTTTTCCCTCTGAAAGTGAGGGTGAATAACCAACTCAGTAAAAAAGGTGTAAATAATACAGAGCACAAAAAGCCATGAAGATCTGGGGTAAAAAATCAGGGAAAGAAAAAAATAGCATTCAAAGTCTTGCTTGGGAGTCCAGAAGTTTGCCAGAAAAGCTGAGGTTGGTGGAAAGGATTGTGGGACTTCTTTGGATAAAAGCAGGAGAAGAACAGAAGAAAAACTAAATCACTGTGCCTGGAACTTTCATATCTTCCATACCATACTCCAAAATGAGGTTTGGATCACTCATCCACCTTCCCAGCTCCTGGGGAATTCATACCTTGGGGTTATGCACCCAGGGAGGAAATAATGTTTTAAGTATCTTTGGGTTTCCATGTCTTCTCTACTTTGTGTCTCCTTTCGTACATAAAGACTCTTCAAACAACATTAACGTGTGTTACAGAACTGAAATAATACATGTGTGGGATAAATCTTTCACAAGGCTATTTTTAAATTCATATTAGCACCAATTTAGTTTTAAAAGTCATACCTGCATCTGTCAGTATCAGAGCTCTGCTCATCCTGCAGTGCTGTACTTAATTTTTGTTGAAAGATACTCTAAAATTATGGGAGAGTGTTGATCATGCCAATATATATCTTTTAATTGGGATGTTCTCATGAGTGCCATCACCCAGCAAACAATCCCAGTGTAAATATGTGTAGAGCTCCCAGCCCTTGCAACACAGTATGAAGAGTTGGGTGATTTTAAAGGAGCTGCTTTGTTTGCTCTAGGAATTCATCCATCTCTGGGGCAGAACTTCCAGCTGTTTTAACAGTGTGTGTCAGGGTTAGCAGCCAAGTCCTGAATATTCTCAGCTCCTCAGGCCAGCCCCTAAATGCATATTGTGAAGAAAAGAAAAAATAAAATAGGAAAACCCCCCACAAAACCAGTTTGGGAAAGGCCTTTTTATGGGTGTGCTTGAAAGAAAATCAGCCAGAAATAATGTCCATCAAGCAATTCCATGTAGGAAAGTGGGACAGTTCTGTAAAACAAGGCTTGAACCCCAGCAGCAATGGAGAGTGTGTTGTTCTCCATGGGCTGTCTCTGGATATCCCCTTTATGAAGGCTTTTGACTTCTATAAGGGTTTCTGTACAGATTTGCCATAAAGTAGCCGAGGTCTCCTGGGCTCCTCTGCCTTGTCCTGCCACAAACATCTCATCCAACAGCCCTGGTTTGGGAAAGGAGCCATGAGGGAAAAAAAAGAACAGGCTCCTTTTGTAGCTAATAACTTCCTTTAATTGGTAATTAAGCTGCCTGCTACTTATAAATGTCAATAAAGGTCAAAATATTTAGAAGCAGAATCGTTTTAGTGGCTTCCCATTTCTCATTGCATAAGCTGCCTGCTCGGACCACACACAGGCACATTTGAAGATGGTTTGGATTTCAGAGCCCTCATCTTCCCACCAAATTCTTCTCTAAAGCAGCCCAGAAGGGACAGAGCAGCTTTAGTCAATAGGAGGGAGGATGTGAACGGAGTCTTCTGGGTGAGCATTCCTCACATTTTGGAATTGCACCGCAGGCGCTGGGCTGGAGCAGGCAGGGCTGGCCAGATGGTGCTCTCATTTATTCCTGCATCCAGGGAAAGAGAGGGGCTGCATCCCATCCATGTGCAAAAACACTCAAGGAAAAGCTGCCTGCTAACAGATTAAACACCAACTGCAGCTTGGAAATGAGAATTAGTGTAAATCCTGTTGTTTCTGTCGAGCAGGGAAAAATACAGAGGGTTTTGCTTGTGGAGTTAACATGTACAAACACTTATCCTCACTGCATGGATCTGCTGGTTTTGTGAGCACTCTTCCCACTGAAATTAATCAGTTTACAAGGGGGCAAGTGAGGGGACATTTGGCTTTGAAGAGTGCAGAGAATGTATTCCCAGAGGGATCTTTGATCTTTTTATGGTGTTTTGTTTCTGAAGTGTGTGTGTGTGTGTCCTGCAGGGATTTGGCATTTTGGAAATCAGAGCCATGGAGACTAGACTTTGATATTGCACTGAATATAGCTGGAATAGTAAAATATGAATATGGCCTCCCTTTTAATGCTTTCCCAAAGGATCCTCAAGAAGCTCAGAGCCTGATTTACTATTCCATGAGCTCCCTGTGTAGGACAGGCTGGGGTTTTATGGGAGGACAATGCAGTGGTGCTTTGTTGAATCTGGAGGTGGAGATGAGCTGACCAGGAACTCAGGTAGAGCTGGGAATGGGAAATCTTTCCTTCCAGACTAAACTGGGGATGTTGGTGAGGGTGCCACATGCCCCCAGCTCAAGTTTCCTCTTGGCAGCCTCAGTCTGGAGAGGTGGGAGACCTGAAAATGTCCTGGAAGGGCAATGTCCTCTTGGCACATTCATCCTGCCTGGGAAGTTCCCTCTGGAGCCCCCAGCCCAGCCAGGCCCAGCTGGCACTGGAGGCCAAGATTCCATGGGCTCCTGGGTATGGAAAATAATTCCAGCCACGTGGAATCTCCAGGTTTTCCTGGGGCAGATTTGCTGCACGGTGTGATCCCTGTTACTGGGTAACTGATCAAACATTGCTGGTTTTACAAATAAAGGTACTTTTGCCATAAAAACATTGAGCCAGGGGTGCACGAGGCACTTGTGCTGGTGAGATTCCTGCTGCCTTGTTTGCTCCCTGTGTCAGCCCCAGATGTTTTCTGCAAAGATTTGAAGGAAGTGGCTGTGAAGAGCAGCTTTATAGATCCAAGTGGTTCAAAAGTCAAAAATGCTCTCTAAAGTCAGGAGATTTTGTTAAAGACCATAAGCTTAAAGCAGATAAGTATGCTTTCAAAATTCATTGTTTCCTGGGTGTTTTAGAGTCGTTGGAATATTTGTATCTATTTGCTTCCAAACTTTTATTCTGTAATTGTGATGGAGGGAAGCTTCTTATTAACAACTCTGAAACCAGAGCACTCTGAAAATCACTTTTATGATTTCAGAAGCTTCTCATTTGCTAATAATACAAGTAATTATCCCAGAAGAGCAATTGAACTGTTTGACCATCATACCAGAAAAATAATGTGCATTTTGATGTTAAAGACACAAACATGAATTAAATAGCATTTTGAGAGTTTTGAGATGAAGTTTGTATTGCTTCATCTTTCATAAATCCTCTCACCATTTGACTGAGGATGGTAATGTCTACATGTCCATCTTAAGAGCCAAAAATGGACAAATGAAGATAAACACTCAAGGAATTTAAGCTTTCATTTTCTTCTCACAGTTTCTGTAACATGATTAGGGTTTGTCCTGATCCTTCTGCTAAAACTCTTCCCCAGTACCAGCACAGCCCTGCACCAGGCAGGATTTGTGTCTGTGCCTCCCTGTCTGCCCCAATCCATCCCTGTCCCACATCCTCCAGCTGATGGAATTTGCAGATTATTGGAGGAGGAACAGAGGAATGGGAAGGATGACTTATTTCTTACATCATAATTCTGTTCATCTTCAGTGGGACTGAAGGAAAATCAAAAAGAGGAAAAAAAAATGAGTGAAAGATTAAAAACCAAAAGATATTTAAAAAACAGAAGATGAAAGAAAATAATTCCAAAGTGTAATTGCAGTGGCTGATTATTATTATGCCAAAATGAATCTATATATTCTCCTGGGATATAGGTAAGAAGCAGTGAAGGAGTTAGGAGGAAAGTGGGAAGAGCTGGGCTTTTCCTTTCCCTGAACCAGTCTCATCTCCCTGCAAGTTTTTGTGTGGCTTGAGTGGTGTGGAAATGCCTGTGATCACTCCTCAGGAATTCTTTCCTGTGCTCCTTCCTCTCCTCATCCACACAAACAGTAAATCCCTGCTGTCAGTCCTGTACCCCTGTGCTCACAGAACGCTGAGCACTGACAGCTCCAGCCACCAACAAATGGTGCTGCACATTTTCCTTATGGTTTCCCAGCACTGAGTGTATGATTTACATCCTTCAGCCTCCCAAGTGCTCCACTGGGTGTCCTTTAATATTGCATTATATTACTCATGATGCATAGTCGATTCCACTGCTTCCATTTACTTTAGCAATGATAAATGGCACAAACTGGACGAGAAGTTTATAAATTTTAAGTGCTTTGTAGGCAACTGTTACCCAGAGAAATTTTCAAACTGTTTGTTACTTTGGGTCATGGAAAAATTGCTTCCAGAAGCTTGGTTAATGAGTTTCAAAACAGGGTAAAATGCATGAATTCTTTATGACTAAGAGGCATATTAGTGTCAAGATTTTCCCTTCTGTAGGAATCGTCAATTCTGCACAGTTAATATTTAAAAAGAGTTACAAAATTATAGCAGAAAAACTCAAGGAACTTGCAATTTAGTTTATCTCACTGTAATGGCTTCCTAAAAACTGTTCAGCTGCAGGGGCAGGGCTGGAGCATCGTGGCCCTGACGATTCCTGTATATGGAGAGTTGAGGCAGCTGCAGTAACCCATGCCCTGCTCAGTGTGGTGTCAACACCAGCCTGTGTCATCCCTCTCCTGGTGTTTGGAGCATCCCAGAGTGGAGGGAGCTGGAGTTTGTGCCCTTGGTCTGGCAGTGCTGCTTCCCCGGGGGTGATTTGGGCAGTCTGTGTATTCCTGCTCCCTCTGGTTTGTTGGCCGTGGATGAGCCACGCTGCAGGATGGAAATAGGGCTGCTGTCCGTGCTGCTGGAATGGTAAACAGCAGCCAGCAAAGCAGGAGGACAGGGGAAATTGGGAAGGAGTTAAGGAGCATTTACAGGATCCAATTCTCTCCATTTCCCACAAGCAGCGAGGTAAAGCACTCAGTGAGAGCAGGATGGGATGATGGCTTTGCTACAAGGAAATGCTGAACTTTGGGCATGGAACACAGCCAGAAAGGTTCATTCCTATTTAACCCTCGCAGGAGGGGCCACTTGTGTCCTGCCTGACTGTGAGAGCTCACGGTCCCCAAAATTAGTCCTGAGGAAATCGGGTCTGCCCAAGCCCCAGCAGTGCTTGATAGAGGGGATCGTGGCTTTAAACTGCCAGAGGCAGGGTTAGATGGGATACTGGGAAGGAATTCCTGGCTGTGAGGGTGGGCAGGCCCTGGCACAGGGTGCCCAGAGAAGCTGTGGCTGCTCCTGGATCGCTGGAAGTGTTCCAGGCCAGGTTGTGCGGGGCTTGGAGCAGCCTGGGATAGCGGAAGGTGCCCCTGCCGTGGGGTGGAAGGAGATGAACTCTAATGTCCCTGCCAGCCCAAACCATTCCGGAATTCCGGCTGGGAGGAGCGGGCGGTGCGAGGAGCCGGCAGCGACCGCACGATGGCAGCGTGGGATCGGCGCTGCGGCCGCGGGAGCGCCCAGCGGGGAACGGGAACCACCGGGATCGGGGCATGCGGGACAGTCCCGGGGGAACGGGAACCACCGGGATCGGGGCATGCGGGACAGTCCCGGGGGAACGGGAACCACCGGGATCGGGGCATGCGGGACAGTCCGGGGGGAACGGGAACCCCCGGGATCGGGGCATGCGGGACAGTCCGGGGGGAACGGGAACCACCGGGATCGGGAGAGCCAGGACCATCCCGGGGGAACCGGGAACTCCCGGGATCGGGAGAGCCAGGACCATCCCGGGGGAACCGGGAACTCCCGGGATCGGGAGAGCCGGGATCATCCCGGGGGAACCGGGGCCATCCCGGGAGAACCGGGAGCATCCCGGGCCCGCTGCCCTGCCGGGGCGGCCGGAGGGACAGGCTGCAGCAGCAGCAGGACACAGAACGCCACTGTGCACGATAATCTTTAGCCTTGTGTTCTCCCCCTGCAAGCAGCCGCCGCAGCAGGTCAGGGTTATTTTAAATGAGACTTTGACATTTTGCTTTCCTGTGTTTTGTGGTTTCCCTTCCCCCGCAGCCCAACCTTTGTGGGGATGGTGGAAGAGGTGGGAGCCCGAGCGGTGAAATGGGAGCTCACAGGAATATCACAGTTTGCAGAGGCTCCTTCACTGCACAGCATGCACAGAGCCGGGCAGGCCGGCAGGATCCATCCAGGCTCCAAAGAAATCCTCAATAAAGAGCCCAGCCTTCAAAGCCGTGGCTGTGAAAGCACGTGGGTGATAGGCACTGGGGAGGATCTTTGAAAGCCTACACAAAAATAAGGCAGAACTGCTCATATCAGATCCATCTGGTAGAGCTGCACAAAAACATCCAGCCAGGCTTTCCTCTATTCCTTACAAACTGTGCTTACATTATATACATTGTCCCTATTGTGCATTGTAGGGGATGGTCTCTCTCAAATGCCAGCGTCTTCTGGCTTTCATTTGTTCCCAGACCTCCCACCAAGTGGCTGCTGATTGAAACCCTTTTTACTCTCCTGCCAGGTTTAGCAAAAAGGGCTTGGTGTACTCAGGGCCTTTGATCTATCTGGGATGAACATTTTCATTGAAAGAGGTGGATGAGTCACTCTATATTTGACATGGAGCTATCTTGGAATACTTCTGGATTTGCCTTTTCAAGCTCTTTTGTAGTTTTCTTTTTTTTTTTTTCTCTCTTTTTGCATGTGGCTATAAATATTTTTTCTCTGCGAGAAGCATGAAGCTCTTTTTTGGAAATGAAAGAACCCTATTCCAAATAGGAAAAACACACTTAGCTAAGGTTTGTGCAGTGCATATTTAGTGGTGGAAGGTGCTGTGTTGGCCCTGCCTTGCTTTTCAATACAATATCCTGCAGTGTGAAATGAATGGCTGTATTTAGAGGTATCTGGAAGTGATGACTGATGTTTGGAGAAGTTACAAGGCTTTTCCTTTTCCACATGAACTCTCCAACCTGGCATTTCCACAGCAGTGAAATACTTCTGGGGCTGAGATCATCTGATTATTATTTCCTGTGTCATGTGCAGAATTTATTATTTTGTTGAATATTACAAATATATTCTTAAGTTGCCTGAGTTTGGGGTTCTTCTGCAAAGTTCACGGGTGTAACAGGGATATTGGACTGGCAAAAATAACTTTTTCTCCCTGGATATTATTTTGCTGTGATTCGTGAATGAAAGTCAGAAATGAAGTAGGGGGAAGGGAGAGTGAAATTCCCTAAAAATGCAATGGAGATCTCTGGAAAAATTAAAATACATATTTTTGCACTAGTGGCTGCTAAAAGCCAGAAATTTGACTTTCTATTTGTGTCCAATTATTTTTTCTTCTCTTCTTTGGGAAAGGTGAACACTTTTGTGCTAATGCAGGATTATTCCTGGTCACAGCAGAATCATTGCTGCTACTGGGAATTGCAGAGGGCAATGGGTTCATTGCCTCAAATATTTTCATGAAGATTTTTAATCTATTTTATACGTCTAGAAACTGAAACAGAACAGGCTAAAATCTTAAATTGCCCAGAGAAGTCCCAACCTAGGGCATTCTGTGATTCTATAAAATCCAGTAAAAGCTCTTCAAATAAATTGTGACATTAAAATGCCAATTAAAATGTGTGTGCAGTCCTTGCAAGGATTAAATCAAGATATCAGAAATAATGAGAGTTATCTCCCACCTCAATGCTGTTGTTTTAAACTGGGCTTAATTCTCTAAAAGCACTCAAATGCCACGTAGGTCTTGAGCTGTCTTCTGTGCTGCTCAGAGCAAGGTCTTTTTGGGCTCTTTTGCTTACAAATTGAGTGGGAGAATAAATAATTTAAAAAAAAAATAAATTTTGGCATCTGGATTCTTGCAATTTGTGTATTTGTAACACCACCCATATTTCTTCCTCCCTTGTTTTGGAATATTGCATGGTATGTGGGTCTTCATTAAGGGATATTTTGTCCTTTGGCTTATTCTACACATGATTACACAGTAGCCATCCGTTCCCAACATCTGTGTTTATGAAAACCTTTCCAATAAATCTGTGCAGAAGGGAACTGTCCACATTTCCTCCAAGTCCTGCAAAAGATGCTGTTTTTCTTTGTGATGAATTGGTTAAAGATTACCCAGCTGAGATGTTTGGTTTTTAGGTGAACCTTCAACATTACCCCAGAAGTGGATTGGAAATGGACCTGGGTGGGCAGGCAGTGCCTCCAGGGCTGTCCAGGACACCTAAATCCTCATCCTGGATGGCAAAGCCAGCTCAGAGTGTCCCAAGGAGAAGATCTAAGGAATGACTTGGGCAATCAGCTGGTTTGCCTGTGTCACCCTCTGTTCCTGGTGCAGCTCCCCCGCTGGATCAGAACCCCTTGGCACAGAGCATTGGTGTGGGATTTTGGCCAGGATTGCCAGCTCTGTCAGACAGGGCTGTTCCCAGGCAGATTTTTGGCTCCCTGATTGCAGTCACATGAGGGTGAATGGCTCCAGTTGTGGCTGTGGAACAAAAGGCACCAACTGTCCCAGTGCTGGGGAGGGAGCTTGTGAGAACATCAGCAGCCACCACAGCTGTGGGCTCTTGGCTGGGCAGCTTCAGCTCCTGCTCAGCTCTCACACCCAGCACGTTTTGGAGCACATGGGTTTGAGTTTCACCAGTGAGGGACAGGCTGGGAGTCAAATCCCACAGGTGATGCCAATCTGGGCAGAATCTTTGTTAGGTTATAGGGAGCACCTGAAAACCTTTACAGAGCTGACGAGCTTTTATCAGGGGGCAGAAGTAGCTTGGAAGTCTTTTTGTGGGTGATAAATTTTGGGTAGCTCACCCTGCTCTGGATGTCTCTAAGGCCCAGGAATTATGAAGACAGCCTGGATTTTAAAAAGCTTCACCACTCAGCTTTTGCTCAGGTAACACTGCCTTTAACTCTCGGGGTGCTTGTGCTCTATGGTCTGTGGCACATTTATTGCAGACTAAATTCTCAGCTATCATCAGAACTATTTGTCTGCTCTGCAAAACTTACAGAAACAGAGGTTGGTGCCCTCCAAACTTCTAGATTCAGGACTTACTGTTTTTCTTTGAATAACTTCTGTTAACATTGGCAACAGGGCCTGGGTTAATTTATCTTGGGACTGGGAGTGTTGAACAGGTGTGAGGACAGGGGTGTCTGAGGTGGTTTTTTTTATTTCTTTCTGTCTGTGCTCAGTGACTTGGCCAGACTCAAGGATGGTGCAGAGGGACTGGGTTTGGAGTTGTGTAACTCAACCTGAAGAGTTACACAAAGATTGATGAATCAGGAACTGGCCACTGTTGGATTAAGCTCAGTCAGATGCTATTAGAGCATAAACCCTGATTCTTTGGGGCTGAGAGCACCTGAACTTCAGACCTGCTCATGTTCCTGTGTGTTGTCCCTACAGCCATTATATGGCACTGTGAAACCACTGCTCTGCCCCCATGTAACCTTAAATTGAAGAAATTCTTACTGATACTCACTTTCTGGTCCTTGGACAAAGGATTTGTTCTCTGGCAGTCACTTGCCCATCAATAAAGCTGCAGTGTTTTGTTTCTAATCCCAGGGAGAGCCAGTTTTCATGAAATTAAGGAAATGTCTTGCTTTTCTCTGATGTGAAAAATCAGACTTTTGAGGGCAGTATATCATAATCTTTAAATTCCTAGAGCTCTCCTTTTCCTGATATAAGTAGTCCTGAACTGAAAGTTTCCTGAGTGTTAAGAAACAAACATTTTGCTCACTTTCTCCTCCAAGGTCTCAGGGATTCAGTGGGAAAAGGCTCAGGCCTTTGTGGAGATGTCGTTATCTGTCAGCTCTCTTTAAACTCCTTTGAGGGATTTTTATAACATTGTTTTTCCTTTCTTCTCATTTGTGTTTTACATACAAGTCCTGGTATTTTGGTTTAGCCCACAAACAACATGAAGCCTTAATTTTTCCTGCCTACTGCAAACCAGACTTTTCCCCAGCATCAATTATCCGGAAGGGAGCTGCGGATGTAAAACCACACCAAAAAGTTTGAGGCCCATCCAAAAGTATTGGAGTTTCTTGTAAAAGTCCCTGTTCCTCAGTGGTGTTGTCTTTGGGCCACCTTGTTTTTCACCATGGCTGAGAGGTGCTGCCCATTTTACCATCTTCTTCCTCATGGTGGTTGCTCTGGCAAACAGGAGATATGTGGTTGTTGCTGAGGAGAAAAGAGCTCCCACAGCTTCTGTAGAATTTCTCATTTTTGGGAATGTTGGGCTGTGGAAACCCAACCTAGAACTGAGGTTATGACAAACTGGTTGTGTGCAACTCTCCCTTCCAGTGACCAGTGCACTAAAGTTTGTTTTCTAGGAAGAAAATTTTTCAATTTTCTTTGTTCTTTAAACAAAGGCTGGACTTTGTTTAAAGAGATGAAAGTGTTTGTGTGCTGTGTGTGGGCAGGTTTAGCAGGGGGGGCTGATGGGACCCTATGGAAGGCACTCCTTGATCACCCCAGTCTGCAGCCCAGCAGTTTCACTGAACTGCCACTGACTGCAGCTCATCACTGCACAGGGCTGTAAAAGGGGATGGCTGCAGCCCACCTCTCCCAGGCTCTGGAGCTGCCTCGGGTGATGGGATCTGCAGGGATGAGGTGACACTGGACAGGACAAACTTCCCCTGGCTTGCCAAAGCTCCCTCAGAAAGAATCCACAGAGACAGCAACAGTAAATGGCATTTAGATCTCTCAGTTATGCACCAGAGCCATAATGCCCATTTTATTTCTTATTGTTTGTTTCTTACTGAGCTGCAGGGAGCAGGGAAAATACAGTCAGGAAGAAGTTCAGTCCACAATGCTCTGATATTTGCATTTTCTGCCCCAAAGTATTTGCTGCTGGGAGCCACTGGAGACAGGATGCTGTTCTATATGGACTTCTGATCTGATGCAGGTTGATTGTTTTCCTGCTTTTAAATACTTTAGGGCTGGATTTTGGCCAGATCTCCTGGGGTCTATATGAAGATAACAAATCAAAATGTCTTCCCCAAGGAGCAAACAATTTAAGCACAAGACAAGAAAGACACAGGAACAGAGACAGTCTGGGGAGTATTAAGAACAAGTTTAAAATTTCCAGCTATTAATGAGAAAAGGTCTTTCATTTTTCATCCAGCTCTGGGGAGGACATCTGAAGAGTTTGGATTTCAGTTTCACGGTCTGGGAAGCCGTGCTGGCAGCATTGTTGTTTATCTCTCCTGAGAAACAGCATGTTTCAAGTTGATTCTCTATCAAATAAAGGTTTAAGAAAAATATTTTGTTTGCTGCTTTCTCAGCTGTGCACAGCATTTGTCTTCATCCTTTGCTGGTATAATATTATAATAGTTTCTTGTAAGTGCTGAGCCTTTACTGCTGACAGCTGCTGAGAAATGATGCTGTCATGAATCATGCTTGCAAACACAGTTCTGTGATGTGACCAGCTCTCAGCCCCCATAATTAACAGCCAATTACTTCCTCTCCGAGAAGCCAAAACTCCAACAGATGAAAGAAATAGTGTTGTGGGAGCAGATGTGTTGTATCAGTTCCTGTGTCCTTTGCAAACAGACAAACACTGGCTTACATGGGAGTGCAGCAGTGGAAGTCCCTAAAACCACGCCTGGGTTTGGCCATCTGGGCTCGGAGTGCTTGAGGAGAGTGAAAGGGACGAGGAGGAGGAGGAGGAGGAAGGTCCATCCCAGCTGGGCTGCAATGACAGCAGGTCACCACTTCGGACTTTCCTGCCCGTTCCCTGCAGGGCACAGCCTGTATTTATGAATGGGGGTGTGCACGGGGAGGGGAGAGCTGCAGGCTGTGGGTGCCAAACCCTGCTGGGATGGTGCCAGTCCTGGGCTGCAGCCTTTTGTTTCACCAGGACACCCAAAGCTGAGCCTCTTCCAGCTGCAGTTCGTGTGGCACAAACCAGTGTGGTTTAGGAGACAGGGCTGGGGAATGGGAACCAGCAGCTCCTGAGCAGAGCCTACAGTCAGTAATTTACTGACTTTGTCTCCTCTTTATAGATTGTTTTTTAGCAGAATTTAATTTTTCTTGGTTCACTTGTATCATCTGTGCAGGACTGATTTCCTGGGAGCAGTTTTGAGCCTGTAAGATGTTCCCAAATTTTCTCTTTGTTCCATCATTTTGTATGTGCAGTACTTGACTGAGCAACTAAATTCTGCATCCTGAAAGGCTGGCTGTGAAATTATAAGCAGAAAGTGTAAAATCAGGATTTCAAAAGGAGCCTTTACTGTGGATGTTTCATTATCAGTCCTCCATATAGTCCTTGGTTTTATCCACATAACATTCACTGTTGATATTCATTGATATAATGAAATGTATGCAGAGATAACAAGGACCTAAATTTAACTAAAGGGTTCTCTTTTATTTGCTTTATCATAGCTGGTATAAGGGTGGTGGTGCCACCAATCTCCTTTCCCTAAATATGTGATGGAATTTTAATTAAAACTTTCTAATGGTCCCCAAAGTGGAAGGATAAAAGTGGGTGTGAATGCTGTTGTAGTAAATCTATGTGTGCCATGAAATGAGCATTCTTAAATATTCTGCAGTGTTTTTTCTCTCTGGATCTCCTCAGAGTTGCTACCAACAGTCTGGCTTTGGAGAAAGCTACTTTCCTGCCTCTGCTGCTCCTATAAAATGTGTTCAGAACATTTACAGGAGGCTGGAGGAGTTAGTATTTCTGTAATTCTCTAAACATTTGAAAATGTAAAATATTTGCAGATGTAGTGCCATGTGTAACTCCATAACAAATTTTTATTCCTTGTATACTAAATTTCTGAATAGCAAGAAGTCTCTTGGCTGGCTGCTCCTCAGCTGTGAGGCTTTGAGAGATGCTTTTTGGGGAATGAGTCATGCAGGCTGTGCTCCCAAGCCAGGCTTTATCACCTCCCACCCCGGTTTGTTGTTGCTCTCACATCAAGAGTGGTGCAAAGCCAGAGCCTGCTCCTGTCTTTGAGCATCCTGAGTTCAGCTGGCTCTGTGATTCACACCCTGGGATCAGCCCCACTTCAGAATGGATCAAGGAACAGCTTCTCTTGCTTTTTAACCTTCTGTAATTTGTACCAAGGCTTTCCTCTGCAGTTGCAAAATCTGCGTGTGTGAAAGCTTTGCTCACCAGCAAACCCTGTCAGCCTGACCAAAACCGAGTTTCATAATGTGTTATTTGGATTGTGAGAGTCTCCTTCTCTCCTCACCACCCTTCCTCCACAGAATTCAAAAGGTTTTGTGGAGTTTAACTTGGCCTCTCCCCCTTTAGAGTTGCATGATGCTAATGAAATAACTCTCAGCTCATCCAGCTGGGTTTATGGAGCACATGGCACTCAAATTCAGGCTTTGTGGTCAGCAGAAACCCCCCACATCTAATGAACAAAGAGAATGCTTTTCCAGGAGAGCAATGCTTGGGTGAATGTGAGAGCCTGAGAAAAACCCAAACATTGCCTTTTCTGCTCAACATGCCTGTAAGGAACATGATCTCCTCAACTTCTGCAGGGCTCCAGCAGCACCCAGGCCAGCCTTGTGCTCCTGGGGCACTTCCAAGTGCCATCCCAAACCACTTCCTCTCTGTTTAATGTTTTGCTGGTGTGTTTCCTTCCCATTTATCTTCATCTCCCTGCCACTGGCAGCCCAGGAGAGAAAGCAGCTCATGCTGCTAATGGGGACAGGGAGGTGGTGCTGGGTGGCAGGGCTGTCTCTGACCTGGAGCATGGGGAAAGATCATCCACACATTCCTGCCCATTCCCAGAGTGCCTGGTCCAGCCCTTGGTGTCCCTATCAGCCTCCCAGCTGTGCTGGTATCCCACAGGAGGACAAGCCTGGAGGTGCAGTTCTGATTTTGGAGATGGCTTTGGGTTTTATTTCTGTTGAGTCTCAGTTTACAGGAAGAGCTTTGTAAGTCTTTGGTGAGAACTGGACCTCTAAAACCCATTTCTGGGAATGTTGTACCTGCAAAAGTCCCAGAGATTGCCCTGGAGGCTTCACTCACAGCACTGCTGGCAAGAGGGGCTCATAAGGCAGAATTGCTGCTTTAAACTTTCTATATCCCATGTCTCTTAAAACCATTGTAATCAGTTTATTTTAGGACAAGCTGTCCAATGACATCCTGGTCATTAAAAAAATCAACAGGAAATTCTGAATATGAGTCATGCCTTTGTCTTAGTGTTTTTCAAGGATTTTTGGAATTTATTAAAAAAAAACCAAAAAACCAAAAAAACAGAAATCCTTGATGTTGACAGAAACAGCCTCAAAGTCCAAGTACTGAGAAGTCCCTTAACAAGAAAAGAATGTCTGTAAACTCTATTATTTACTTGGTATCAAGTCTTTCTGATTAACCAATACCCCACAACTCTCCCAAACCCCACAACTTCCAGGCTCATCCTTGGGTTTTGGGGACAGACCCACTGTCCTGGCTATTTCTCTTGCACCTGGGAAAGCTGAGTTTAATGCCTTGGTGGTAGGAAAGCTCTGCACTGTGGGACACTGCAGAAATCCCAGATGTTCCTGAGAATCAGATGCTTTAGGAACATGCAGGGATTAATCCTGTGCTCCCATCTGGAGCTCACAGGCTCCTGATAAATGCATGGATGGAGCTGCCAGCTCACTGCATTCCAAAGGAGCAAACTGCTGTGGAGCAGCATGGAAAATGGGAGCACACTGGGAGGGACTGAGACTGCAGAGGTTGGAGCACTCAAGCCAATCCCTGTCTCAGGTCTTTTAATAATTGAGGGCAGGGAATTATTCTCAATCACATGAAAAAAAGCTTATATCAAAGTAGTATTGAAAATTTACTGTAGTGAACTGTACAATTTGCCTTGTCCTCCTCCTGCCTTTCATGGGGAAACAACAGGAGTTACACAGAGGGATGGAGATGAAACCATACATCCTCTGGTTGTCCTGAAGTCCTTTGCCAGGAGATTTTAGGGCAGTCCTTGTTCTCAGGAGGGGGATCATCTGTTTTTTGTGTGAGATTAGGCTACTAAATATTCATGCTCAAGTGATGGACTTTTAGCCAATGGAATAAATCTCAAATAAAGGTGAAGCTGGATTCAGACAGGTATTGACCAATGCAGGAACACTTTTACCAACCCCAGCCACCCTGAAAAGTCATGTCAGGCTCTGACATTGCAGCACTGTTGTAAGAGTAACAAAAAACTGAAAGGGAAGGTAGCAAGATGAGCAGTTGGTGGGGTAAGGGAGCTCCTGTCCTCCTTGGAAGAGGAGCCTCAGGTGGAGGTGGCCGTGGCCAGGGTACCAGCAGATGGTGCTCCACAACACTGAATGTTCTCCTCGCAGGGCTCTGGAGGGCTGCGCTCCGATGGCCGCTGGTTCCAGCCCTGTCACCCCGGGCACGGAGAGCTGGCCTGGCTGTCCTGGAGTCATTCTGCATCCAGGCTTGAAGGGGAAAAACATGAGGCGTGGGCAAAGGTCCAAGGCAGAGGCTGAGACAGGACAGGCCCCAGGCAGTGCCCGGCTCAGCAATGAGAGCTGGGAGGGGTCCCCCTTGTCCTGGTGGTGACCGTGGACACCGGGGACTGGGGAGCACAGCGAGCTTTGCCTTGTGCTCCTGACACCTCTGAAACACCCGGGTCACATCCACTCCTGCATCACCCCTGGGACTCCATTTCTGGCTGCAATCTCTGCTGTAGGATGAGGGAGCCTGGGTGATGTACAGCAGGAAAATCTGTTTGCTCAGGGCTTGTTGCTGTTGCTTTGCCATGGGTTTGATTTTTCTTTCAACCCCTACTGTACACTTGGAAAAGGGATCCTGTGCCCCGAGTCAAGTGAATTGATGTTTTGTAAAAGGAGGGTGTAATCATTTATTAGCATTGTGCTGGACAAAGTTCTTTGTCTTTGGAGATTTGGCCGAGTGCCCAGACTCAGGCAGCCTCTGACTTTTGCTTTAGTCTCGAGATAAACTCTCAATGAAACAAGGCTGGAGCTGCCCCAGCTGACACAGATCCAGGGAGCAAACCCTGTCAGGAGGAAGGGCTCGGAGCAGTGCCAAGCCCAGCAGAGATGGCAGAACCTGTTACAGATGTTGGGGCTGGTGTGGGATGTGGGCTGAGGGATCTGCTCACAGCCTGAGCCCTGGTTCTGGTCAGGTTTGACTCCACTGAAGCTGCTCTGCTCATCCCTGTGACCAGATCTGATTAGAAGGGTCACTTTTCTCTCATCTGTCTTTTTAATTTTTTTTTTTCCTATGGAGTATTGAATTTACCACTGCCCAAATATCACAACGTCCCTGGCTTCTTTTCAGCACTTGACTGTGGATTCTGTTTCCTCTGGACACTCACCCCACGTCTGACTTGGGCTTTGTTTGAAACACACCGGCAGCTTCAAGGGCAGAGCCTTGAGCCTGAGCGCCCTTAATTCACTCTGAATGTCACTTTGAGCCTTTTCCCAACGTAATCTCTCCAAAGGTTAATCATAAAGTGAAGGAATGTGCTCTGGCTCCTGACACAATGCCTGACAAATATTTTCAGCAGGCCACCGCTAAAGAAACACAGGTGTGGTCTCGCTCTTAATGTCTCTGTGAGAGTGTTGTATCTTTGGAGAAACAAAGATAAATTGAGAGCTTAACCCATTGGCTTCTTGGCATTTAAAAAAAATTAAACTTCCACTTGTCCTGGTTTTGCTCATCCGTAATTCCCCGGGGGAGATCGTGTTTCAGGGGGATGAAATACGCTTGATGTCTTTATGAAAAATGCAAACAATGTGTTATTTCTAATGATGCCGAAGGTTTTCTGTGCTGTTGAATTCAGCAGGATGCTCAGAAGCCCAGTATTTACACAGTGAACTTTAACTGTTTTGGACTTGGAAACAAACAGTGTAAGGAGTTTAAATAATCTTACTGAAATATATTAATGATTTCTGGGATGATTCATTATTTTTTTAGTTAAGCTTTTTTCTATCATCCAGCATTCTTGTTTAAAAATAAATTGAAAAAAAAGGAGTAATTCTAAAATTGTTTCAGTTTTGCTTCAGTACCAAAGGGGACACACAAATCTGCTTTTAGTAATTGGGGACATCTTGGTTTTTCTTTTAAAGTGCCCCACTATTTTTTCTTAATATAACTTGTCATTTCCTTCTTTAGTCTTCGAGCCTAGAATTAATAGATTTTTGTTTTGTTGTGTTTGTTTCCTGAGATAGGATTGTATAGAGGGAAATGGGATGTTTTATGGAAACATAGGAAATCTTTCCAGCTCCTGTCCTGGTCATGAGCACAGCTTTTACTGAATTATGTAATGTTTACTGTGTCTTGCATCCTCAGAGTAGCTGCACGTCAGGAGTTGACATTCTGCTGTGGGGAGGAATTGCACTGAACTCTGGAACTTGCACGAGTCATTAGAGAGATGAAAGAAAACCCAGTGCAGAGTGTAGAGAGGTCTCTCACACAGCAGCTGCTTTCCTTGTGCAAGCAATTTTTGGTTTATCCTTTTAATTGTCACTTGAGGCTGCTCTCAACCCAAGCACGTTCCTACCCTTTCCCTGAACCCTCCCCTTGGAGAGGGACAGAAGGCAGCAAGGAGGATCCTTTTTCCCACCAGAGGCCCCTTGGTGTGGCTCTGGGGGAGAAAACTTCAATATCCTTTTCTCCCCCTCATGTTTTACCTCTGAGGAGATTACATTTATGAATCAAAAGACTGCTTGAATCCCCTCAGTGTGTTGAATTTTGGTCCCTCCATTGCTTTTCTCAGTGTGTCAGGCAACGTGTGCTGCACAAGGTTTTGGTTTTCTAAACCTTTGGGCAATCACACTTTGATCAGAGGCCTAACTCTTCTCAGCTCTTTGGTTTTTATCCTTTCTGTGCCTCCATGGGGTGATCCTGTTACTCCCTGCTCACAGGTGTGAAAGTAAACCCCAAAAAGATAGAGAATTGCCCCTCGTTTCATAGAAAGTCTGTGGCAGGCCAAGAAATGCAATTCAGGTTGCTAAAACCCTGCGTTAGAGCCTGACCTGTCGCCCTCCTTCCCCTGGGAAAGGTCCCAGGGAGGGGAGATCCCTGCTCATGGAACACTCACAGAAAACCCACCCAGGAATGTGAGTTTTAATGCCATCCTTTAGTCCATGGACTTTCACCGAGGAATTCCTTCCCGAGACACGCAGTCTGGGCTTGACATGAAAAACTGATTAAAGTAGCTGAAAAAATAGAGCAGTGCTTTCCAGTTTCCTCAAGTATCAGTTCCATTTTCCAGTGTCTGAAATCTGGTCAAATTAGAATGTTGCTTTTTGGAAGTCTGAGGGGGGAAAACCCCCTCCTACTGATAGATACTCATTCAAGGCGTGCTGCAAAGTGACCATTATGATATTTCATTTGTCAGCATGTGCTGCACTCACTTGTTCTGGATCCCTTGGGCAGGCTGCCTTCAAATCAATATTAATTATGGACCACTAGACAGTAGCTAATCTGAAAGAAAGAGCAGGTTTCATTTAACAGCTGACTGATGGTTGCTTCTTCCTTGGGGTTTGGTTTAGTTCTGGTTCCTTTTCTTTTTCCCCCTTTTGAGAAATCTCCTATCACAGTATTGGAGCATTAATTATGTTTTGCTTTATTTAGTAATTTTTTTTTTTCAAAAGTATCACAGTGTTTTCCATAAATCTAACAAGGAATTCAGAATATCCAGCATGCTCCTGACTGAGATTCTGTAAGATCCATCAGCACAGTTCAGCCCCAGCTCTGATGCCTTCAGAGAGCTCACCCCTGGGTAACATTTTCATTCCTCCTGGCAGCTGTCCAGTGAACAACAGAGGAACCTGACAAAAGTGGCTTTGAAATGTGTGTTTATTGCATTGTCATGATGCCAGAACGAGCCATTTGTCTGGAATTTGTAAAACTGCTGCTCATACTCGTGTCTGAGATTCTGCAGAGTGATCTGTGCTAGCTGAGAGCTGGATGCTCTGCTGGGCTGGCTGGGGCTGACAGCTGATTTCTGACAGGGGTAGATGTGTCCTGCCCCTCCTTCACTGAGTGTCAGCTGAGAGAGACCTGGGTTTTAGAAGATTTATTAGCAAGTGTGTCAGAAGTCAGTGAAGTTGTGGATGTTGGATAGAAATTTGTTGTAAAGTTAGGTAGGAATAACAATCAAATTAATCACAGAATCATTAAGGTTGGAAAAGACCTTTAGGATCATTGGGTCTGACTGTCACCCAGCACCACCCCCATGTCCACCATTGAACCAAGTCTTCAAGTGCCACATCCACCACATCCCTGGGCAGTTTGTTCCAATGCTTTACAACAAGGCTGGTGATGTGGAAGCGCTCAGGAATTGGAAGAAAAGCTTGGGAAGTTCCTCAGAAGATCTCCCAGTCCCTTGCCATGATCACCTACACCAACATCACTCTTGACAGCTGTTTGTCCATTCTCAAACCTTACAGCTCATGGTCTCCCCAGCTGGATCAAACCAGACTTTCACCAGTGTCCCGAGGGCTCCAGCAGCTTCCTGGCAGAATTTTTTTTTTTTTTCTATTTTAGCCCTGTGATTTTGGGACCAAACCCATGAGAAGCCTAACTAGTGCTTCTCTTAAGAGAAGAAATATGGAACAATAACTAATTTCCATTTTGCTTCTGGTCAGTGCCTCAAATTTGGCATGTGCCTGGCAGTTCATGAAGTTGGAAGTTGTCTCAGTGCAGTTGGATGTGCTGATATTTAGAATTTTTCTACCATGAGTTGTTCCTGGATTTGCGAAGAACAAAGTGTTTCTTGATCTGGCCAGAGTGTCACTGCTACCCCACATTGCTGCAGCTCTGGTTGCCTCTTAGCCCTGCCCTTGTGCTTTTCCAACCGTGGAGTTTGGGCCTCCTTTTTGGAGATTCCAATATCTATTAATCAACATTCTTGGGTCTTCCTTCATCGCCGTAACTCACTCGAGCCCGAGCAAGAAGAAAACTGTCAGCTCTCCCTGTAAACTGAGCCACCAGAGTCCTGAATAGTGCTGGAATTTTATTTATTAAGCAAAGACTCTTGGATTTCTGGCTTTTGCTTTGGAATGGCAGCCGGGAAACTCTACCCTGCCCCGCGTGTCCCTGGGGAACGGAGCCTGCATAGAGCAGGCAGGGCAGGGGTCAATCTCATGGTGGAGGTGGCCCAACCACAGCTGCTTTTCGACAGCTTTTAAAGGAAGGAGGGTCTTCATGGAGCTTAGCACAGAGTCCTCCATGCCAGGGAAGGAACATCTGCTGAAGGAATCATAAGGGAGAGACAATCCCTGCTGCTCTCCTCCTTATTCCGTAGCGCAGCTTTGCATCTGTTACCTTTAAATCCTAAAGAAAAACCTTTAAAAAATCATTTGGGTCTTAGGTGAAGGTATGGCAGAAACTCACTGTAATTTTTGGGGTTCCATTTTAGGCAGCAAACTGTAAATACTTTGAAAATCATAACAGGGTTGCACCCTGAACACAGCTGGGGAGTGGTGTGGTTTTGGTGTTTTACACCAATATCCTGAGCTGAAAGGGACTTGCAAGGATTGTCAGATCCTTGGCCCTGCACAGACACCCCAGGAATCATTTCCTTGCTTGCTTTGCCATCCATGTCCATGGGAACAAGGGTTCTCCCTGATGAGAGATCGGCACTGCCATTATCATACAGATTTCTTTGAAAATTGGGGGGAAATGAAACAATGCAGCAAACAGTGTGAACACTGAGGAATGCTTATCTTTCCATTCTCAGTGCTTTAGGAAATATCCCTGGGGAAGCTGTGGGAGGTAGACTCTAAACTCTCCAGACATTTAGATTAGGGAATTTAAGAATTTCGGGAAGTCTGAATTTTTTTTACAAATTGGAATGGGCATCATGTGCTTCCCATAATCAAGCATATCTAAACATGATTGCAAGTTACTCATTAGGATATATCAGAAAAACCTTTAAAACTAATCTTTGTTATCATTCTGTGGTCCACTTTCTCATATCTTATGGTCCTTAGTTGAAAACACACACAATTGGGAGCAGAAGTGACTTCCCTTTTTTGAAAGGCTGTTGTAAAAAGAAAAGTTATGTGCTTCCACTTGTACGAGCACAGAAATAAGTACAATTGAAACATAAAAGCAATAAACAAACATTCACAGCTTGGACTTCTCTTTTATTTTTGTTAAAAAAAAATTAAAACAAACTAGGCAACACTCCAGGAAATGGTTCTTGGTGTTTTAAATATATTGTTTTAAATTTAGGTGATCCTTCACTTTATTAAGTGGGTGGGGGGATTAAGAAACATTGTTGTGCATTACCTGTTTATAAACTCTGCCTCCAGAAATAACTGAGGGGCACAATTCACATCAGCACTATCAGAAAGCAGATCATCTAAATCAAAGCTTAAAGCTGAAATTCTTGTTTACCATTTTAACTTCACCTCATTTACTGTGTTTCTATTCAGATGAAGATGTAAATAAGATACAAAAAAGAAATTGTTGTAGGCCGGATGTGAACTGAGATGCAAGAACCTTTTCCAGTGCTTTGTGTCCCACTTTTGACCTTTGCTTGTGCAAATGCCTGCCTGCATTTGCAGGCACAGTCACTCCAACCTCCCTCGTTGTGTCATGTACAATTTCTGCTTGACTCTTCATGGTTGTTGAATATCCAGAGAGCTGTGGCTGTCCCATCCCTGGCAATGTCCAGGACCAGCTTGGACGGGGCTTGGAGCACCCTGGGATGGTGCAAGATGTCCCTGCCCAGGGCAGGGGGAGGAGTGCCCTGGTCTGCAAGGTCCCTTCTAACCCAAAGCAGTCTGGAATTCTGGGAATATCACCAGGATGGCTGAAGCTGAGCCATCTTCTCGGGATGGTGCTCTGGGTGATCTCAGAGGTCCCTGGCTCAGCTCCTGTTGGCTGGTTGGCCTGGGTTTGTAAAGTTGAGTTGCCAATATTGCCCATCCTCCTGAGCTGGAAGCATTCCCTTGCTTTCTCCTGCCTGTTTGTATCCATCCCTTTTCCCGTTCCAAACACAGGCTTTGGAGCCAGAGCTGTCATTTTGAAAAGCAGAGTTTCAGTGCCTGGTTTATGACCAGCAGTGCTGTGCATCATCAAGATGAGTCCCAAGCCTCCCAGATTTGAATATGTTGGAGAATCTGGGTTTGGGAGAACCCAAAGTGTGAGACATTATAGTCACTGAGGGAGTCAGAAACATAAAAGTACAAACAGCTCTTGGGTTTCCACACGTTCTTTGCACACCCAGCTGGGGTTGTCCACTCCTCAGGCCGTGGATCTGCACACTTTGCTGGATATTTGCATTCTTTGCATGTTAAAACTCTGGCTTTTTCCTTGAATTCTTCCATTAGCAAAGCATTTTACATTCCTCTGCCATCTGCAGTTTAATAGATATTATATATAAATCTGGATTTATGGGAAATGTCTTTACTTATTTTTCAGCTTCTTTTGGGACATTTATTGGAGAAGATGCATTTGGCCTGGGAGGCAAGGCTGGGATGCAGGACAACTGGGGTTTGCTTTCAGGAGAGGAGATCTCTCTAGAGAAGCAGGATTGTCTCCATTGAAGATTTACAGTCTGGCACAGCTCAGTACAAGCCTCCAAACCCTCCAAACTGGAGCCACAGCAAGACTCTAAGACACAAGGCCACAATTTTCTCCCTTTCTGGGAGAATTTTTAATCTGGGCCAGCACTTCATTTTGGGGTTTGGCTCAGCAGTGGAAGTGGAGCTGCTCTCTAATTTCTAGATGTTAGATGGTGACCTGGTTATTGGATGTTTGCTGTGTGGACATGTTGCTGTAGTTTAATAGGAGGCTGCCAGGGAAAACAAGCAGCAAGGAGACAAAGTCCCTGTGTGAGCCACCCAAATTCCTGGTGCTCTTTGGGACAATGGCAGGACTGGTGGCTTGGAGGAGTCTGGCTCAGCCTCAGATTGTATTTGCAGAGCTGCTGTGGGTGAGCAGGAATTCAAAGAACAAAGCAAGTCTGGCCAGATTATAAGGGACTCTCTTTCTGCAGAAATTTGGCACTGTGTGAGAGCCAGGTTAACACAGGTGTCACTTCAAATGTTTTGAAGAAACCAATACTGCTGGAACTCTTCAACCTGTTTCAGAGAATGCAAGGTAAATGCAATTATTTATTGGCTGTGGAATGCTGCTGGATTTTTGGGTTTGCAAATTAATCCCTCCCAGTTCCAAACTGGCAGGACTGAGACACTTGATATGAGCTGATGTGAGAGAGGAATCACCTCGTCCCTGTCCAGCCCACCTCCAGGTATCATTTTCCCTCACAGGACACCACCATCTGAAGTGTGAGTTGAAAGTAGGTGCTGCAGAGCCTGTTCTAGCCAAGGAACCTTCTGGGAGCACAGAGGATCTGAGTGCCATGGGAACAGGACAGACATTGATGTGTGGTTTTCCTAAAGGCTGCCCAATCGAGCCAAAGGCTTGGTCTGGTGCCCTTTGGCAGCTGCTGAGGTGGGAGCATGATTTACCCCCTTGCAGTGATACTAAAGCTGTAACCTATATCTACAAATTAAAGTCAAGGATTTATGAACCTTGGAATATTTTACCCAAGCCTCTGAACTGCCAAGTGGAACTATTCTGGGCTGTAACCCAAAAAATAGTTTACTGAAATTCCACTGCTTTAATGATGACTTTTTTTTTTTTCCTATAGAAAACAATATGAAACATTCTGCCATCCAAACATAATTACATTCTGCATCTGGAATTTGTTGATGTTTCCTTTTGCTGCTCATACACATTCAATTCAATGAAATGGTTGGTGAATGCTGTTCTATCCTAAATCGTGGTTGCTGTCGGTGGTTACAGCTCTTGCATTACAAAAGAGAACTGTTGGATGGTGAATTCCAGTGGCTACTGTGTGGAAGGAGCCCTGTTCTGTCCTTTTTCTCAGAGGGTTTGAAGAAGTAGGTCAGTCAGGCTGAAACATGTCCTGGGAATGAAGGAGAAAGCAGTTGGGTGTACACCACTGGACGTGGTCCATGCCCTGTGTGCACAGCCAGGGCTCCTGCAGCTCTCCCTCAGCAGGGATGCTGGAATCAGAGTGGAAAAGGCACCTGGATCTGCACTTGACAGAGGCAGGAGTGTGAACCTCTTACAAAATGTTTGGTGGTTGCTGTGGCTACTGGGAGAGCAGGGAGATGCCACAGCCCCCAGCTTGCCATGCCTTGAGGAGAGCCCTGCTGCCCTTGCTGGAGCTGGGCTGGGGACATGTGTGTTTTATTTCTTTTTTGTCAGCCACATCCCCAGGGCATCTCCAGGAGAACTGTCCCATGATGAGGATGGTATGGAGCAGGAAATGGGAGATCTTTAGGCAGCCAGAGTTGCAACAAGCCTGATGGGTGAATCTCTGTTCAGCAGTTGTGCTTAGACAGGAGAAAAAATGGGAGAGCAAAAGTGATTCGATGGAATTCCAAGGATACTGCTGGCATGGATTTCAGCAAACCTAAGCTTCCTCCAGCTCTTTAACTACAGTGGAAATTAGGCTGGCCTTGGGTAGGATTGTGTGTGAAGGGCATTTTCTCTGGAATGCCTTAATCCGATGTGGCCATCAGTGAATGTGAGCAGGTCCATGAGAGTCAGAAAACCCAGGCTGCTTCCTGCCTTCTGCCCATGCTCTTCAGGGGTTTCTATGTGTGTTTGTGTCTTTCAGCATTTTACAATGAAGATCCCTTTCAACCAGGGCTTTTCTGAAGTAATTTGGCAAGGTTTAGCTCCGTGCTCCTCGCCTGCAGACAGAGGTTCAGCTCTGTCTGTCAGCAGCAGCCACTTCAGCCTGGGCTGAGGATCCAGGCTCTGAAATCCCCCCGGGCTGTGTTTGTTAAAGCAAGATGGTGACAGGTGAGGGAGGCACATTGCAATGCCTGGAATGAAACCCAGGGGAGTAAATGGACCTTAAACTTCCTCTGTGCTCTTATGAAACCAGAGTCGGCTTCATAATTACCTGCTCAGTGTGTGCTGCTGTGCTGCCCTTCACTTCCAGACACTGAGGTTTAATCAGAGAGGCCTGTCCAGGAAAAACGTCTTCAAGGAAGCACAGCAGGAGTCACAGAAGCAATTCCAGAAAATATTTCAGTAGGGCAGTGCAGTGATGTTCTCAGCAGTCTGTTACCCCAGCAAACTGCCCCTATTCTGGCAGCCCCTGCACTGGGTGAGGGCTGCCACCCTTCCTTCTCCCACTGGCATCAACCAGGGCATCTGTAATCTTGTAAATGAGTCTGGTAAGGCTTGAGAGAAGGGCAGAGGCCTCAAATGGACACAGAAACCTCCTCACCTGCAGCAGCAATGTCCACAACAAACTGCCAGCCCAGCAGAAGCACATCTATCTCTGTGCTTATATCTTGCCTTCTGATAATACTCCCACATCATCTTTTTAGTGATACCCTTGGAGCTCATATGGATTAATCAAATTCCAGGATGTTGCCCTGGCTGGAAAGAAGGGGAATTTAGGAGAACATGAAGCACAAATCCAAGGTAAGAACTGAGAAAATCCAGTCCCTGCAGTCACAGGTCACTACAGCCTCTCATCTGCTCTGTGAATTTATAAACAACTATTTTAAACCACGGTAACATTTTTTTGTGTGGTTTCTCCCATCCTGTTGGAAGGCTGTGCCAGAATCTTTCTGCACCTTTTTCTCATTTCTAGCAGAAATTTATTAAGGGCTGGCTTGTAGCCACTGCTTGTTGTGCAAATGTTTTCCTTCAGATTGGATGAGTTCTTCCTGCTGATTGCCCTTCTGATTTATCTGCACAGAGCCCTGGGTGCCTCCTCTCAGCCTCACTTCTGGTGCATCCCAAAGGTGCATCTTTGCAGTGCCTGAGGGAATGGTGCAGAGCATTCCAAGCTACTGGTTCCAGGTGATGGGGAATGTGCTTTGCAGGCAGGTCCCAAAATCTGTCCGTGCTTCCTAGCCTGGCTTTGTGTCCAAGGAACTCCAGGTGTGCTCCCATGCAGCTGGACACAGCAGCTGGAGTGAGGGGAAGATGAAAATGTTGAGGTTGTATCCTGCATGTCCTCCTGTCTCATCACCTTGGATTTGTCAGGGTGTGTCAGAGTTTGAGGCAGATCCTCCCCAGGCCCTGCTGTGTGTGATCAGACAGGAACGGTTCCTCCAGCCCTCAGACTCCAGCAAACGCTGGGTGGGATGGAAAACGTGGAAGTTATTAACGTGAAATCACATCTCTTCCCATCCTGAACCTTGCTCAGCAGACGGGAAGTTTCCAGGAGTAATTCAGAGCTCAGCGTGGTGCTTGCCAGGCAGAGTGTCTGCTCAGAGCTCCGTGGGACAGAGCAGCACTCACCTTGTCTGTCACCGAGAGATTTTCTGTGTCCTTTACAAGCACTTGACACACGGAACGCTGTGCTCACAGCAACAATTGCATGGTAATGCAGGTTAATAGGAGTTCATGTGGCTGAGGCTTGAAACACTTAGCTCTGCTTTTCTGTCTGCCTGACAGCTTTATTGCTGCAAATACACCGAGGAGCCAGTTCAATAAGCTGAACGCTATCAAAAGATTTTTCTTTATGGTCTTAAGAGGGCTTATCTGTAATTCCTGGCTGCACAGTCTTTGAAAACTATAATGTTACAGACAGGGATTTTTTTTGCCTTTCTTTTCTTTCTTTTTTTTCTTTTTTTTTTAACATGTGGTTTATTTTGAAATAAAGACCTTTGGGGTCATTGTTAACTCTTTTTCTCCCTCAGGTCTTCCAGGGAAACTGCAGATTTGACACAGTTGCTTTGTTTTATCAGTCTGTGGCAATTTCATTGAATTACTCAATTTGAAAAATTGCCTCAACAGTGCAGAGAGTTTAAATATTTCATAGTGAACTGAAGAAGTTTTGCTGTCATTCCCTCCACTGAGCACAGTTCCTACCTGGCCAGGGCTGCACGAGTCTGAGATTGCTCAGTCACCTTTTATTGTTACTGTAGTGATTTGCTTGTTCTAACTGAGGATTTGCAGACCCAGTTTGCATCAGGAAATACTTTAATTTCTGACCCAACCTGCTCCCCTCGTGCTCCCCTCTGGACCTGGAAATGAGTGGCACACGTGGGACTGGAGGGAGCATCCATGTCAGGGATGGGATTCTGCCATGGAAAACACTGCCAAGGAAAGATCCCTGCCCAAAGACCTTCCCTTCCCTTTATCCTCCCACTTAGGAAAGGCACAAAGGGGCTGAACTGGTGGGACTTGAGCATATCCTACCCATGGGACATGGTGATGTGCCCACACATCCCAGCTCTCCATGGGAACACATCCCCAGCTGCTGTTTTGGGACACTCACAGGGATGCCTGGTGCAGCATCGAGCTGCAGATGAGGAGTCTGAGTGTGAGCAATGAAACACCTTCCCTGGAGCTGGCAGGAATTCCCAGTGGCAGAGAGGAGCTGCAGGAAGCCTGGCACACCAGCCCTGCTGCCTTTGATCCAGCAAGGGCCAGACCTGAGTATTATTTGTCTGACACTTTTGCCTTCATCTGCAAAGCTTGAAACCTGCTTTTGAACTTTTGAAAATGATGCTTCATCTGATCATGAGTTCCAAAGGAGATTTATTTGAAAGCAGTGCCATGAATCTCAGCATCACTTTGTTATGGTTTTACAACTCAAATTTCATCCCTAGGAGAAAACCAAGGATTGCATGTCATGTGTAACTGCAAAAGTATCTAAGCAGAATAGGAAAAGCCATTGAATTGAGTGCTGACACAACTGGGATGTATGAAGTAGCTATAGCTGGAAATGTATTTATAGGTGACCAAGGCACTGGGAATGTTGGATGATCAGAGTGGGCTCTGTGGTTCTGGGCTGTCTGGAGAAAGGTGACTTGGAAGTTCTGTGTTCTCACCACCTGAAAACTTTAAAATTCTTCAAGGTACCCAAGCTGAGCAGTTGGTAACTGGAAGGTTTGAAATGAAGCAATTTCTGTAAAAATGTAGGGTTTGGTTTCACAAAACGGCAGTGCTGATGTCAGAGTGGCTGCTCCAAAGCAAGGGGTAGGCAGGAGAAAGGAAAGGCTGCAAACCTGGCTGTACATTTTCATCATTTGAAGGGATATTTGAGATTATTGTCAATGGGGAAGATGCATTTTACACAAAGTCCACGTGGAGTCCAGCTCTGAGGCAGAGGAGGAGGCACTGCCTGAGCCAGGGGTTATGGGGAAGCTTGTTCTGGCTTTCTGTTCACACACAATTAAACCTCTGCAAGGCAGCAGCTCCCAGTGGGAGCAGCTCTCACTGCTGAGAGGGAGAGGAAGGGGAGAACAGACTGTTCTGCTCCTGCTTTCTTTCTGGACACCAGAGAAGTGCAGCATGACCTTAATGTTATGAAGTGGGCAGTTTTGACATCTTTTTCAAATTACAGAAATAAAACTCTCAAAGCTTTGGAGTATTCATCTCTTTTTAGATTGGGTGAGCTGAGGAGCTCTTCACAGAGAGATGCTCCTTCCACATCCTGGGTCTGCAGGAGGCTCAGCCATGTTCCAAATCCATTCTAGTCTTGGAATACACTTCAAAATAACACTGAAATTCTTGGTTTCTTCCTCGTCCAAAAGCAGAGCCATCAGTGCTTAGAGAACAGGGCTGCAGCCAAATAAATACAGTCTTTCTATACAGTGAGCAAGCCACACTTTTGAGATATGATGTTCCCAGAAATGGTAGCAGGCTTTTCAAAATTGAAAACCTCTGGACATTTTATTTCTGCTCCTCTGTTAACAAATGCCTCGTTTGATTGCTTTTAAATGTTGTGTTTCTGGAATGAAAATAGAATACTGGCATTTAATTCTGTATGTGTTATTATTTCAGCTTAGGAGGAGGCTGGGAGATGTTTTTTCTTAAAGACTGGATTGTTTCAAGATCATTGTAAAGCCAAATGTTTAAATACTGACTGTTTTAACTTACTTCCAATACTCTGCAGTAATTGGTAGAAAGCCTGAATCTTTTTTCAGTGACTTCTTAAAAAGTTCTTAGTTGATTGAAAAGCTTTTTGTCAAACTCTTGGCTACCTTGGTGTACAAGACCCTGGTGAAAATCTCTTGCAATCTGGGGTTTCTCTGATTTGTGGTGTTGCCTTTTAGCTGGACAGACTTTTCTGATAGTGAAAAATAAACCTATAGGCAATTTGCTTGCCATGCAGAAGAAGGATTTGGGGATATTTTTGTTTACATGTCTGATACAAATGTTAGGAGGAAAGGGAATAGATGTCAAGCATTGGAATAGAATGTTTTGAAATGTGCCTTAGGTCTGAATATCTCTCTGATTTTTGGGGAAATGTAAATCTCCACCTGATGTGGAGCAGGTTCTGTCCATGCTTTGCATGTGAACAATTGTTGGTTAGCCAGGACCTTTACCTGGCACCCAAATTTTTGTTCTTCTGTGGATCTGGACTTGTCTGAAAGGATCTTTCAACAATCCCAAGGGCCAGGTCTAACAGTTTTTTTCAATTTACCTTTTTTTTAAATATACTGAGAAGTAAAATTATGTTCTCTATCAAGTGAAATGTCATTATTATTCTGTGCTAAATTCTGCTTTTGCATGTCTGCAAATACTTCTGAGGCGGAGGGGTTTTTTTCTGAGATGGGATTTGCATTGTCAATTATAGGAAAAACATAGGTATTTACATTCCTATTCCACTTCCAGATCTTCAACTTGTCCTAAAAATTAAGGGTGTTTTGGTTTAGTTTTTAATAAGTATTTTTATAGTTACCTGAAAAACCTGAAATGAGGAGTGAGTTACAAACATCCATCCAATTTCATCTGTGTGCTGAGAGTTAGAAACCTTTGAAAAACCACTGTGCAAAGTTTTTAATTGGCATTTTAAATGTTTATCACTACTTTACTCATAATTAGTGTCTAAATTTGTCAGCTCATATGCCATGGCTGCAGCTTCTTAGATCAGAAATACTTTCTGTTTTCTGTCCAGCTGGTTTCCTGTAAAAGGCTGAATTATTCTAGCTTTTATGGGTCATTGTTAAACATGGCAGGAAGGGTCATTGTTAAAAATGTTTTTAGAACTTTGATAACCAGTTTATCAACTGATTCACATGTTTAATCAGTTAATAGGTTTTCCTTTTCAGTGCATGGGAATTTCTTTGTTTATCTTAACTGGGTAACTGTTTCTACAGTGGAAAGAACTGTAGTTGACTGATAATCTTTTCAAATATCTGCAGTTTGCTCTTGTGACACAACTTGCATGGACAGATCCTGCACTGCTACTCCTAAGTCTGTATTTATAGTGAATATTCCATCAGAACAAGGGTTTGCATGTGCATGGAAGCCCCAGATGGTCTGATATTCTGGGGACACAGGGCATGGAGCAAAAGTCACCAGGCATTTTATGACAAGGCTATTGAAGGGGTTTGTTTATTAAAAAAAGAGGGACAGGTGCTTTTGAGAAGTGCCAATCATCCCTGGTTCCTCCAGTACCTCATCAAGAAGTTTTTTTGTCACATCCTTTATCAAAAGTGTCAAAAAGCATGTGTTTAGCATGAAATATCTCCAAGAATCACCATCCTGTGGCTCTCTGGGCACCTGTCTGGGGGCTGCACCACCTTTCTGCTGAAAAACCTTTTTGCTGATCTCTGATCTGAGCCTGCCAAGGCGCAGTTTTTGATGTTGCCCCTTGTTCCAGCATCTGTCTCAAACAAGAAGTTTGGCTCTGTCATCACTGTAATTTCTCTCCAAGCGAGGGAGTTGTATCTGTCTCCTCTTAGATAACCTGTTGTTAAATCACCATCTCTTCATCAGGCCCAAGAGGCCAAGGCCACACTCAGATGAAGCCCTCACTTGCTGAGAGCACTCCTGGCTCATGTTCAGCTTGAAGAAGGTTTTTTTTCTGCCATCCCCATTGTAATAAGGCCAGTCTGCTCCTGTGTTTATAAACAAACTCGAGGCCAGGCAGAACTGTAAACTTTAGTTTTCTTTTTTCAGAAAATAAACTCAATTTTGTTTGCTTTCTATGTAAAGCACGACTTGGCATGGAATAATACACAGCAGTAAAGCTGCAAAATTTGAGTTTACATAATATTTATCTGCCTTGAAATTGCAGATATTTGGAGAGCCCTGCAACCCTCAGTTGGGTTCACAGGAGAATGGTGTTTATGGAGTCACAGCAGCTCCTGGGAATTGGCATTTGTGAGAAAAAGTCAGCACCTTGTTCTGTGTATCTGGGATTTTTAGGTATATTGATTCCTGTTGCTATATGAAGGAAATGTGTTGAGATGAACACAAGCCCAAGTAAAACCCAGATGACACTGGAAACCCAGACATGGGGATTTTATTGGAATGCCCATGCTGAGGAAGGCAGTGCACATGTTGTGGCTCACATCTCAACTATAAATTCCTCCCATAAACAGAGAAGAGGTGAAATTCTTAGATTAGGTATCAGAAAGGAGTTTTTTCAATGGGGTTGGTAAAACACTGCCACAGGTTGCCCAGAGGGGTGGTGGATGCCCCCTCCCTGGAACTGTCCAAGGCCAGGTTGGATGGGAAATGGTGGAAGGTGCCCCTGTTCATGGCCTTTAGAAGGTGCCTTCTAACTCAAACTATTCCATAATTCTATGGAACGAAGTCTATATTGTCCTGTTGAGAGAGTGCTGGGAATTCTGGTGGAGAGCCTTGGTTGGGAAACACGACTGGGCCTGGATATGTCCCAGGAAAAAGGTTTCTCTTGGAGCCTGCCAGATCTGGGTTGTGTTAAACCAGGCCAGGACTGTGCTGCCATCCAAAGTGACTGCTCTGTCACTGATGTGAGACAGAACGAGCAGGGAGGTGGCTGCAGGGGTTTGTTCTTTCCTGTGGCCATCAAAAAGCAGGAGCTGATGGGAGGGAAGCAATGGAATCTTGTGGATGTGGGTGAGAAGAAAGCAGAAGGTTGGGCTAAGGCGAATGTAAAACTTGTGTTGATTCAGCCACTGTTTCGCATGGAGCATTAATTCAGTGTTTTATTTGATAAAGCAAAACTTCCTGAGCCTTGATCAGGATATTTAACTGTGGATTGAAAACCAGGGATACCGATCCAGCTTATGCTGTTTGAGTAGTTACCTGTTAGAAAAAATATTTTATCGAAAAAGATCCTTATTTTAAAAATACTGCCGTGAAATGCAGGGAAGAGAAATGAAGTGTTACATTTGAAACCTTTTTTTAAAATTTATTGTCATTTTTCTGTTCTCTTCTACTAAAAAACTCCTCTGTGGTGGAGAGCCAGAAGCAAATACGATCGTCCAATTTGTTGCTGGAGCTTTCTGAAATTTAAACCCAATTCATTAGGTACAACGTAGGTGTAGAGCGTGGGCAGTCATTAGGATTTCAACAGCAAATAATGCAGCCCATGAAACATCAGACTTATTTCCTTCTCATGTAAAACACAGTAATGCGTTTCACCCTGGCTAAATGTGCTCTTGAGCTTTTATGTCAGAGTGAATCATGATCTAACGCTCATCAGATTAAATCTAAACGTTGCAGTATTTCCTTTCTAATTCTGGCTCTTCCCACTAGGATAATATTATTTGTCTCGTCAGTTATGTGCAAGTGTGAATGAGGAGATGTAGTTTGTGCATGTGTGCAAACACCCATGGAAGCGCGGCCCGCAGGGCTGGGGCTCCGCGAGGAGAAAAGCCCGCTGGATAATTAGGTAAAACGCATAATAAGATCCATGTCCACAGGGCCAGCGTGGCCCAGAAGACTTTTATTTGTGTGAATTCCTGGTACAAACGGGAAGGATCTGGCTGCCTCTCCGGGGAGGACCTTTGGGCCCATGCCCGGCGGGCCCCGAGCCGCCGGCGCAGCCGAGCGGGCCCTGAGCGGCTGCGACAGCGCGGCCACCTGCGCCCAGGCCTCGTTAGGGCCCGTCAGCCAAAGCCGCTGTGGCGTCGCAGCAAACGGGCCCAATTAGCGGCCCTGAAAGCCCCTCTCCAGCCAGCCATCACTAACACTCCAGATAAAATTTGACATCTTCCCCCCGCTCCCCCTGCCCCGAACTCCAATTAAGTGAAATGGTTTTACTGAGGGACCGTGGCTCTGCTGAAAAGGCAGAGGACTTTGCTTGGGTAATCAGCTTAAATAGCGGCCCGTTTCCTGCCCTCGCTGCTCCAAACTTCCCATTTGGGAGACATAAATACTGGTTTTATTTTAAAATCTTTTTTATCTCCAATTTCCTCCAGTTTTTCTGATGGGCCTCGTGCACGACTCCGTTTCAAAGGGCAGGATGGTGCAGCCAGTAAAGTGGATGTAGACAGGAACTTTAAAGTTCAATGTTGATTGCCTTTATTGGAAGGAGGGGGTAATGAGGGGTTTCACATGGAAAAGGTACATCTTCTCTGACAGTCACAAACTGGTGATAATTAGGAAGAAATCCACAGTTTCATTTATTTTTATACTTTTTAAACACTCTGGCCTAAACAAGCATCTTGAATCTTCTGCTGCAGTAGCAGAGCAATAGTTGTTTTGTAGTTAAAAAGAGGTAACAGCTCATTGTGTACATTTTTATAAACGTATTCACCTGAAGACATGCCAAGGTCTGGGTCAGCTGTAAGATAAGCTGTGAAATGCCAATAGTCTGTAAAGACAGAAGTTGTTAAAGAAGCATCTGTAATTCAGTATAATACATAGTTCAGTTTCTGCCAGGGTTGGATTCTTCACTTCTCATTACTCAAGGGAATTGCTATGGAGTGGATGAGCTTTTTGGGGTCAGGGTCTTTGCTCAGATGAAAGACTTGAGTGTGTTTAGTTTTAGGAGGGTAAACTGTGGAAATATTCTTGCACTTCAAATTATGTGTGCACACCATTTTATTCTTGTATTCACCATGAATTTTTTGTCTATCAGACATAAACTGATTGGGAAATTCTGTTTTCTAGGAGAATCAGGGATCAGTTTGGGATCACTGCTTTTGAGTGTGTTTGTTTCTTTTAAATGACCAATATTTCTCTAACTTAACATTCCCTCATTTTTTTAACAGGCAGTAGCAGTTGGCCTAGAGGACAAGCTGCCCTCCAGCCACAATCCCACCCTGTGGCTGATCCAGAGCCTTGGGAATCAGGCACATGGTGACCTCCAGAGATGGCAGCCAGCAGCAAACCCACAGGACCTGCAGTGACACAGCACAACAAAAGTCAGTGTATCACCCTCTTCCCACAGCTCTCAGAAATTCCCTCCCACCCTTTTTAGGGATCTTCTAAAATTGCCCTGTGTTTTTACACCAGAGGCTGTAAAGTGACACTGCACAGAAGTCAGAAAATAATTCATGGACTGCACTCACATTTCTGGAGGCAGGTACAGGTCACCTGCTAGGGGAGGTTCATCCTCTCTTTAAAGCCCAAGTCAGGACCCATGTGGCTGTTCTGGGATTTGCATGGATTGGCAGGAATTGTGTTAGGAACACGGTGTGTGGTTGGCAATCTGTGTTCAGGACCCAATTGAGGTCTCCTGAGGAGTGCTCAGAAGCTCCTCCAATGTCAAGGAGAAGTGATCTGTAGGAAAACCAAGCTTTTCATCCCACCTTTTTATTTCAAAAAGAAGGGGCTGGCTGGTGTTGATGTTAATCATATTACTGGACTGGAAACAGCTTTGGGTTCCAGAGCTCCCATCCAACAACTGGACCCAGCTCAGCTCCTGCAAGGGCACTAAAATAAATTGACAGACATGCAAGACTTGCATAAGAACTTCCAAACTCCAGCTTAGGAAGCTGATAACAGTCAAGCTTTCCTAAGCATGAACATGTTAACATGTAATGGTTGAAGGGTGATTTTTTTCTGGGGGGAAGGTGCCAAATTCTTCACCTCATGGCAGCAAAGCCAGGATCCCCTTCCATCTATCCCAACCAGGAATGGATAATACCTTTCCCTTACTGGGTTTTAGGGGAAAAGCATGCTGTGTTCCCAGGTGTTTGAGAATTGAAGAATTACCTTTTTTTAATGTATTTTATTGATGTCAGTTTATACATTTATTACCTTTTTCTTAATGTTAGCCCTGTGTGTTGCTATTTCTCCAGTGCCAGTTTTTTAGCACTGCTTAACGATGAATCATGAACATTAACTTTATATATGTGTAATGCTTTATATATATACACATATATATTTATATAAAAATCTGGGTGGTGGCAGGGAGAGACGAATTCTGTCTGCTCCATCTTTTGTTTGGATCTAGTTGCCATAGAAACACTGGGATCAATTTTGACAGACTGAACTACTACAAATTACACTGTTGGATGACCTCATTACACAGGGCTGGCACGTTGGATTGCAACATTGCTGAAAGGAAAAGCGTGAACGCTGCAGGAATTTCTGCTCCATGGAAAAATGTTATTTTTGGATTCTTCAGGAAGGCGTGCACATAAAACCAGCAGTTCCCTGGTGAGTGACTGGTCCCTGAGACCAGCACAACTTTCATCTTAATTTTTGGTTGTGGTAGGTGATGTCATATTTGGCCATACATTTCCTTAAGCTGCAATTGGCATCTCACTGAGAAAATCCTTCATGTTTTCCTGTTAAACACTGAGGCAACTGATTTCTTACAGGAAGACTGACAGAATGAGTCTTTTTTCTTCCTTTTTTGGTGTCATCTGCTACCTGTGCGCCTTGGCATTGATACAGCTGACATTGGTTTTGTGGTTTTTTACTTTCCTGATCAATTAAGAAGCATTAAACTATGTGTCTCCAAACTGGTTCATGCTGGAAACAAATGCCCCTTTAATTCCTGAGCAGTGTGTTTTGGGATGGATTCTCAGTTGCAATAGGAGGCCCTGCTGCATGGGGACAGCTGTGACATCTCAGGTTGCTCTGGGTTTTCCTTCCATCCTGTTTCCATGCTGATATGGGCCTTGCAGTTTGACTGAGGAAAATGTCTCATGCAACTTTATTGCTGTGTAGTAAAAGACACGTTCAGGGTTTTATTTAGACCATTTATATATTGGTATTATTTGTACACAGGGAGACAATGTCTGTGAGTTGGCAAACAGTTCAGCCATTCTGTTTTTCTTCTAGTCAAGAATATTACTCTTGCTCTATCTAATCTAGAGTTGTAAATTGCAGCAGAGGTACAAATCCAAAACAAACATTCTGAAGACTTTGAATGGAGTAGAGCCCCAATTTCCATTTCAGTTCTCTCTCTGTTGTCCAATTTGTTAAACACAAGTGGTCCCATGTGTGAGTAGCATGACTGCCAGAAGCACTCTGCAGCCATCTGCTTTTCTGGTAAGTCTTTGATTATTTCTCTGTCCAGTTTTCTATCCAAAATTAGAACTGGCAACTCAATTGGTTGATTAATATTGTATTTTTTATCATTTAACATTTCCAGCTTATGGCTAGGAAATGTCAGCAAGGTCATAAAAAGCACCAGAAATGAACTTTCCTTCTCAAGACCAACTTTACCATGGTAGAACTTTTTTACCACCTTGTTTCAGCCCTTCAAGAGCAGCAAGAGAATTGAATAGGAAAAGTTTTACTGTTTGAGGGTAGCACCAAACTGGAAGGAAAAGACAAAACAGCCTGGATTAATCTGATGATCTGTCTTGGACATGTGAAGCACTGCCAGGCACTGATAGAGGCATTCACAGTAGAGCTGAACTTAAAGCCAGCACTGCATAGAAACTCAGACTAGGGGACTAGAAGGAACCACTGGATCTTTTAGAGTCTGTGGTTTATTTGGGCTGAATTGTAGGGTTTAACACATTGGAAGTGAAGGGGAAGGTGGCTCTGAAGGAGGCATCTCAGGGGATTCCTGGCTCCTGGTGCCTGTTGTGGGCAGAGTCCTTCTGTGTTTGTGCAGCTCCAGCGTTTCAGTTCACGAGTTGCATCAGTTGACAGAAACTGAAAGGTTTTAGATGCTTAAAGCAGAAATTCTGCTGGAAACACTGTGAGGCAAGCAGAGGGTGAGTGAGAACTCTGGGTCATTGCCCTTGTATTTACTGCATGATCTCCCTGGTGCATGACAGGGGCTTTTGGACCGGAGCGTGCCGGGTGTGTCCGAGGTGCGAGCCAGAGGAGGCAGAAATGGATGAGCCCTGTAGTACAGACTTGGCCAGTGAGATTGCATGAGAAAGAGTAACTGAGTACTCATTTGTTTGGTTTTTTCCCCTTGTTAAATAAATTGCATCAGAATTTTGCTCTGATCCAGCTGCATCTTGGGAAGTGCAGCAGGTTTGCAGCACAGTGGTTGATATCTCACGTGCCAAGTGCATTTGGTATTTCCAGCACCACCTCAAACTGCAGATGGGATGGAGGAGGAAGGGAAGAAGGGAAGGGCTCTTGGGTGCAAGCTCACCTTGTGAAATGTGCCATATTCTGATGTTATTGATGGGGAAGGTGGCTGGTTCCTAACACAACCTCAGTCCATTCATTCGTCTTGGCATTTTTCTTACTGTGTCAACAACATTAAAATGTTTCTTTTAAACCTAAAGATCTCTGGAAACTGAACTATCTTTGTATTTCCAGGATTGCCCTCTGACTGGGTGAGAGACATTGGTTTTTGTGGAAGTATTATGCAGAAAATCAGAAGTTCACCAGGCTCTGGTGGTTTCAGGGCTGCTGTTGAGGGTGGGCAGCTCTGGCTGGGCTGCAGCTCTCCATGCTCAGGCAGCTGATGGGTCCTCAGGGCTGTCAGAGTGACAGGGAGGAGCAGGCACTGTCCAAATACACAAAGACTCAACACATTAAAAATATTTTTGTTTTAAATTATAGTGGAGGAGGGGAATAATTTAGCAAGTGGGAATGTGGTGGGACCCAGCCAGGCTGGGCTTTGCTAATATCTGAATTAGGCTGTTTAAAAATGTTCTAAATCTGCCAGAAGATCCTGAAAATTCAGCTCTCCCGAGTTTAAGTTAGTGGTGACAGGATTGGGCCCTCTATTACTTTTTTATGTGGTGTTAAAAATGACTTTCCCATATTTCCAAAGCCATTCTTGAATCTTTTCAAAGCACGTTGTGAAATCATTGTGTGCATTACTTGTCCATATGTACAGTAGGGTAATACAATATTTGGGCCTTTCCCTTTTGTTTGGCTTCTGCAAAAGAATGGCAAATGAAAAATCTTTCCTCCTCTCCTCATTTTGATTTTTTTCCAGGTAGAATGATGGCAGACATGCTCAGCTCAGTTCCATATAACACAGCACTTACTGGAATAACCAATTTAGTTCTCTGCCCTTTTACTGTAAACTTGGGTTTGTTTTTTATATATTTGTGATTTCCTTTAAACAATTTTTAAGCAGGTTAGAAATACCATTTCATGACTCTATTAATAATCAGGGCTCTTTATATGGGTTCTTTAGGAACCTTTCTGTCTAGTAGGAACAAACTATGATAAACAAACACCTCCAAACTCTTCCTGCTGCACAAATATTCACTGCATTGTTTGATATTCCTTAGAGCATTCTGCCTTTGGTCAAAATGTTATAGTCAGGGATTTAACTGGTAATTGTTATTTCCAGGAAGATTTTTGTTTTATTGTTCCTTTGGAGTGCAAAAAGAAGTCATTTTTGCAACAGCATTCATGTTGCATGAAAAAAAAAAAATTAAATATTTTTGGACAATTGTGAGAGTTGGGATTTTGGTGCCAGGTGCAGAAGGCTGCAGGATGGTTTGCCTGCTCTGCCTCATCCAGCAGAGCCAAGACAGTGATGCACTGTCCTGGACTTGGTGACCTCCCAAGGTCCCTTTACACCTGAATTATTTCACAGTCCTGGAAGGTTCCCTGTGCTGCTCTGGCACTTGGGCTCCTCTCTGAGCAGATTCATCCCACTGCAGCTGCAGAAAACTGAGGAAAAAGACCTGAGGGTTTGTGCAGTTAGCAGTGAAGGGCTGGTAAAAGTTCAAGCTGGTGTAAAGGAGCAGCAGGATTGTGTGATGGGAGAAAAAAGGAGAGAAGATTGGGACAGACCTTCCAGCAGCATCAGCTGTTAGAGCAGCTCAGCCCTGTCACTGTGCTGACCTAAAATGGGTTTGGCTGTGTCAAACCTCACCTGTCCCTGTGCAGGAATGGATGGACACCATCCTTGGGCTGTCATGTTGATAACAGAGTGTCTTCTGAATTCTGGCTTTGCCTTCTGAGAGGTTCGGGTGGTTACCTGTGCTTAACTCTGAGTGTTTACTTGGACAGAAGGATGGGAAGTTCCTGAGTAGTGCTGGAACATCTGAGTGCCTTGTGACAGCACTGCAGAGAAGGGTGGTGTCACCCAAGGCATGATCTCCCAGAACTGGAGGAGTTCAGCACCAATGAACATTTTCTTAGTGCTTTCTTCCCTCTAAATGTAAAACTCAGGCACCAACTTCTCAGCTGTGATAACCTTTTCATGAACTGTCCTGGCTCTTAGGCTTCCACCTGTTAAAATAAATGACATTCATTAAAAAAACCCAGTCACAATAACACCAACCCCATATTTTTTTAGGGTATAAATCTACCACTTCAATTGCAGGAGCCTGTCAGTGAATTTCTGACACCAAGTTATGTTATTTAATGAGTGCTATTAGGTAGTTCTGTCACTTAATAGGATTGAGGGTTGGAAATGCCATGTAATATCACTTCACTGGAGAAAAAATCAACAAACAGCCCTCACTAAAAACCTTGTGTTGCCTTTGAAGTCAGTCAGGGCTGCTGTCACTTCAGAGGGAGCCCGCAGGGCTGTTTTCACTCCCATTTTAGGGGAGGCAACAGTTATTCTTGGCAATTTACAGTAGGGGCACTCAGAAAAATCTCCCACCACCTGACTGGGAGTGAGGAAACAGAACAGTTATGGCAAAAAAGGGCCTTTGCAGGCTCCTGTCCATAATTATCATCTCGTTCAAGGAAATGGGAAGATGGGCTCTGCCCAGGGAAAGTGCTAATGGCCATTATTGTCATGGGTTGTCATTTGCACTCAGGTGCCACCTAGAATCCCTGGGTGAGGTCTGGGCTGCCTTATGTCCCATGGAATTAGTGGGAGCTGGTTTTATCCTGACAGCTTGGTGGTCATGGAGTCACCTGTGTCCCTCTGGTTGCCTCTGAGCTCAGGCTGCATCTTTATGGGAAGAAGGTGTCCAAGAAAGTGACAACAGCCAGGAGACAGCAAGATGGAGACTTGGCAGCTGAAATTCTGTTTCAGGTATTACTTTGCACACCAGGACAACTCAAATCCATCAGATTTTTATCTCCAGGTGTTTTCCCCTGTAAGGAAAAAAAGCTTTTTTCTCCAGAGAGGATTCCCCACCTCATTGGGAGAGCAGACACTGACTACAGGTACTACTGAGGAGAGCAGGAGGAGGAAATGAGCCCCTTGGAGCCTGGGGCTCAGCGTGGTTGGTGGCACTCTCTTCATCCACAAAGTCAAATTCTCCCTTTGATGCTGGTGTCCAAAGTGTAGCAAAGGATCTAAAATCCCTCTGCAGCAGCTCAGCAACTTAAGTGGGTTAAAATCAGAAAGATTAGATTCCCTGGGAAAGTTTAATGGAAAAAGGAGTTTTGCCTTTCCTATTAGTTTCATTTTGAAGTCCCTATGAGGGTTCTGGGGTTAAACATGCTGTCAGTACCTTCATGAGGAGTCCCACATGTCTTCAGATCTTTCCTTAAGTGGGCTTCCTGTGTTTGCAGGCTGTGAGCTGGTGACTGGTGCAGAGGATAACTCTGTGTTCCTTAAATTCTGAATTTCCCAAGGCTGCAGCCCTGTGTTCACACACACAGGATGCAATCTGTACCTTCTGGAGCCTGTGTGCAATAGCAAACAAAACCCCAAATCATTTGGAATAAGGGGAGCCACAACATTATATCCAAACCAGTTATGGTTTGCTTTTGTAAATCTACCACACTAGGGGGTGAAATGATAAAATGCTGGCTAAATAGTGAAATATGTGTAATAAAATAACAATTAAAGACATCAAAACTTTTTCAAGGCATGGCTGTGGAGGGCCTACGGAAGGGCCCTGTGCATGTACCTGGAGCCAAGGAACATTCCAGCAGTGAAATACAGCTGCCCTGACATCCCTGACACAAGTCTCTCTCACCTCAGGGCAGTCAGGATTCCATCACAAATCCCCCTGGGCCCATTTCAGCCTCCACAGGCTCCGTGCAGTGGCAGTGAGAAGCTCCTGTACAATGGATCCAGTGTTTCCAGAGGGAGCTGGAAGCTGGAAGTTGATGTTCTTCAGTCCTAAGCTGTACTTCAGGGGTTGAGATACACTCAGCTTCTTCCTGTAGCAAATCAGATTTGTCACTACTTGAAAAAGTGCTGATAGAGACCCAGGGAGAAGTTAAACCCTCTACAAAACTTCAGGAAATAATACCAATGACAATGTTTAAAAAGTTAATTCGGCTGCAATATGCTTATTTCTTCCCTTATTTCAACTGTTTTCCTGTGTGTGGCAGGTTTTGGCAATAAACCTGGATCTGGGAATTGAGGGTCTCTCAAAGACAGGGCTTTTTACATTTCAATTTAGATGCTTCAGTTTTGCAGGATTATTCAAATTTCTGTGGGGCTGTTAATTAGTAGGTGTCCAGTTCAAAGTGCTTTCAAGTGGGATTTGTGATTGAGGAGAAAGTGGGCTAGGCAAAAAATGGATTTGTCAGTATTAGGTTTGTGCTCTATTGCAACTGAAGACAGGCTGCATAAAACTTGTCCTGTGGGTCAAAATAATGTGTGTGTGGGGAGAGGAAAGTGAAATCCCAGGGTCTGAATCCTCAGCATAAAGAAGGTTTATTAAGTGCAGATCTTTTTTTGGACCTTGACACTGGGATCTAAATAGAAAGTGCCCAGCTAAGCTCAGTAAGTCCTGCTGGGATAGGTCATTTTTGGAATAATCCAAACATGACTTGGCCCAGCTCTTTCTGTTCAGGAAGCTGCCCAGGTCCCTGGTTTAAACCAGACCCTTTTTTTAGGGATTTTCTGTGTAAAGAATTGCCACGTGCAACCTCGGTATGAAATCCTTGCACAAATAACTCCACTGGGGGGATATCCAGATTGAGCATACATCTATTCCCTCTGATTAATTTATTTTTGCATTCATGGACCCCTGAAATCTTGAGGGCAAACAGTTTCCCGTTGGGAGATGTTTATGCAAAGAGTGAGATGGGAAATGAGTGAAGAGTGATGTTTGTGTTGCCTCAGGGGCAGCTGCTCAGCTGAACTGACAGAGTTAACACTCATCACATCACCCCAGAGCCAGCACAAGCCTTCTGCCTCCTTAGACATTGGCCATTAATATTTTGACACATATTTTGGTTCTTTCATCTCAGAAAGCAATTACTGTGTCCAGTAAATCAAAACCACAACCGTGCGAGGCCTCACCCTGACGGGACCACCTTGCTAAAACCACACTTAATGTGATTCTAATTATGAAACATGTGTTGATAAGGAGCTGAGATTTCAGTGTCCTCTGTGAAATGTCATCCTTGTACCTCAGAGACTCTGAACACGTGTCCAGTGTGTCCTTGTGGGGTGTGAGGGAATCCCCTCCTGTTGGGAGAGGCGCGAGGGGGAGCCGTGCAGCAGCGAGTGGCAGCATCCCTGAGCTGTGCCCATGCCTGAGTGCTGCCAAGGCTTTGTTCCCTGCTTCATCCTGCAAAACCATTCATGAGGTTTAAACAGGACTTTTAAAGTGCTGCACGAGCTGATACAGCACAGTAAACCAATGGGAATCTGAGAGAGAGGAGTACAGGAGTACTTGTAGAACACTCCTGAACACCAACAATCATCTTCTTTTGAATCCCCAAATTTCTTATGGGAATCCATTTCTCTTTTGGAATATTCTCTTTCTTAAAAAGATATATTGCTTTGGAAAAATGCCCAGAGTGCAGTTTGTGGTGGTGTGTCCAGAAGATGTTCCCAAAAGCAAGTGAGGCTGCTGTTAGGTGTCACTTCATCCTGAAATAATCATCTGCTGTTGGCACAACAGAAATCCCCTCCCAGTCTCCTCATCTTCCAGATGTTTGTTGCTGCTGCCTCCCTTGCATCAGGGCAATAACTTGGACCAGAAAACTGATCCAGCCAAGAACTAGCCAGCCTATAAATGAATCAATAAATAAGTCCCCAAGTTGGCTTTAGGCCAGGCTGAAGTGCCTCTGCAACCTGCAGCAGGACAGAACCTTTAAAATTTGCCCACAAAGATCCAGGTGGGAGCCGTGCTAAGGAATAGGAGGAAATTTCCCAGGTGGGAAATGCTAAGGAATCTCCAGGTGGGAGCCCTGCTAAGGAGTGAATCACTGGAAGTTTGACTCCTTTCCCAAAGGAGCTGCTCCCTGCCCTGCTCCCCTGGCCAGGGCGAGTGGCCACAGCCTTTCACCCGAGCGGCTCCTCCACGTGGGAGCTGCCCTGCACTGGCATTTTTTCCATGGGCTCAGGCTGGGAGAGACAGGTTCCTTCACATTCTCCTGGATGTGCATGAGAACAGCCTCCAGGAAGAGCTGGAGACTCCAGAGCATTCCCATGGAGCAGCTCTGGTGTGGGAGCCCTGAGCTCCTGAGGCTCTGGCTCCCGTCCCAGCTCTCGGGAGTTTCAGTGCTTGGGATGTCCCTGTGCAGGCTGGAGGTGATTTATAGCTCCTGTGTTGGGAAACAGCACTTGTGTAAATGGGTTTTCCTAGATAACCAGGAAATTTTGGAGTCTTCTGGGACTCCTGGGTGAAAGACTTTAGATATTTATTTATTTTTTCCATTTGAAGCAATGCTCTTCCTACTTGTATCCTAAATAGGAAGTATTTCTGTTTCATAAGATTTTTTTTTCATATATTCTGTATAAAAGAAACAAAAGGGTGAATTTGGTCCTCCATCTCCTCCCAGACATCCCTGGCCATCAGTACACCCATATTAATGGACCGGTTTGGAATTTAGAAGATACATGACTTTTTCAGTTCTGTTGTAAGAGGGAGGTTCTGGCTGCTCCAAACCCAGCTGCTGACGTGGGGTAGGGATGGCTGGTAGTGAGACCCAGAGCAGAGCTTTTCCTAAGCCCAGAGCCATTAGGCTGAGCCTGCTGGGTCCTTTCCAGCCAGCCTGCCTGCTATTTCCTTTGGAGTTTCAATTGGATTAGATATTCATCTTCTCTTCCTGTCCCAAACTGTTGTTTAGTGCTGATGTGTCCTCTTAAGCCACTGCCAAGTTCCAGCACAGTGGTGGTGAAGCCAGTCCTGGTCTGTGCTGGGGTTTTTAAACTTTGGGAGAAGTTTAACCCTTTGTTTCCATTGAAATCAGGGAGATGTTTGCACCTAAATCTCTTAGTGGCTTTGGGAATTCCAGCTCTGAAAGGCCCAGCTCGAGCCCAAGGCAGCTCCAGACCCTCTTCCCTCTGCAAGGTGCAGAGTGATTATTTAGAATCTCTTTGGGAATGTGTGCAATAATAAGGGTTAATTTTTCTCTGGCAATTTAATTGGCAAAAACGTTTCATAAATGGCTATTGTTTTCCAAAAGGAGCAGATTCCTTGTGCTGTTGGGTTTTTAAATCCTTGGAGATACAATATATACATACACCACACTTGGCTATCCACATAGACTTCGTTTATTTGTGTTTGCCTGCTTAGTGCAAACTCATTACTCTCCAGGAAAGTCCTTTGTTGACACAAAAAGGCACTGGGGAAATACAATTTTTTTTTACAATAAAGTCTTGTATTCATATAAAATGTTTCTCATTGCTAAAACAAAATAAAGAACCCAGAAGCACTGGCATGCAGAAGTTCACAGCTTTTAATACAGTACATGTGTCATAGCACAGTGTGGCCACCTAATGAGGGGCCTAATACATTTTAAAAGCCTAATAACAGGACAGCTCAATGACTTTGAAAAACCTTAAAAACTCATTGTCTGAGAGCATGAGGATGAATAACAAATAAGCTGAAATGTATTTACCTTCAGAACAATATGTTTTGTTCCTCTAAGTGCAAGCCTTTGATCCATTGAAAGGGCTCTCCTCATTTCTAAGGCAGGGAGTCAAACTGGAATTCAAACTTGGTTAAGGAACTGTATGCACAAGAGCATTTTGCAATTTAAAAAAGGCTGAAAATGCAGCAACCTGCTGCATCATTTGGGAAATGTACCCCTAAGAGAAGAATTTAGGTTCTTGGAGCTAACACCCACACAGTTTCTGTTCAAAACCCCTTTTCAGTGTGCATTGCAGATCCCAGAATGGTTTGACTTGGAAGAGACCTTAAAGCTCCTCTCATTGCAACCCTGCCACGGGCAGGGACACCTTCCACTATCCCAGCTTCCAACCTGCCCTTGGGCACTGCCAGGGATGGGGAGGCCACAGTGAGGTGTCCCAGCTCAGCTGGGAGTGTTGGGGAGGATGTGAGGAGGATGCCCACGGTGCCAGCCCCTGCCCTGGCACAGAGCCCTGTGCTGGGGATCCATGTGCAGCATAGTGCACACACTGTTCTGCAGCTCCGTGTGCTACTGGCTGCTACATTTACAGAGAAGAAACGCCCTGCGTGCCAGAATGACATAAATCCCACTGCTTTCCTACAGACTAAACCTCACATTCAGGAGGTGAGATTACCTCATGCTCACCTCTGCACCTGGGGAGCACTGGAGGCCAGCAGAGCTCTGCTCCTGCCTGCTCAGTGTGTGCAGGGCAGAGTTCAGGGCAGGGGCACCACGCTGCTTCCAGGGCTGGGTTTGTGCAGGTCAGGCTGCCCAGCACTGCCCAGAGCCAGCTCTGCCTGCCCAAAGGGACCAGGGTGTGCTGGGCACAGGGAGAGCCTCTGCTGTGTGCCCATGTCTCCAGGACAAACCTCGTGTGCCTGCAGTGTGACTTTGAGTGCTGCTGCGGGGTGTTGGCTTTCCCAGCTTTTACAGAGATGGGGTAACTGAGAGGTGTTTGAAAAGATTTTATTCTATCATCAGTCTCGATGAAGGGTGAGACATAAGAGATGTAAAACTTAACATTATTCCATCAGAAGCCAACCTATTTCTTGGTTATAATACTTTATAAATGTTTTTTTTCAGCCTATTAGCTTTTGCCACACAATGCTGCTATTACTTCTAACACTAATCACAGAAAAAAAGCTGTGCGAGCTTTCTGTCAAATTTTGAGAATTCTTTACAAATCCATTTCTCACAGTGGGGGTGCCCAGGCTCTGTCACCTGCCCATGCAGAGTCCTGGTCACAGCAGGGACAAAACAGGAGCTTTTCTGCAGGGAAGGGGAGCAGGTGCTCAGAAACAATAACAACCAGATCAGGCCAGCTTTGATAGTGACAAGAAAGACCTCTCTGGCCCAAGCAGGGTTCTCACAGTCATTTTTTGTTTGTGTTAAAATTGGTTGATTTTAAATCAGAATAATCTTTCAAGAAAAACAAGAATGCATTTATCTTTCATTAAGTAAAATTTACTCTCTCACTGTACTAAACAATGAAAGGCAAAGCCATGACTATTCTCCCTATGGAACAGAAAGCTGACCTGTGATTAGGACCCTTCTGCATTCTTATCTGCTCCATTTTTGCAAGGCATTTTGAGCTGAGAGGTGTCAGAGGCAGCAGGAAACCAGGTCAGGCTCTGAGACTTGCTGAATTTAGAGGAAAAGCTGCAGGGTCTCCTCTAAAAGCAGCAGAACACCCTGAGTGTGTCCCCAGAGCCCTAAACCCAGGGGGATTTCTGGTGTCTCCAGAGCCTTGCAGCTTCCCCAGCCATTCCAGAGGTGACTGGAGGATGCCCAGTCCCTTCACTCATGACTCCTGCTCTCTGATGCTGTTTGGGAGCTGGTTTTCCAAGGAAAAGTTGGTTTGTTTCTGTGTGTGTGTACAGACAGACACAGCTGAAGCTGTTCACCCAAAGGAATGTAACGCTCCCCACCTTCTGTGACACAGAGAAGCTGCCCTGCCAAGGGAGGTGCCATGAATATTTTGGCTTTGACAAGCTCTCACATCTTGCTAAACATCCCAAAATCCACACAGGACTGAGGCACCACCATGACTCCACCACAGGCTGTGTCACAAACCAAACTCACCCAGGTTTCCCCAATTCCAGTGCTGCCAAATTACTGGGTTTGCTTTCACCCATCTGCCTTCTTGGTTGGTGCTCCTCAAGAGTTTTGGGGCACCCTCTTTCTCTCTGTTCTTTTCCACTGTTCTTCAAGTCTTGCCTACCCTGCAAGCCAGAATATTTTTACATAATTGACTTAATTAGCCCAATCAAAGGAGCGATGGCGCAATGAACTGAATATTCAGGCTTTCTTCTCGAGGAATGAAGCTCTGCATGTTCACTGGGGTTCCAGCTCTCCTTTAATCCCCTGCCAAGCACTTGACTTGGTTTGTATCGTGACTTGATAAAGAAATGACATCATTAATACAATAATAACAAATCATTTCTATGTAAATCAGGGGACCTTCTACCTGGATCATTTTAATGATTGCCCTCCAGCTCACTTTTTCTTTCAAACAGCATCTTTGCATCCAGTAATAACTATTGGTTCATTTAATTCAGATTATCTTGGGCCTGATGAAGGAAGCAAATAGGGCAGAGCCCTTCAGAAACTCCAGAATCCAAAGAAATCAGGTGTTATATTGCCTTTTTTCAGGTTCTTGCAGTTTTGATTCAAGTTTTAATTTTGGGGTTTTCCCTGAGTTTTTGAGATTTGGAATCCAAAATGTTCCTTTATCATTGTCACCATTCTGCAATACCCAGATTATTTTATGCTTTCTCTAGGAAAGCAATGTTTCTCACAGTTCAGGTTGTCTCTTCAGTAAAACATGAGCTTTGTGGTGTGATCTGTAGTCAGGTGAAATTTTTCTTCATGGAGAACATTCATTGGGGAGAGTTTCCTGTCAGCTGGGACTGGAACTGAACCTTCCAACCTCTCTTCCTGCCTCTGCCTCTAAGTCACTGTCTGGATCTTGTAATTTAATTAACTTTTTAGCATTTGCCTGCAAAACAGGAATGATTATTTTATCCTCACAAAGGAGTGTTAAGAAACTTAATTAAACTCTGCCTTTTAAGTGCATCCCTTCATACACTACAAAAGATCAGTGAGCTAACATATATCACATGCATTACATATAAATAGCTTTATTCCAAGAGCATTGAGGGAATGTGTATTTTGGAAAAGGCCTTTGTGTGCATCTCCACTCGTGGCAGGATTTTATGTCAACTCACTTCTTTGAGTCAGAAAGTTAAATATAGTAATTAATTTCTTTTTGTGCCTGAAAGACAAAGCTCCACAATTAGCAATGTGCAGGTGATAATTAACTTTGTTCAGTGACAGTCTGAGCTACCTGGTCATGGCTGATATTTTAGGGATGGGCAGCGAGGAGCTGAAATTGTTTTTAAAAAAGATGATTTAGTCCTGTAGGAATGCAGTCATCTGAAAAGTACCTATGATAGATGGGGAAAAAATGCTTCATTCTTCCATAACGAGGTCTCTGCAATGGTTCCCTATGATCCACATAACACATGTCAAAAACTGAGTTGACGTGGCCCAAGACTTGGCAGGTTTCAGTGCCAAAGCCATGCAGTGCTCTGAGGAGCTGGCAAGGTGCTGGGGCTGAGGCAGCCCACACTAAGGTGATAATTTATGGCTACCTGTAACCTCCTCGAAATAGAAACCATTCATATTCTCTCCAGGGAAGGGAGAAGTGACCAGACAACGTGAGTTCAGCCAAACCAAGACTTCATATAACTTTGCAGATGACAAATGCTCTCTGGTACTGACATTAACAATGCTGTGGGCTCTTAGAAAGGGTTCGCCTGTAGGTTTTATTTATTTTAGTATTGTTTGTTTGTGTAATTTCAGAAACTGGCAGTTTATAAGAGTTGAAGTCAAGTTTTAACTCTTGGACTTTGATTCTGTTTGTTTAAAGCATAAAAAGGCCTCAAGAGCAGCCCAAGCCAGGGCAGGGCCGTGCAGTGGGGTTTGTGCTCTCCTGAGGGGACACTTGCTGATAATTCCAAAGGTGTGTGATCCTGACACCATCAGTCCCAGAGCTGCAGAATTCCTGCAGGCACTCTGCTCACCCCAGCCTGTGGTTTGGCATTGGCTCTGCCCCTCTCTATGAGCTTTGGGGGTGCTGGCAGGGCAGGGACCACATCCCCAGGGGCTGGGGACCTTGGGGACAGCTTGTGCTTTGGGAGAAAATCAGTGAGCAGGGGTTGATGTAATCCTTGTGCTACTGGGACTGTGCCACCTTCCAGGTGTGGAGAGGCTGAGGCTTTCCTGGGGATCAGATGAGCTCAGGCTGTTGGAAAGGAAGGAGGGAGAGTTCTTCCTCCATTCACAGCTCCCCAGTCTCCTCATGCCATTTATGATTCCCACAGCTGGTGGTGTAAAGGACTGGGATGATATCCCTGCCCACATCACACACACTGGGGTTAGCAGATCCAGATTGAAATTTCAGTTCAGATCTGCCTTTTCCTCCATCCTGATTTATTCATGTGCTGAGATCAAGGACTGCACATCAAAATCTCTTAATTCTGTGGGTGCTGATGTTAATTTTGGTCTGAGCTATTCTCTGCTCTGCTGTTTATCTTTGCACATCTGCATATTTATACATTATTATTTATGAAAGTTCTTCCTCATCCTCCTGAAGAGGGTGAAATACTGGAAGGGGACAGGGACTGTTTATTCCTTATGCAAAGTAATGCAATACAGCTTTTAGATATCCCTGAAACTCAGATCATTAATTCCATTGTGTCTAACCAGTGTGGAAAACTTTATTGTTTTACAGTTCTTTGTGGTTTATTAACTTCTCTTTTGTGGACCAGCAGGTTCAAGTCTTCTCTCCCTCTTTTTGCTATTTCTTTTTTTTAAAGTTTTCTTTTTTTGTAACTGTTAAGCAATTCCACCTGGAGATGTGAAAACTTCACAGGCTATAAAGCTTATATCCTGCAAATCTCCCTATCCAATATTAAAACATCTAAAGGAGGGGAGGCACCGTTGAAATATTTTGAGCTATGTTTAGGAATGAACACAGGGATTGGATTTATTCAACAAAATAGCCTTTGTGGTTTTAGGAACCTCAGTGAATGAGTCTGGTTGCAATGGAAGTATGGAAAATATCTTTAACCAGGTAGTGAGATGAAAGAACTTCTTTAAAACTGGGTAGAGTTAAAGCCAAATGGAAAAGATCTTAAAAGCAGAAGGGACAGTGGCCAGAACTGCCACTGCCTTGTGTAAATCCTGGAAGTCCTTCTCTCCCACTGATGACCTTTGAAAAGATGCTTTTCCTTGCAGAGGGGAAACATCTGTTTCTCATGTAAGTTAATACTTAACCTAAGATACACAGTAGAAATATCTTATCAAAAATAGGATGGAGGCAAAGACTGCAGGGATTGCTTTATCCACGTGGAATCAAGGTGATGCTTTCATTTCAAGGAGAAGAACATGGATTTTAGGTTCAAAACTATCTTATAATAAGCATGGGATGGTTTGTGTGTGTATTTGTGCCTGTATATGTAATTAGCAATGCTTCTCATAGGTTATGTCTTTGAAAACACTGACCTTTGTGTTCTTGCTCTTATCCTTAGATTTATTTAATATGCTTGGGAGGGTCTCTGAGTTACACTGAGTTTCCCACTTGTTTCTTGCTAACTTGCAGGAAAATACTCCAGTTCCACTCCAAACCCTCCTGCACTCCCCCTGCCACCACACACCAGGGCATGCAGTGCTCCTGGGCTTTCTGTGCAGACAAAGAGGGAATGCAAAAGCAGATGGCACTGAGGGGGTCCAGAATAAATCCATAGAGCAGGCTTATAGATGTGCTTGCTGAGCAAGGAAAAACAAAGTTTGGTGTCACAGGACTGAAAAAGAGCATGTGAGTGCACAGTTGTGTTATTAAGTCTCACCATGTCTCTGCTGAAGTGTAGGCTGCAGTATGTGGAGTTTTGTGGATCTTTATGCCTTAAAGGAAAACCTTAGAACTTGTTTTCTTTCGTGTTGCCATAACACTTTGTATCTTAGCAATAAAATTTGGGTAAATTTAGTGTTATCACAAGAAATTTGTGCTCCAGAGATTTACTGTTCCACTCCCACAGTGCCTTTAAACCCCATGTCAGGAGTAGGACAGCAATTCCTGGCCTGTGTTAGGACCAATTTACCTCATTTCCTCTGCTTCAGCAAAGTGAGATTGAAGAGGTTAGAAAAATAACAAATATAAAACGAGGAGGAAAGCCATTGCCAGTCTGTGTGAGTGACTCTGCTCGAGTCACCCTGCAGGACAAGCCCAAAGGTGCTGAGGGGAAATCATTCTGCTCTGGTACTCCTTAGCAGGGCCTGCTGGAATCCAGCTCATCCCCACTGTCACATCTAATCTGGGTGTCTTTAACACAAAATAAAATATTCCTGTGTTAAGAACCAAAAAAAACCGAGTGGAAAATGCACTCATCTGCGTCCCTCACTTGTGCCAAAGAATTTTTCATTCCCACCTCAGCTCTAATTTGAAATGTGTTAAATAAAAATCGCCGGGAGAGTATCCAGAATAGATAGGCATGTTTGGGTCAGCCTACAACTTGGCATTGCCATGGGCCTCATCTCTAATTACTAAAGAAATAGTGAGTTAGTGAGTTAAAATACCCAGTGACTGTGATCTAAATCATTTCCACTCTGGATGGCGGCCTGAAATAAAAAGGGCTTTTCATTAGCGTGGCACAGATTTAGTGTGGTGGGACACAGTTTGTGCTTCGCAGGAAGTGCGGTCAATGGGCCATTAAGCTCTGAAACAGGAGGCAAGGCATCCTCTAATGCTGCTGACAATAAATATTGGGGAATGGCTTCACATGGATTCATGGCAGCCACGCCAAAGCCACTCAGGGAAAGTCAGATTTGTGATCCCTGAATGCGCACGCACGGCCTCCGCACAATGGAGGGATCGTTTGCAGGTCCCAAGGGAAATCTTTCCTTTCAGCCCTGCAAGATGAGAAACCCACTGGGAACTCTAACCCGGGGTAGGATTGAGTGGCAATTACTTGTGTTGGGGGATTTGCTTTTCCCCCGTGGAAAATAAAAATGTTCCAATTAGAAAACAGTCGCTGAATTTTGGCGGTTTTCCGTTTAAAAACAAGCAAACAAAGCTTCAGAGGAAGATTTGCACCTTCTGGGTGTGCAGGGAAGGCTCCAAAGCTGGGGAGAGCAGCACAGGGACCCCTGGAAGCAGGGAGGGATGGGAAGAGTTTCTGGGCTGTCGTTTCTGACTCCACTGGGAGCATTCTGTGCTTCTCTGTGAGCTCACGGCTGCAGGAGCTCTGCAGCCTCACCTGAGTGTCCAGGAGGGAGGGGAAGCCACCCCCCATGGGAGAGAGCTGCTCATTTAATTAGCTGGGTGTTTGCAGGATATTCATTCCTCCTCTTTATCCTCCCTGTGGGCAAGGCTGTCCTTGCAGCAAGCTGTGAAAACTCCAGTCTGGAGATCCATTTCTCATGTGTTTGCATGGTTTCCACCAGTTTTTCACCTGAATGCTTCACTAAGATGAGTGGCTTTTTCCAATGTTTCCAATCAAGAGAAATGGGTTTTTACCATCATTTAGAGGTAGCTCAGGATTGTGTTCTAGAATAAATACATATAAAAATGAACCAAGTGAGTAAGGGTGCCTGGTCTGAAACAGCTAGAATCCAAATTTTTGGAATTTGTGTCATCAAACACTTTAATGCAGTGCTTAACTTTATATTCCTTTCCAGAACAATTGAGGTTTAAATCCCTGTGAGCAGTTCAGCTAGAAACAGACACTTGCTTGGAAGATCACAACCAAAATGTTGAAAGTAATCAAGGAATAATTAGTAGGAAATAGTATTTTACAAGACAAGCAATGCTAGTAGCAGGCTCTGGGGGTGGCTACAAGTGATTGTTAGAATTTCCCTGACTTGGAGGAACTAAAACCATTGTTTGATGGGCAGTTCATCCAGCCTGCACCTTGTAAAAGACAAAGGCTGGATCCTCACCAAGCCCATCTCTCTCAGCCCATGGTCAGAGTGGCAGTGCTGGGTCAGCTCTGGGATGTCCAGATGTCCCCCCAGCTCTGCTGCCCCTCACTCTGTGAGCAGCACTGCAAGGGGAGCAGAAAAAGCTCGAGATAAATACAATCATATAGGCAGAGCCACATTTGGGGCATGTGGGTGAATATATGGGCATAAGAAAAAAAAAGAAAGCTACAGCTTGATCACTGCAGGATTATTTCTCTCAAAGAAATTATTTAACTCTTAAAGAATGCAAAAGTGTGACTCTTAAATGACATTACTGTCTGGTTTTCTTCAGGCCTGGCTTGGCCTGGCAGCTGTCCCTGCTGCAGGCAGGGCCAGGGGAGGGATGTGCTGGGAGAGGTGGCCAGAGCCACTGCTGGATACTGAAACCTGGGGGTACTTAGAACCCTCTTCTGTGGCTGAAACTCTCAGACAAACTTAAGTCACATGGGCAAAGAGAGTCCTGGATTCGGGGTGGGCTTAGCTGTGGTCCAGTGGGCTCACAGAACCCTTGGGAATAGCCCAGGCAGGAGCTTGGGTCCAGCTTGGGCTGTGCATCCCTCCAGCCTGAGAGCTCCTCCAGCATTCCAGAACCTTCTGTGCCTAGAGCAGATGGAGGCAGTGAATAGCTCTTACCTGGACCTGGCTCTGAAATGCCATGGCCTGGGGGAGGTTGTCCCACCTGATTTGGGGACATTTGCTGTTCCAGTCCCTGCCTCAGCACTTGGGGCTCGGAGCTGCTCCCTCCCCAGGGCAGCACAGGGGCTTGAGGCCAAAGCTTACCAGATGCTGGGAGAACAAAAGGTACCTCAGAAATCAATTCTTCAGTATTGAAGGAATTATTTTATGGGGCTGGAGAAATACCAGGGCTGCCTCAGCACAGCCCTGGCAGGAGTTGGCATTTCTAGCCAAGAAGTTGAGCTGAAGGCAGAGAGGGAGAGTGCCTGCCATGCCAACCAGTGAGGGAATGAGCACACAGCAAAGTCCCACCTGCCTCCAAACATTGAAATGTGCTCAGGTAAGTGACAAAAGGCAGCTGTTGGAATTGTGCAGCTCTTTGGTGGCTGTCCTTGCTGCCACAGCTACACCCAGCCTGCAGCAGTGGTGGCTCCAGTACCTTGGCTATAGCCCCTGCATTCTTCAGAGTATGGCAAGGTGGTTTTTAAGGATGTGAGCTCCTCAGATTGTGCCACACTGCTGAAAATGTTTGGAAATGGAGCTGTAATGCATGAGCTGTGCAGCTGTTCTAACAAGTTCCTGGACTTTGCCCATTTTGAGAAGTTTTTATTCAGGAAAACAGCGATGCTAATGGGAATTAAAAACCTGAAGGCAGGAGAATTTGTCTAAGTAAGGGCTAAGCTGGAGGGAAGAGCCAAAATTTGCAAGGAAACATTTTGCTTGGCTCCAGCAGCATGTAATGGCATCATGTGGGGATGTGGCACCTGGAATCCTGTCCTAGAGAAAAACACAGGACACTGGCTCTCCCAGGCAGGCCTGCAGAATTCCTGGGATACAGGAAGGCACAACACAGCCCACGGGGGGTGGGAGAGCTGCTGCCCAATCCCAGACTGGAGTTCTGGAAGTGGATTCACCTCCAGAACATTCCCATACTCAGGAGTTGATCCAAGGGTTTTGGTTTGGTACTGGCTGAAGAGATGAGGTGAATGTTTTTAAGGCAGCTGTGGAACTGGAAAACAAGAGCAGGACAAAAATTGCTCTTCAAAAATTAAGATTGTTGGCTGTTTCCGGCTTCTCATGAGCACCAGAGCCACTTTTATCTGCCTGGCAGGAGGGTGAGCCCTGCCTGGTGTCCTTGTTCCCAAAGCTGGAGTCTGGAGAAAGGCTAAAGCCCCTTTCTGCATGTCCCCCCTTGCCAGGCTGCCACAGCTGGCACAAATCCTGGGAAGAGATGAACTTGGGGAACATCCTTGGCAGAACTGGTCAAGGAAAAAACTTACAGTGGCTGTGAGAGCTGCCTGGGGGCTGCCTGCTGATCCTTTGGTTTTGGAATAACAAATTCACCTTCAAAATGTAAAAACTGAGAGTGTGTTTCAACCCAGGGTGTTTCAGTGCTTGTATGGAAAACAATTTTCTGCTCACTGTATTGATATGTTTGGAGCTCTGTGCAAAGAGTTAAGTTATTGTATATTTTAGTTTTTTAATTGACTCCATATCTGCTGGCAGCAGAATAGACATTGATCTGTTTTTTTCCTTCACTTTATTTAGGAAAATACAGCACAGAGTGTTTACTCTGCCTCCATACAGCATTGCTTTGTAGGGTGAAAGTGAGGGCGAGACCACAGTGAAGAATTCCCTCATTGTCAATTTTAAAGGCTTCATAATAAATGGTAGGCTTTTTTGGATGGGAATCAGAAATGTTTTCTTGACAGTGTTTTGCTTAACTTTTTGTATTCAGCTGGGATTTTCTAAACTCTTTTGAATCTGCTGGTTTGATCATTTAAACATCTTCTTTCTGGCCACCAGCTACTTGATCAAATTTCTGCAGTGACACTGTACCTGACAGCTGCTCAACAGGGATTTGAAAAGCTCCAACTTGTGGGTGTAAATTAAAATTTAGTTATAACAGGCATCATTTCCCTGGAGACAGCACCCAGCCTGCCTTTCAGGGGAGAGGAGGAGGAACTGGACCAGTAATTCAGCATGGAGAGGCAGAGCTGTGTCCACACTGAGCTTTGACTGAGGAAGGAGGTGTAAAGGAATGGATGCCCAGCATTGATCTGCTCCATATTTTCCAGCTGAACTATCTCCTGAATTTGATTTGCATGGGGCCAGGCCAAAACCATTAATTAGTGGCACTTGGCTCCTCATGCCTCTCCATTTCAACACAATTTGTGTAGCTGTGAGGCCGTGTCCTTCCAGGGCCCTTAGCAAGCCCTCTGTGGCTGCTGGGCAGGACTGATGCTTTGTGCTGCACGTGGGCTGGGGCACAGCAGGATGATATTGAAGTTTTCCATCCTCCCCTGGGCTTGAGGCAGTGTTGGTTTACTGATCCCTTCACAGTGGTCGTGCAGTCCTTTCAAGGGTTACTCTTGCTTCCCTCTGAAAACTCTCCAGGCCCTTTGTTTGTTTTTCCTCTGCCTTTTTTTGGTTTTAATTATTATTTTTTCTGGAGTGCTTTGTTGCAGGAGGTCTCCATGCCTGTTGCAGCCTCCCCTGTGAGTGCTGTATTCAGATAATTTGTGCAGTTTTGCTCTGGAAAGGTTCCTTGGCGTGGCTCTGGCTCCTCACAGCCCCACAGCTCAGGGCTTGCCCGCTGGAGAAGGTCCTGAGCACTGAAAAGCTTGGAGGGAAGGAACCCTCTGGAAGGCATCTGCGTTTTCCCCAACTGTAACAGCACAAAGCAAAGTGTGATCCCTGTGATGGATGAGCAGCTGAGCTATTGATGCCTTTTTCCATGCAGTCAGTCCTGAGTTCATGCATCTTCTGGAATGACCACTGCTTGTAATGCCTGGTTCTTTCACTTCTTTTTTAAACAGCAAAATCTCCTTTGAAAAAGAAACCTTGTTACCCTTAATGCAATGCAAGCCACCCACGGAGCCTCTCCAGCAACCCCAGCACTGCTGGGCTCCCTGTGTTTATTTTCCCCAGGATCACTAACAGTCCCAGGACTATTTTGCTTGTGCTGCTGAAAGATGTCCTGGAGATGTGTTTTATCATCTCAGCACCACAAACTGCTCTCATTCTTTCAGGCCTCTTGCAGAACAGCACGTGAGTGGCAGGACCTGTCCTGCATAGGGGAATTTTTTATGAGGCAGAACTTCCCTTGGGAGGTTTCATTTACTCCCAGTGGCACTAAGTGTGGTGGACTGAGCTCATCACCCATTTATTGCATTTAACCATTGGAATACACCTTGGTGAAGACCATTTTGCTGTTTCTCCATTTTCCTGGTGGTGTAAAAATTCTGCTTCACTGTTGCATTTTCAGTTTGAGCCGTGTGGGCTGGTGCAGGAAAATATCTTTGGCTGTAATAAACAAGTTCCACTTCAAGGAACTGCCTTGATCAGCGTGTTTGTGTCAACCTGCTGATCATCATCTCCAAATTCCCATGGTTTTGGGGCAGAAGAATCCCATGGGGTTATCCAGTTACTTCAGAACATGAATTAGAGTTTTAACAGTGTAAATGCTCAACACTCTATTCTCTCTCCCCCTTCCTGATGGCTGTAGGCTTGGAGTTTCCTTTCCTTCCCAAAAAGCTTTGGGGAAGAGGATGGTCAGGAGTGATGCAAGTCCCCACTGTTTGCGTTGTTCAGCTGGGATTCTTTGCTTTGTATCTTTTCCTCACCCCATGAGCTCTGTTTTTCTCCTCTCAGTGTATGAGAGTGTTTTCCTTCCCTGGCATAGAACTAATGTACTCCAACATGTTTCAGTACAGGAAATCCTATATCCAGCATGGGGAGGAAAGGCCTTAATCAGTACAAATTCCATTTGTGTTTATATCAATCCTGACCCTCGGTGTCACTGGGACAAAGCTTTTCAGTCTGGGCCCCAGGCACTGGTTGGTGCTGCTGGTTCACAGCCACTGCCAGCCCACAAGGCCCAGATTTGCCAGATTTCTGCTCCTGAAGTTCTTTTTTAGGGAGATTTTCTGGCCTTTCCATGGGAAGGACTGAGATGAGGGGCAAGTTTGCAGGGAGCTCCTCTTAATTGCAAGCTTTTCCCTTCTTTGGAGGATAGGTTAATCCCCCAGCATTTCCTGAGTATGAAGGGCTTTCATAAGAGAAAAGAGGATAATTCAGGAGAATTTGTGATCTATTTCACAATCCTTATCCCTATTTTCTAGGCCAAGCTGGCTGCATCATGACCATGGTCTAGAGGGAAGGAGCCCAGTGAGATCCTGGTCCTCTCTGAGCTCTCAGAGGTCCTGTGTGAGAGCAAAGGTCCATGGTGTGAGTGTTTAAATCAGCAGGAAACTTTCCAAGCAGCCTGGCCCATTAGTGGAAGCTTTAAACAGAGGATTGACTCTCCATAAAAAGAGCCCTGCACAAACAAACATTCCAGCAGCACCCTTCCTTCAGCTTTCAATGTGTTTTTTATCAGGCCTCAAATTAAACCACTGTCCAATCATTTGAAGGCATGATTTTCAGGAGTCATCCAAAACATAATTAATGACAAGGCAATCATTCCCTGGGAGTCTCCCTGCTCTGGCTTAAAGAGGCAGCTCAGTGGGGCTCTCCCATGGGTGGGCCAGCCTGGGAGGGAGCCGGATCCTCTGCCTGACCCTGTGGCTCTCTGGAGGTGGCAGAGGTGACCAAGGGACATGACTGAAGCACAGGATGAGTGCTGGCTCCACCCTGGCTCCAGCCTGGACTGGAGTGGGCTTGGAGCTACTCCCTGAGGTGTCTGTGGGCAGCCAGCAGAGACCTCTGCCTTATTTTCCCTTCCTTTCTCCCTCCAGCTCTTTCTCCAGAGCAGCAGCTCCCCGGGCTCCTTCGTGGCTGAGGAGAGCAGGATCAGCCTGGCACGGTGCTGCTCCTCTGAGTTTCTCCTCCCCTGGCTGCTGCCCATCCCTGTCCCTGACCCCACCGTGCCTCTGGCTGAAATATTTTCTCCAAGCTCCACATCTTGCTGCTTTTTTTTGAGAAAAGGCTGTGGTGGTCTCGTTGGGACTGTCCCATGGCTCACCCCAGGAGCTTTTCTTTGGGAGCAGCCGTGTTCCTTTTCCTGCACATTCAGGGCATTCCCACGTGTGGCATCTGAGGACATTCTTTAATATTTTCATCTTGTGGGTAATAAAGGAAAATCAGTCACTTTACCAGCACTTTTCTGAGTGTTTAATTAAAGCATTTATGACAGGAAATGGGAGCCAATATTCGACCTCTGAAGTGTTTATACAATTGATATATCACTTTTTCTTACCTCATCCCCTGTTTGTGTACAAGATACTCTGTCAGTACATTCCCAACACAATGCAACACTTCATTATACAACAGACATTTAAATAGCAAACTATTTTTTTAATAGTCAGGGGTATCTGCTGTAATTCTTGGCCTGGGAAATGGGCTGGCCAGAATCTTTAGATGCAGATGGCATCAGTTCAGGTACTAGAATTATTGTTATTTTTTGCCAAATAACCAAATTAACATTGAGTAGTTTGGCTTGATGCTGAAAAATTCACTTTTGGAAGTGAATTAGGTTGGGTTTTTTTTTTTTGGGTTTTTTTTTTTTTTTTAAATAAACTAGTCCTGGCACGTGTTGCAAGGGCCTTAACATTGGAAGAAATAGATTTGGATGCTCTTCAAAGAGCTCTGGTGTGGTTCTGCCATTTTTAACTTTTTACCTTGCTGTTCTTTCTCCCCACCTCTTCCCAGGGGAACTGAAGGTAAATGATTGATACTCTGTCTCTCCTGCTCACTTTCTTTTTTTAAATCTCTTTTGGCCAGACTTCTCCAATGTAGAAATATTTACCAAAAGGAAAATCGCAAGGGCGGGGGAATGGAGGGAAAAAAAAGGAGTTGAGCAATAAAATATAAACATTCAGCAGTCCAGGATGGTGACTTTGTTGGGGAAAGAGGCCGAATTGTTTGTAGAACCTAATGAGATTTAGGATTAGATTTCCTGTATCAGTGGGCAGCCACTGGGGAAAAGTAAATTCCCTGCACTTAAAACACTTTGCAGGAGAGGCATTTATTTAGTGGTGTTTGCAGATGGCTGTACCTGAGGGGTCCCAGCCTCAGGAGGTGCCTGCCCCCAAAGACATTCCAGCCTGCAACAGTCACAGCAGAGGAAAAGGCAGGGAAAGGACATAGGAGCAGGGAGAAAAGGGTAGCTAAAGGTATTTGCTGGGAATGCTCATAGGTGGGGTGAGATCTGGTCTGTTTACAGCTGGATTGTTCCAGCTTTATGTGCCAGAGTCTGAATATCATTGGAATTTTTTGGTGGCCTGGAAGGTGACTTTGCAGGTACACAGTTAAACTTGATATTAATGCTTTTTCACCATTAATACTTTAAATTTTTTAAATAAACTTTACCATTGATACATTTACTTTTTTACAGGCACTCATCTTTTAGCTCAGATAAAATATTCCAGTTTTAGAGTTGTTCTCCTACAGCTTTCTTGTAAGGACTGAAGCATTCCAATCCAAGAACTCACTGGGCATCTCACCTAGTGCAGTTTTCACTTCAATTGTCTTGTGCCACATCCTGGCTCTGTGTAAATTGAGTCCCCAAGGAGGGATGGAGGTTGCTCTGTGGGACAATGTCCATCCCCAGGCAGGGGACACAGCAGAGCTCTCCTGGCTGCATCCCCACCAGCTTCAACCTCAGGGCAGGACAGGTTTTCCAGATTCCCTGTGAGGCTGAGCAAGAACAATACCCTCCCAGAATAAACTATGTTGGAGAAGACCTTTGAGATCACCAGGACCAGCCCATGACCTAACATTACCTTATCAGCTAAACCATGACACTAGGATGAAGCTCTACATTTTAATCCTTTGAAATTAGACTTTTCCCACCCAGGCAGGTGGCTTTGGATGTTTACTGAGGCAGCAGTGGAAACCAGGTACCTGGGAATTCTCCTTGAAAGACCATAGACACCTCATGAGTCACCCTGAGTTGTTTTTCTGTAGTTGTACCAATAGATGTATTTTTTCCTCTCCTCTCCTAAGCCACAGATCACACTCTTGCTCCTTGGCGTCATTGAAAGTTCTGGTTTTCACATCAGACTGTGAAAAAAGCCTTGCCAGATCAACTCTGGCAGCTGTCAGCAGCCTAAGGTGCAGGAAATTCTTCCTTTTGGGAGACCTGGCTCAGTGAAATGTCATCTCTGACGTTGAGGTAGATGCAGAAGATGCATTAGAAGTGGGACAGGACTTTGAAGCCTGTGGTGGTTCCTTGCCAGCTGGAGCTAGGACTTCTTGCTGAGTGCATTCCTGAGGTGTTTAGACCTCTGCCTTGGGAGGGAGGATGGGAGAGGCACTGAGGTTTGATTTCTAGGGTGCAGTTCCCTCCTCTCTGCCTCTGCCTGGGTCTCTCAGCCATCTCTGTCAAAGAAAATTCCTGGGCTTTCACTTGGAAGGGTCAGTGGAGCCATGGCTCTTCTTCCAACACAACAACTGCAGTCAGCTGCTTTGGAGAAGGATCTGTCTTATCATCCATGGGCTAAGGAGGCAGAGATTAACTCCTCACCCCTGGGGAGCTCTGAGACACCTGAGCTGCAGCTTCTGGACTAAACCCCACAGTTAGCACAGGCCTTGCTAAGATCACAATTTTTAATCCTCAGCAACATTGTACCAGGCTATGGTGATTCCACTGCACTAAAAACCTCCTCGATGTCTTGTTTGTTTTTTTAAGCCAACCTCTGTTTCCCTTTGTGATACAGATCCCTTTTCCAACAATCCTCCCCCCTGCCAAAATAAAATTCTTCCTGAGACTTAGTAACATTTTTTAATATATACACATAAAACAAATTTCCTTCCCCAACCGTTCGTGTGGTTTTTCAAATCATTAAGGGAGTTTCCTCATTCTGTGATGTCAAGAGTCACCCAGATCAAAGCCTTTACTGATATTACAATTAAGCACTCTGCACCATTAAATTCACTTTCCACACTGTAATTTTTATAATAGGTCGGGAAGGAGCTTCATGGTTTGATTTCAGTCCAGCCATGGCGCCAGATTCTGATTTCTCATTAGTTCCTACACCGAGGTTTGTGAAACCCTGGAGTTAACAAGGAGCCTGGATGAATATTGGACTGGAACCTGTCCAGCTCAGTGGTGTTCAGTGGACTTGGTGCATGTGGGATGTCAGGGAAATTATACAGTCAAGAGAAAGGAGCAGCTTCAAGATAAGGATGAGGTAATCCCTCTTCCTCCTCCCAAAATCCATTCCTGGGTGAACCGAGGCTGTGCAGAGCAGATCCAAGCAGTTGCTTCAGTTCTGCATCCTTGCAGGAGAAATATAAGAAAAGAAACTCACCTGGAGAGGGGAAAAGGGTCAGGCTGAAAATGGATTTTGCAGCAAAGGCAGAGAGGGAAAGAAAAGATGAAGAAAGAAAAGAAGGATTCCTCTTTTTTCCTTGAGGGATAATGGAATAGCTCCCATTGCCTCCTTTGCAGGTGCCTGGAGGGAGTGCTAAGTGCTCTCAAAATGGAAAAGGTCACTGGACTGCCTTAGATTAAAAAAATAAATGTATGTGTTTGCTTTTCTGTGTGGAGGGGAATGAAAGGGAAGAAGCATCCTGTGCTCAGCATTCCCAGCAATGGGAATTGCATGAGGGCAGCAGCTGGGTTCTGGGCTCTCTGAAGCTGTGACCTGCAGGGATGGGGAGTTCTGCTGGAGGCTGCTACAAGCCTGGCTGAAATCAGCATCCAGCCCTGCAAAGGAGTTCATGGGGAGCTCCTGATCCAGAGTGTCAGCAGCATGGCTCCCTGCACAGCACAACAGCTCACTCTGGGTGGCTGCTTCTGGAAAACTCTTCCAGCAAATGTCAGAAAAACGGATCCAAAGCAAGGGTTTTCAGGTGAATATTTGGAGATCCTGAGCTGCACTCGTGCCTCGGAGCCGCAGCGCTGCGTCCTGGGGTGATGTGGAACAGATGCCCTTCACTCCCTGGGCTCTGTGCAAATCACATCTGGGAGCAAAGGGGGGAAAATATAAAATATCTGACAAGCTGGGAGCCAGGGGTAAATTCATACAGACTGGTCCTAAACCTGCAGCTATTGTCACCACCTGATCTAAGAGGTTCTGCTGAGCCAGGATGAGGATTTGGTTCTGCACCAGCAAGATTTACAGCCTGAGCATGCTGGGTTTAGCTGCAAACTGCTCTGAGTCCTGTATTTGAAAAAAAAGAAAAGTGTTTTCTAATGTGTTTTTCCAGGAAGTTCTCTCCGTGAGCATCCCCATTCCAGATGCAATTTCACACTGCAGCCAGACAGTTTTAAGGGCTGCTGCTGGGTTGGGGTGGTGACAGATGATACCTGTGACAGCACTGCTGCAGTGCATGGCCCCTGCTTCCCACTGCAGTAAAGGGGCCATGCTGGGGTGAGGTGTGGCTGCAGTGGCTGGGATTCCTCCCACGGGTGGCTGCTTTGCATTGTCACAGAGGGGACAGAGCTGTCATCTATCAGTTTTACACATTTTTGGGACTAGGATACGGACTTGGGAACGTTCCTAATGAAAACACAGTTACAACCCCAGAGCCCCAGACTTGGGGGAACCATCCATCTCCCCTGAAGAGCCAGTTCTGAGCTGAGATTCATTTCCATGGTGGGCAGAACCCAGCCCCAGATCTACACTGCTTTGGCACTGGAAATCTGGTCCCTGCTTGGAAGGAGTTTGAAGCCATCTCTGCTATCAGGAGCTTCAGGGACTCCAGTTCATGATATTGCAAATTAAATCAGGGTTTCGTTACACACCCCAAGTTCATAAACCCAAAAAGGAGATACAGCCATACTTTAGCTGAACTACTTTTGGCAGACATGTGGGTAATAGTCCTCATTCAGTTTGGGTGATACTCTGGAGAGTTAATAATCCAAGCCTAATTTAGTGTGAGCAGCTACTGAGCACAAGACAGAGCTTGTTGGTGGATCCAGGTCGCGCTGACCTGCAGTGGATGTGAGTAAGAGCTCCAGGAGCACCAGGGAGGCACAGCAGCTCCCAGGTGGGAGGCAGGGACAGGAGATCACATCTCATGTGGCACACACAGGCCTGGACATGTGGCCACATTTACTGCTCTCCTTTCCAGCCCTCTCTCTCAGCCAGTAAACCTCTGAGAGAAGAGAAAATGCTGAGGAGCTGTTTGACATTGTGATCTCCACACTTGGTACAACACTTTCTCAGGGCTCTTCAGACAGGATTTCTGCCTGCTCTCATTTATCTTGTCCCTAAAAGTGTGGGGCTCCTCTGCTGGGGCTCTGCCCTGTTTCTGAGCAAAGAGCAAAGCTTAAGTTCAAAAGCCCAACAATAAATTTTCCATCTTTTGTTCAAATTTCTGTTTGGCCAGAGGCCAAATGCCAAGGTGTGTCTTTGCTGGTTTTGCTGTTCAGCAGCAGCACTTTTTTCTCCAGTGCCACTGAAAAATCTCTGCAGGTTCATGATCACATCCAAAATGACCTTCCTGTGGCAGAGAGCAGAAGTGCTGCTCCTTGAACCCTCTAGAAAGATGTTTTTGCTGGAATTCTCTGTGTCAGGCCTCACTGCTGCTCTTTGCTTTTGCTTGTGGCTTGTTTGGCACCTGATTTAAATGAGAGGCATCTCAGTGTTTGGTTTGACACGGATGTGGGGATGCACAGGACAGAAGCTGTCACTGAGCCACCTCTGTGCTGCCACTCCTGATGGCTCCAGCAGTCCTGAGCTGCTCTGGGAGCTGGGGGGGATTCAGGGAATTTGTCCCTGCTGCAGGTGAAAGTCTGAGAGCTTTGGAGTGGGAGCTGTGCCTTAGGAATGGGCTCAACACGATTAAACCAAGAGTGGTTCAGGCTGTTCCATTCATGGTAGCTCTGAGGAGCTGTAACACATCACAGGCTCAATAACCTCACACTTGCACTTCAAACAAAAAGCCTATTTTTCCTATCTTTTAACAGAAATCCCCTGGAAATTGCAGAATTGCCTTCTATCTTTTTTTTTTTTTCTTTACACATTCCTGCAAAAAAGTAGGATGAAACTCTCTCTGTTTTAGGCAAAATATTTTGCAATTTTCCAATGACCTTGCCAATAAGAAAATGATTCCCCATATATCATGGGAAATGCCTGCTTTCTCACAGGGCTGCAATGTTCAACTATCACCAGTGAAGGATTCTGCTGGCTGCAAGTTTGGCAGGAACACGAAGATCTTCTGGTATGGTACATTACATGAACTATTGACTGGAGAATGCCAAAAGCTTCACCCCATTTTAAATGAGCTCCATTTTTTAAACTAAATCAGCATATGAATCGAATGTGTTTCTTCCAGAAAATGAGAGTCTCAGCTCTGCCCTGAGTTTACATCATTGCCCTTTTTATGCGCGGAATCAATCTCCAGTTAACGGTTGAGTTGCTTCATCTTCTCATCAAACACTTGGGCTGAATCCTGCGCTCCCAGGGACGGTCCAGTGACCGTTTTGCAGCTAAGTGTTAATATTCTCCTGACTAGACATGTCCCTTTCCCTGGCTGGGTGCTGGGATGTGCATGCCAGCAGCTATTCATTATGGATGAAGAATGGTTTGTGGTTAAAGTCCTGGACTGTGTTGTGGGAGATCTGAGTTCAGTCCCAGATTCTTCTTCCATTTCCCTGTGCTATGAGTGAGTTGTTTAATCTTTCAGTGCCTCAGTTCTCCTTTGGTAAAATGGGAATAATCCTATTTCCTTTCTTCCACCCTTCCCTTTTACAGTGTTTGTTTTCACAGTTGCTTGTTTATCACATCTGTGGGACACAGCATACAGTAACAGGAGTGTTAAAACATTACAAAACCATGAATAATAATTTCACTTTTCACTTAATTTTTCATATCCCACTTTTAAATTGAGGAAGATAAGGAAAGCTTGATGGCAGTGCTGTTTATGTGCTATGACCTACTTGTCCCAGAAAGCAGCATGGCCAAGAAATTGAAACAAGATCTTGTGAAGTGCCATTGCAAATAAATCTGCTCCACTTCCCTTCTGTCAAGGCATCTCACGCTAGGGAAGACCACTGGGAGTCATTAATTGTATAATGGATATACTGGATTCTTTAAAAGGGCTGTTTTCCCAAAGATTAAAGCAATTATGAGCAAAGTGGTTTGAAAAGAAAAAAAAAAAAGAAAGAAAAACACCCTAAAGCAAACAATGTGGATGATAATGGGGAATGGTTTAAGAAAACTTCAGCAGATGCTGTGGAAGTCACAGTTTTGCAGTTGTGGAAGAGGATTTTGTCAATGGGAACCAAACACCCCCTTCCCCTCCCTGAGCCCAGCAGAGAAGGGAAATGGAAGCTGCTGTGTGAAAATGCATATGAAAACAGGCACTTGCATATTATATGAGTGCAGGAATGGAAATAAAGGGGAAATGAGAGACTGATAATGAGGCTGGAAAATATCCATATTTATGAGATAAAGATGGCTGATGAAGGAAAATAAGGAAAACCATTAAAAGTTGTTTATGGGGCAGTAGAACTGGCTACAGCAACACAAAATAGAGAGGAAAAACAGTAACAAAAATCCCTGGTGAACTTTCTCTGTACACTGTTCCCCATCCATGGAATTAAGGTAGGAGTTTGCCCTTCCCCAGGTGCAAACTCCCTCCTGCAGCTCAGGTTGGGGTCACCAGAAAAACATGGAGACACCTTTCCTTGATTTCAAGTATTTCAAGGTAGGAGCTCAACTTTTAACAAAGGAAATACCAGGGAATAAGGGAATTGTAATTTGTGAGCTTCCACAGACTCTTGCAGGTGTACTTGGCATTTTCATGAGGGTGGTGACACATGAAAGATGCCATTAATCACTCTAAAACTAAAGCTTGGCAGAGAGCACAGTGCCACAAGTGCCAGCTGAACTTCAGTTAATTATAAAGCAGATCTGGAAAATGACCTCAAACCAAATCAACATCATCATCTCAGTTCAAGGAAAAAAATAATATTGGAAGCATAGTAACAATTCCATGTGTTCACCTCCATTGTTCACCTGGGCATCAGTTCAACCTGATAGTTTGGTTTGTATAAAGAATTTCTGTTCATTTAATTCCTTAAATAAGGTAGTGGCTTCTGACTCCCATATCTGTGAATAGCAGAGCCTGGGCTCCTGCCTGAAATTCCTGCCATAAACAAGTGGATCCTCCCTTTAGAAGTACAACAGCATGAAATGCATTTTCTTGAAAGCAAGATCCAGTCCCCTGATAGTGCAGGGATCTAAAGCAACCCTTAACCTGAAGAATCTGTGTCTCTGCACGTGATCTTGTTAGTTCTTTTTTGAAGGACAGCACAGGAGCAAAAATTAGCTTTTGCAAAATGTTTTGAAGGAGCAAAGTCTTTCATCCTGTTTGGATGCCTTTGGAGCCATAGCAGTGCAACTGCAGAATTTGGGATGGACCTGCAAAGCCAATCCAAGTGTGCATTTATACAGGAATTCTCTGCAGCAGCTGGAGTGATCCAACAGCTCTGAAACTGTTTATATGGTTCCTGTAATCTGGCAGTGGAGCAGGGTGGTTCCATCCTCCTGCCTGCTGTTCCTCCTCATCCCAGCTCCTCTCCTGTGCTGACATCACCTTGTTGTGGGTTCAGTTGTTGCTGAGCTGGATCAGTTCCCTGCTCTGGTCACAGCTCAGCCAGGACTGTGCTGCTGGCACAGGGCAGGCAGCAAGGCCAGCAGGGATGGGGAGGACACGGTGCCAGCAGTGACTTATCCTGGAATTAATGACCCTGCAATTGCATCCTGGTGTTTTCTACAGCTTTTCTCCACCCCTTTGTAGAAGTTGAAAATAGGATGGAAGGCAGAGAGCAAAAAGGTTGTGTGCAGAGTTTGGTGTGGGTACTGGATTTACCAGTGCCAGGATAGAAGGTGTTGGATGCAGAGATAAACACTCGTGTGCTGTGGCAGCTGAGGGTTGGGGCAGCCCAAATCATACTTGAATTTTGATCTCTTTTGTTCCTGTTGAATTTGAAAAAGCAATAATCTACAGGCAATTTTCATGTTGATGTCTTGTTCTTCTAACCCTCCAAACCCTATTCTCCAAGCCCCCTCTACAAGCAGCCTCCAGAGCTGGAGAAGTACCTGTCCCACAGAGCTGCTTTCACCTTTCTGTGGGGCAATAATTCCATTCCAGGGCTCCCAGAGAAGAGTGCAGTCATAGTTTACACCTTTATGCAGAAGTCATCAAAAAGGAAAATAATTCAAGGCTTAAATTGTACATCTGTTGATAACACAACAACTTCTTTCTAACTTTCTTCAAAATGTCCATGTCTCAAAGAGATGCTCTGTGCTCATGTGTGCACAAGTTTTGTCTTTGCATTTTGGTAGATTTAATTTATTCTTTTCCATTTCAGTTGGGTGTGATTGTGTGCAAGCAGATGCTCAGCACCCAGGGATGTGCTTGTTTTCTCTTACATCCCAACCTGAGCTGCCTTAAAAGGTTCTTTTTGTGCAAAGTCAAGTGCTTGGCTGTTGAGAACTGTCACAGTTCACCTTCAGCTGACCCCCTGGCACATGTATTGTGTTATCTGTCTTTAATGACAGGTTACCAGGGGGGTTTGTTCCTTTGTTTTAACCCTTTTCCTCTGAAGTTGCTGAGCCATTTGGTTGAAAAAAAAAAAACAAAAAACCAAGTACTTAGCACAGAAAGCTTGAGCAGGAATGGTTAGCTTGGCAGGGTGACAGGAAATTGTAAAAGGGTTTCTTCTTGGCAAACTTGGGAAATCTTGATAAAAAGAAGGGTTGCAACCTGCATGTGAGCTAATAGCTCCTGCACAATTGTTCATTCCCAAATAAAAGCAAGGCAGAGACCACTAGACCACTATTTATTCAATAAACAGGATACGTTTGATTAACCAGAGAAACAATTTGGCAGAACCGTGATTTATGTAAGAAGTTATTGAAAGCACAGCTAAATTTAAATTAAAAAGAACACATCATCACCACAGTTAATATTTTTCTGTAGCCTAGTTTTGAAAACCATTAGTAGTAATAAACTTTCCTCCCATAAAATTTCTGCCATTTTAATTTCCAATTAGAACTTGCAAAAGATATATACATGGCAGTAAAAGTAAAGAAATTAAGTCTCAGCCCATGCTGCAGCCTGACACAATGATGCCCCAATGCTCATAAATCAGTTTCTGTTTGTTGTGAACCTCTTAAATCCACACTGGTAAGAGGTGTAGAGGTATTTGTCTCCCATGAAAACATTCTCCCACACCCTTTGTAATTAAAAGTAATCTTAAATTTCATCTAGTTCCATGAGAAAGAGCTTTCATACAGTAATTTGAGTTGGACTCCAGAACGATGGAATGCGAGTTGAAAGTTTAATGAATTTACTCTATAAATCTTATTCTCTGTTTTTCTTGTCAGTTGTATCAGGGCATTACACATATTTTTCCTTGCATTGCTAGCTGGGGAATTTTTTTAAGAGAACCTGAGTGCGTGTTTTTGTGTGGAGCCGCGTCTGCTGAAGTTGGGTTTATTAATCCTGTAGCATGATTGCTGCTTTTGGGGATCAGGGCTGGATGCCATTCTTCCCATGAAACAAGACTGGGAAAGCTCCTCTTGGTTAAGTGATTTCATGAGTGTTGTTTTAGTTTATTGGCTCTGTAGCCTGATAGCACAGCAGAGCGTTGGTTGTGCTTTCAGCTGAGTTATTTATCCAGTGGGATTTACTGAGAGCAGCCCTTGAGCTCTTCCAGCTTCTAGAAAAGGCTTGAGAATGGAAACCTGCTAAGAAGGAGTCGCTGGATATTGTTACTTTTTTTTGCAGTGCAACTGCTCCTGGAAATCATGATGTGACCTCAGTTGTGCTGGCAGGTGAGGAATGGTCCCTGCTCAGCACAAAATGCACCCGGCGCTGCCAGCAGGGCCCTGCTTTACAGGGGATGGGGCACAGGACACAGGGAATGGCTTCAAACTGCCAGAGGGCAGGAATGGGGGAATATTGGGAAGGAGTTCCTCCCTGGGAGGGTGGGGAGGCCCTGGCACAGGTGCCCAGAGCAGCTGTGGCTGCCCTTGGATCCCTGGAAGTGTCCAAGGCCAAGCTGGAGCAACCTGGGACAGTGGAAGGTGTGAAGGTGTCCCTGTCCATGGCAGGGGTGGCACTGGATGAGATTCAAGGTCTCTTCCAACACAAACCACTCTGGGATTCTGGGGTTCTTTATTACTGCTCAGACTTGTCATGTGCTTTTCTTTAAGGATTTCATTATTGCTCTTGAAGCTGCCCTCGCGTGTGTTTCCTTCCAGGTGCACTGGAATTGGGATTAAAATGAATAAAGGAACAACAGGAATGATGACAGGATGGAGCAGGGAAGGGGAGCAGAGGGGTGAGGACCAGGAGAAGGTGGGAAAGATTGCCAAACTCCTTTGGCAATTAGGCCCTTGGAGTGACCTCACCATTCTCCCACGCAGAACAATTTTCTGAAACAAGACAGATTCATAAGGATTATGGGAAAGTTTATTTTGCACTACCTACTGCATTTTGTTCTATGTATGTATATAAACAGAGCTGAGAGTTCCTTAAACATCTTTACAGAACATAATTCAGCAGTGGCCAGAAAGATTAAAAGCATGCAGGAGGACTTTGTGTAAATAAAAGAAAACGTTAAAAGAAAGGGAGATGAGCAGGGAAAGGCCAGAGGGGGAAGGAGGGAGTGCTGCTCCCTGTTACCCCACATGTCACAGGGAATACAGATGAGTGAAAATCCTCTCTGTGGGACAGCTGGAAAGTGGATGAAGGAGAGATCTGAGATTTTCTGTTACCAGAAGCTGTCCCTTTTCTGGTGCTACCTGCAGGAGTGTGGAGTGAGGGTAAAAATCCACCTTTCCACTCTGGCAGCAGCACAACCCATCTGTACCAGCACAGGTACCTCGTAATAAGTTACAGAGAGAAGTTAAAGTTGAGCTTTCCATCACTTCAACTGCCTCTTGAGTTTTTCAGGATCAAACTGTGAAACATTAATTAAGAATACATTGAATTCCCACGTGCTGCTGGCTAAAGCAAATAAAAGTGGCTCTTCTGTGTTGACAGCTTACAAGAGGAACTCTGAGCTTTGAATTTTTTAATAATAAAAGTGATCATAAGTGATCAAAAAGAACATGTCAAAACACACAATCATAAAGGGCAATTGTGTGGTTAAACAGAGAGAGTCCCTGTTTTGTGCTGGCCTTTTGTGGGAGTGCTCTTGCTCCTCCAGCTCCCTGCTCTGAAGGAGGCACAGCATGGATAGACAGCTTTATTTTCCTCCTTCATCTTTCAGTTTGGGAGACCACAGTCTGTCACCTGTCAACAGTATCTTTATTATACTGGAGAAGCCAGGGGGAAAAAAACATGCCTTGAGGTGTTTCCATATCAGCAGACGTCGCAGTGTGGTCTTTGTAGCCAAAAATATGTTGAAATATCACAGGTTTTTCTTACTGCTGCTCTCCCTGTTCCATCTCCAGCAAGCTGCCTTCAGATGGAAGCAGACTCTGGCTGGGATGATGTCCCTGTGCCTCAGATCCCAGCTGTGCCCTGCCTGGCTCACAGGCTCACTGCAGGACTTGTGACAGGGTCACCATCCCTGGTTTGCTCACAAACCCAGCAGACGTGGCCTTTTGGGATAAGGTTGAGTGGGAAAGAGGATTTTGGTCAAAAGCTGGACTTTAATGATCTTGGAGGTATTTCCAGCCTTAGTGATTCTATGACTCCTCAGGTTTAGATCTCTGTAGAGTTGCCCCCCACAAATAAAATGAGGCAAGTGCTGGAAGGTGGGAGCTCAGCTGCTCTGGCAGGGAGCTCCTCCAGCTGCTTCTGCCACATCCAGTCCCCAGTGCAGCTGAATCTGGCAGTGTCCTAGCCCAGACTGCTGTCACCAGAAAAATGGGATGTATTTTGTGTTTGCAGGCAGGAACTTTACCTTGAACCTGAAGACTCCTGTACCCCAAATGTATAAAAATGGAAGTGCGAAGTGCAGCCAGGGGATCAGCAGCCAGGAGAGCTGCTTCTCCGTGAAAAACTGACTGTCACAAATGCTCTGTTGCTTCTTCTCAGGTGTTTTGCTCTGACAAGCTAAATTCTTCTCCTTTTCCACCCAAGAAAGGGGTGGAAAAGTGCAGTAAGATCCCAACCCCATTCACAGATCCAAGCGCACTCGAATGGCCAGCAGTCCATTCCATCTATCCATAAACAACTTCAGCAGCACTGTCCAGACCCACTATTTAGGTTCCTTTTTGGTTTAAAAAAAAACACAAAAAAACAGCAAATTGTGATGATTAATGTGGACGTCCCAGGGAAAGCAATGGGTATAAAGGGCTCTTCATTTTTGACAGGTGCATTGTGCATTCTGGGCTCCCAGCCAAGACACATTGTCATCAAATGTTAATCAAATCTGCAAATAATATACAAAGTATTAAATTGTGCTTATTCTCAGAGTAATTTGAGACATAAATTTATCAAGCTGTGCTATATGTTAAGGTCCCTTAAAATGAAGAAAATCAGGACTATGAGGCAGATGAAGAGATTGTGACAACAAAGGCTTTCAGTGAGCCCTGGTTCTGGGGAATGAAGCATTTAAAACCTCTCAGTATTTTCCTTCAGAAAATGTTCTGATGTAAACAAGTAAATCCACAAGTAAAGAGAAGCAGGCTGGGATGAGAACATGTGAAACCTCTCTACAGCTGCACACTTAAAATAGTAATTTCAGTTTCTGCATGTGGCCGTGCCCTTCCTCACCAGGACTGTGGCTGCAGGTCCCACCCCCAGCAGTTATTCTGCACCTGAGAAAAACATCTGTATTAGAATAAGAAACTCAGTTTTCAGGCCGGAGGACTTTCTGCAGCTGTGTTTTGTGTGCTTTTGGCTGCTCACCCTGCTTCCTGCCAGGATCCTGGTGCAGTTCTTTGGGATGCTCTTAACCTTCCCCTTTGGAACTCACATCCATGGTGTCCCCAGTGTTTGTGTCTGAGGGACAGCATTCAGAAAGTTACTGAATCTTCTGACTTTGGAAGCTCTGCTTTAATAAGTTAATTATTGTTTAAATTAAGTGTTCTTTACTATGCAATTAAGAAATAGTCCAAATTCAGTATAATGGGCAAATGAAATGCAGAGTGTGAAGATGCTGTAGATGAGCCTGCCAGCCACAGGAGCCTCTCCCACTGATCCAAAATCTGTGCTGCTCTTCCCAGGCCTCCCAGCATAAGGATTTTCAATTGTATTTCCCTTCCCTGGAAGAATCCTTCCCATTTTTTTGCTCTAAGCCTACCCAGAAGGGATTTTCCTGCAGTAAGCTTCTTCCCCACTGGTGCCAGTGGGATGGATGGGTAGGGGTGTAACTGTGTAAATGCAGGTGAGAACCAAACCCTGACACAGAAGCTTTGCAGCGAGGCCATCAGCTCTTTAATGAGTCATTTCTTTTCTCTGCTGGCTTTTGGAGAGTGGAGTTGTGCTGTTTATATCCAGCAGGGAAATAAAGAGAGGCTGGCAGAGCCCTGAGCCCTGATCCTGCCCTGCTGTGCTGCCCTTCCTCCCACCTTCCCCTGCCACGTCCAACCCAGGGCAGCTCTCCCAGCCTTGTCTGCACTCAAGAATGCAATTGCTTCACTGCCTATCCCCTTAGCAAAGCAGAAATACAGCAACCCAAACTCTTCCTCCTCAAGAATGTGCCTTGCCAATGGCCTTTGTCAGGGCCAGGTTGTTATCAGGGTAATGCCTGGTGTTTACTTTTCAGTGCCAGTAAATAAATCTCAGTCCTGCTTGACCCTTCGCTCTCTGGCCTCCCCCGAGCTGAAAACAAAAATGCTGTTCTGGATACAATCAACCAGTTTGCTTCAAGTCCTGCTTTTCAGGATCTGAGTCTGAAACTGGTGGTCTCTGAGTCTCTTAATGCCATTAAAGCTCAGATTTCAAAGATGTGTGCCTTGGAGCTTTTGGGTTTGATTTAAAGATAAGCCACTCAAGCTATGTTGATCAAGGGAGTGTCTTTATGTGAATTTTCCTTTTCAAATAAATCCAGGCCAAGATTTATCGGATCCTTCTAAAGGCATTTGTTACTGGAAAACATTCCTGCCTGCTTCCAGCTCATCTTTTTTCTTCCTTTAAGGAAGGATCCTGAACTGGCCCTTTCCTTTCTCACAGCACCAGGAGCTCTGACTGGATTTTAGGCAGTCCATAAAACAATGACATCTTCTCATATGCTGGGGCTCTGTGTGATTTGTGAAGCCTCCGTGACCATTCCTCACTTTCCTATTCCTTTTTTTTTAAATTTCATTGAAATTTATGAGAGTCTTTCCACATCCAGCAAAGCAGTGGAAATAGCCAGGAAAATGAAACCTGGTGGGAATTAAAGGCTTCTCATCCACCAGCACAATGGGAATCAGTGGAGCTGTCTCACCAAAATGCCACAAGTGATGCTTGTCCTCCACTTGCAGATAGAAAGTGTCACTCTGAGCACCTACAAGTCACCCCTGCCTGAGCTGGTCTGAGCAGGACCAGGGCTGAAAAATTCTGAGTGTGTAAAACACCTCAGACATTTATTTTCACTTTTTTAGAACATGTACCGTTTACATTTTCCAGTTATTTTGACTTTTCCCCACAAATTTCTACAAAATCAAATTCAGGCCTTTCAGAATAGCAGCAGATTCTGTTATTTTGGTAGAAATGGTGCTTATTTGAAAATATTTTAGAGATTCTCTTCATATTTGTAAAATATATTCCAAATATATATATATGAGATTGAGCTATAGATAGATATATATATAGGTATATATATATATTTTTATATATATGTGTGTGTGCGTGCGTACATATATATATATGATATATATATATATATAGGAGATATATATATTCATATTCATATGCATATATATATATATATATATATATGTATATATATTCACAGACATGAATTACTGTGTGGCTTAGCAAACCAGAGCCCTTGCTGGCCCCTCAAGCCCATGTGGCCTGTGCCCATCAGGTGACAGTGACCTGGCCCAGAGCCCCCTGTCCCTCTCAGTGTGTGCCACGTGTTCCCTGCCCCTGGCAGGTTTTGTTTCTGTTTTGTTCCTCCTCTCCCCCTTGCCCAGTCACCACAAGGGGAGCTCAGGTGGTCACTGGCAGCCTCTTCTCCAAAAAGAGCAAGAAGAGTTTTGCTCTGAACCAGGCCTCTGACCAAATGGGAGGAAAGATGGAAATACCAAGATAAAACTCCACGGTTTGTGACCTTTCAGTGGAAAATATTTTCAAAAAAAGCCATAAACACTTCATTTCTGCAGCAGGGGATACGGTTTCAGGCTAAAATGGTTTCTGCAAAAGAGATTTTGGTTACAGCCAGGCAATAATGGGCACTCCAGTTAGACATTCCCAGAAGGAATCTCTTCTCCCTGGACCTGCTATCAGAGGAAATGCTGCTTTGTGCCTGTTGGGGAGCAGGGGGAGCAGGGGATGGGATTGCAGAGCACAGAGCAAGGTGGGCACTCCCCTTCTCCTGGGGCAGGGAAGGACAGAGATACCCGGGCTGACAGAGACTGTCCCACCCTAAACCCAGGTACACATCCAGCTTGATCTCATCCCCTTCCCTTCCAGCCCCCAGACCTTCAGCCAGCCCCAAATGAGATGCTGTTTTCTAGAAGGATATCTGATTTTGGGGTAAGATTTCTGAGCAATAGGGCAGCTACCTTTGCAGTATGTCATTGCCCTCACAGCTATGAGATTACATCTGAATACAAGGTCGAATATGTCTAGTTGCAAGTTCCAGTCATTAGATCTCATTAAGCAAGGTTGAAAAGTCCCCCACTATCAGATCCCTTTTTGAAGTTCCTCTGTGTAGTAATAAAATTGTCTCTTAATTTTTGGGAGACAGTCTTTGGAGAGAGGCCTAAACATAGAACTGAGCATAATAAAATGAAGTTTAAATTGGCAGAGAAACAAAAAAGAAAAAAAAAAAGGCTAACAAACCACCAACCACCCAAACTCAACCCTGAAGCCCATCCCTTCCCTTCCCTCCAAGAACTTTAAGGAACTGAATTAAAAATGAAAGCTGGGAAATTTCAGGTTTGTGGTTGCACCCACCCACCTGGGCTGACTGTACTGCTGCTGCAGGAGATCCTGAGAGGCTGACTGAGAGATGGGTTTAAAATTTACCAAATAAAGCTGCAGCTCTCTTATCTCACATGCCTTGCCCTGAGTTATGGTGGGGAGAGCATTGCCTTGGTTTGTGGGTTTCAGCTACACAGCTAACGTTAATTTAAAATAGATCTCTGTGGTTTCATAGCTCTCCATTTGTGGTGTGGTTATCTGAAAAACACAATTCTGTCTCTTCAGGAAGACAGAGAATGGGAAAACAAAGACTGAAAATACTGTTCTGGAAGAGCTGCTGCCTTCACCATGGGTTTAATGCTCTCCTCATCCCCCCCAGCCAGAGCAGGGGTCTGTTGCTCCAGTTGCCCAGCTGGATTCCAGTTTGGATAATTACCCTCTGCCCACTGGAGTTTCTTCCTGCAGTTTCAACTGAATGTTATTTTTTCTTCCTCCTTTGAAAAGAAACCCATTGTTAGCATAATTGGCACTGAAGTGGCAGCAGTGGTAGGGACAGGGATCTGGGTATCTAGGAGAAGGTGTTATTTAATATAATTAACTGGAGTGTGGATCTGCTGCCTCCCTCTCTGGGTTCAGCTCCCAGCTCAGACCCAGGCTCTGCTCCTCATTTTAAAGCTGGTTCTTCAGGAACTGGAGCAGTTTTCCACCATACAGGTCTGATCCTGTACTGTGCTAAGCAGCCTCAGCTCTCACTGCAGGGAATGAGAGCAGAGGTAACTCAGCATCTCCCAGGAGGAGGGATTTGAATGGGAGATGAGTTGAGGGTATGGTTTTGGGATCAACATTTGGTTCATGACTCTGGGGTTAAGGGCTTAAAATAATTCTGCTATGAGGAGGTTTTGAGTTTAGCTACCTTAGAGCTAAATGTTGAAAACATGCCTTACAGCAGGGATCCACCTCAGCCTGTCTGAGAGCTGACCACAAGTGGAAGTTGTCTGGAACAACCCCTCAGTAACAGCCCCTTTGCTGACCATAATTCCAAATGGAGTCATGCTAGACCAGCAGCAGCAGCACTTCTCTGCTTCCCTCCTCATCCCTCTGATTCCCAGAATAAACCCCAAGTGGCTCATTCATCCTTTTGGCTTTCATTTCTCTTTCTCTTTTCATTTCTTGCTGTGTTTCACCTGCAAGATTTCACCTGTGGCTGGATTTCACCAGCAGCAGGGTGACCAACAGAACCCTGCCAGTATTTATACAAACTGTGCAAAACCTTCAGAAGGACCAAAATTTCCATCATTTCCTCTAAGTAACTTCAAGTGTCTGATTTAGTTCAAGCCCCTGACATCAGAGACTGAGTGGCTGTTTGTAAGTGGTTTGTCCACCTGGAGTGCCATTATTGCTACAGCAGTGGAATGTCCCTCCTGATGACCAGGCTCACCTAAGAGTCAGTGACAGTGATGTGAGCAGCAGCATTAACATCCTGACCCAAACAGTGAAAACTAGGATTTATAGGGTATTTTCATAAATACATTTTATTTCTACTAAACCCTGGTGTTGCTAGCAGGATCTGCAGAGAAGGATCCTCAGGAGATGCCACCCACAGATCTGCATGGGGTGAGCAAACCCCAGAGGGGGAGGAGGTTCTGTTTTGATATCCAGCCAAGAGTTGCTCTAGAAACAAGGCTAATAACAGTCTGCTGGGGATGGGCTTTTACTTGTGATGCCTTTGGTTCTCCCTGGCAGTTCATGCAGAACCAGGAAATGGAGAAAGGTGCACCCAACATCAAACACTTTTCAAGTAGGCATTTTTTGCCTAATATCCTAAGGAAATGAGTCTTGTGTGATCCTGCTGCCTCTGGGGGTTAATGTGTGTGTCTGAAAGCTTTTGAATTCACTGGCCAATTCCAGCCAGATTTAGCAAAAGGGTGAGGATCTCAAAGAGAGATCTGTTCCTAGAAGCTGGGGGGAAACAGGGGAAGGGGAATGAATGGGAGAGCCCCTGTTAACACCTTGCTGAGGGAGGAGGCCAAGCTCCCCTTCCATTAAACACCAGAGATTCACACAGGGAAAGGAGGTGAAGAAAGTTTGGGAGTCAGACAAGTGGAAAACAAGCCTGTGTTAGTTTTGCTCATCAGGGGTGTGCTCTGTGAAATCCCAGAACTGATTTATTTGCTGCACTGTGCATCCTCCAGGAGTTCTGTGGAGCTGGATCACAGGACTCCTTTTTGGCCAACACCTCCCTGGGAAGATGCTGGTTGCTTTGAGGGGGCAAAAATCCCATGGGGAGCCTACAAATGCCCAAACCCTAAGCTGGATAAGAATGGATTCCACGTGAGATTCCCCAAATCACAGCAAAGCTGGTTATCCAAGGCTTTAAATAAAATGATCATTTTTTAGTCCTTGCTTTGCTGCCTCCAGGGAGATGCAGTCCTTAATCACAGGAGAACATATGGCATTTTAAAGGGCCCAAAGGCTTTTTGAATTATGTTTATAGAGACCAAAGTCTTTGAGCACAAATGTTTGATTCTAATAATCTGTCTGGCAGTGTCACTAATAAAGATTTATATGCAGAATTTATCAGGGATGCCTAAGCTAATGCTCTTCCCATAGGGAAAATCCTCTGGAACAGAAATCTGCTGGACTAAAATTGAGAAGTACTTGCTGCTGGGATTTACCATCCAACAGAAAAAGGCCCTAGGAGCTCTTTCTTACTTCCTGGGTGAAGCTTTTGCAGTTGGTTCTGTAGATGGAGCCCAGATTCAGGCATGTCCAAGGAATGAAGGAAGGCTTGGAGGGTGTATTTGAAATGTCAAGGAATGGGTAGGAAATACTCAGATATTTCTTGGACTTACTCAGATATTTCCTGGTTGACTCTGCACCCTCTTAGAGCAGAGTTCCTGCACACAGGCTCAGCATGAAATAAAACCATATATTAATAAAAGATCCCCATTCCCAGTCTGTTTGGTCATGTTGGGAAGAGCAGTTTCAGTCAGTAGTGCCGTGCTTCAGCACCTTGGGCACCAAAGTGTAAAGCCCTGGGTTAAAAATGTAAGTGTTGGCAAAGTGACTGGCAAATGGAGCTTGCAATTTTCTGCCTTAACTCATCCAGCTGCTCTCCTGAGAACTGTTTTAATGAGCTTCCCTGACTCACTGCCACAACGGGCAGATTTCAGAACCTGCCACTTCCTTAGAGGGAAAAAATTTGCTGCAGAATATTCGATTGGCCCATTTTGATTCAACTTCCACAAGTGCTGTGCTGAAATCACAGACGTGCTTCAGGTGGAGAGTTCACTTCCTTGTGCTCCTGTGGGTACACACAGGGATACATTGAGCTCCATTCATTGCTGGGCCAGCCACTTCTTTCTTTTTTTTTTTTCTTTTTCAAAAAGGAGAAGTTAAATACCGAAAATGATGGTTGTGACATAGTGGGTGGGATTCCCACAGGGAAAATGGAGCAGGCAGGTTGGATTTCTCCTCAGAGTCCTAACAGATATGGCATTCACACTTGTTAGAGTTTGAAAATTAATACTGAGTCGTGTCCATGGGGCTGCACAATCCACTGCCAGTTCGGTGGCCGTGTGTGAGGAAGGAGTTTTGCAAAGCTGTGGTCCCCAAACTTTAACTGCAGAGCAGTTTGGCCTTGATAGCCAAAACACTTGGTTGCATAATTAATGCTAATTTTCTTTATATGGTCATATTTCTATCAAAACAGTTTAATGCTAAATGTACACTGTGATTCTTGCTGGGATTAAGGCAAGACCCTGGAGCTTGTGCCTCGTTTCCTTTGGTAGCTCATGTTGTCAGACTCCTCACATTTCATAATTACTGAGCCTTGGCAGAGTTAATTCACAGCAGTGGGGTAAAGTCCTGGTTCTGTTCAGGTCAAACCCAGGATTCAGTCTATGAATGAGCAACCTGGTCTGGTGGAAGGTGCCCTGCCTTGGACAGGGGGGTGGAATCAGATTAGCTTTAAGGTCCCTTCCAACACAAACCATTCTGTGATTTTATGATTTTCCTTCACCCTAAAAAAAAAAGCAAACCAAGGGAATAGCATCACCAGGGGATGCTTTTCACAAGGATACTGCAATTGGCTGAGAAATAAAACAAGAAACCTCAAAGGAAAATATGCTAAGTTGTCTCAGTTCTGCTCTCCACATTTGTAAAAAAAATGTCACAACTGTCTTCAGTTGAATGTATTGAACACCTATGGATGGGCAGTTTCCATCTATTGGCCTCTTTTCTATTTCCAACATTCAAGTAATTCTAATAAGGCAGATGAATGCAAAAAGAAAAGAGAGGAAAAAAAGAAAACTCGTCATAGGAAGATAGGAAGTGATGAAGTTGGCAGTTAGGTGTAATAGAAACCATGCCAGTTTTATTACATGCCTTCCCAATAAGAAAACTCTTTTTTGGGGTGTTTCAGCTATCTGTAATAGGCTAGAGCACTCCCTCACCCTACAGACTCATTTGAAAAAAATCCTACCTCTGTATAAAAGTTTATTCCCTCTCCACCAGGAAACAAGGGTGGAGCGTGCAGAGAAAGAACATCTATAAATCACATCTTTGATGCCAGATGAATGAGATGTGAGCTGTGAATCATGTGGAAGGATGAGCAGGCTCTGCCTTCCATTATCACAACTGACCAACATCTTTGTTTGCATTAACTGTTCTCATTCCACAAGCACATTTCAAATGAAAAAGTCTGAAAATATCACACTCCCAGGTTTCTTCCAAATACTTGAGCAATCCAAAGGTTGAGCATTTTGTGTTCAGGCATTGATGGCAGGAGGAAATTTAGTGTGTTGGGCTCTGGAGTATCCCTTGGTTGGGAATGAGTTGAGGGAAGGGTAAAGTAAGTAAATACTTCATCTCTTTCATTTTTCTGACAAGCATGCTTGGAATCCTCCCTCATCAATAGAGGTTTTGCTGGATGCTGGCAATGCCCCTCAGGCAATGCACAAGATTAATAGGACTCCCTATCTAATTACAGGTTTACTGACGGATATTACTGAGGCCCCAGCAATGCAAGTTCACTACATTGCACTTTTCCCCCTGTCTAGAGCTCAGAAAAAGAAAAAGAGGCAGAAAACCAAGTGTACTGAGGGAACAAGGCACGACTCCAGTCCTGTGCCTGCTGAAGGAGTGAGCATTTTGCTCCTAAAGTAGTGCAAGTTGAGAGGTAATTTGTTTTTAAACAACCATCCAGGTTTGTGTGAGAACTGGATAGTTTGTAGGCTGGAGATAATCATAAGGAAGAACAAAAGGAGTTTTCTTTGGCAGCTGGTGCATAGTGGTAAATAACTCCTAGCAGATAATGCCCTGTCAGGGATGCTCATAGGCAGAATTTCACCCCTTGCTTTAGCTGCTGCTTTTCTTATTGTCCTTAAGAGTTGGCAAAGACTTCAGGAATTAAACACAAAACCAAACATGGTCTAAACTTACCCCTAAACAAAACAAAACAGCCCCTTTCCCCTTTCAGATGTCCAGATTGGGGGTAGGAAAATGCCATCTCTGCTCAGATTTGCAGCTGTGGCAGATTCTGGTGACTAAAGCATGAGATTTCATGGGATTTTCAGTCCTGAATCCATAGGTGGAAATAGAAAAAGGGGGAAACAGCAATAGAAATAGAAAACAGGATACAGAGATTTATTATGCTCTGACATTCCCACCCCTAAAGGGTTGTGATCCCACAGGTTTATTATCTCCTTACTGCACAGGCAGTTTTGGGATGGCCGTTGTTGTGGGGGATGTATTTCCCTTCTAGGTACACGTTGGAAATTTAAATCCTTTCAGCCAACTATCAAGTCTCTGTAGGTGGTTTTCTTTCTATGAAACAGCTTTTTTTTCTGACAACATGACAAGAAACAATGACTCAAGACTCCTTCCCACATTAAAAGGGTCCTAGAGGAACTTCTAATTGTTGCGGAAATGCCGATTTAAGGTTCCAGGATAATTTTCGTGGACTGGTTTCGTGGAATTAATTTTCATTTTACATCTTTTCTTGCATAATTAATTGGGTTGAGGCAATTAGTGGGATTTACTCCTGGGAAGGGTCTCCAGGCTGTGACAGGGACCCTGCCCAGGACCCTTCCAGCTCGGGGCTGCGCGTGGCTCTCCCGGCTCCTCTGCTCCAAGGAGAGCTGGGAGAGCAGCAAAGCCTCGTTCCACTGGACTTCTCACTTACTCTATTCCTCCCCTTTCTGTGTGTTGTCTTCTAATAATCCCTTCTCTCTGAATGCATCGCCTGCAGCGCAGACATTAGATAAATAAAGCTGGTGTGGGCCCCGAGCCAGCCGGGATTGCATAAATACCCCGAGCTCTGCAGCACGGAGCCTCTGCTTGTGAGACAGTGCAAGGGCTGCCTGCACTGCTCTGGGCTCTCCTGACAGCTGGGGCAGACTGGAATGGGCCAGGCAGGAGGAGGGAGGGGTGATGGACACTGTGGGGGTGTTCCTGTCTGACTCCATGCCAGCCTTTCCAGCAGCTAAAATTCCCTCCTCCCCAGTTCCCTCTGTGCCTCTCTGAGGGGGATGCAGAGTGGCACCAATCTCCAGTTTCTATAAAATAGAAGTGGAAGGTCTCAGGAAGAAACCCACAGCCCTAAAGCTCCATCCTGTCCTTCCCAGGGGTACTCAGGCCACGGCTTTCAGAGGCACATCAGCAGCTGTGGGATTCAAACAGGGATAAAAGAGGCAAGGGAAGAATTGCACTGCCTGACACCACAGCCTGTAGCTGGCTGGGCTGAAGATGGGAAACCAGTTTGTCCAGCTTTGGCTTCACAGGAAGGTTCAGAGATGCCTTTTCTTGTAGTAAAACCCCCACACACCACAGGTCCCCCAGGCACAGCCTGGTCTGAGGGGAAAGCACTGTGCCCATGTGAGTTCCCTCCCTGCCCTCCTGCCAAGGACTGCAGGTGAATTCTCTGCCCAGTTTATTCCAGTCACTTCAGCAGCTTGTGCATGATTGCTCCAGGTTTTCCTGGGCTTCCCCTGAGCCAGCACCATGAAATTTCTTTCATTTCAGAGGTCTGCCATCATTAAAGTCCCCGTGCTCTCAGATATTGTTACACTAATACACCATCCATGCTCCAGGGCTTTAGGTGATCATGCTGGGATGGAGTTTGATAGGGCTGGGTTTGCTGGGATGGGTTTTACTGAGCTCACTTGTGTATCTTGTAACTCCCAGCTAGAACACACCTCAAGGAACTCAGGTCTGACCAGGCTCACTTGTCTCAAGGCTCCTTTCCAGCCTGTTTGGGCAGAAAACACAGTTATTTGGAAACACTTGAAATGTGCTGCAAGTGTCCCCCCAGAAGGATATTGAGGACCTGGCACCTGTATAAAGAGCTTTGTGCTGTATTATTCCTCTCTCTGCTGAGTGGGACAAGGCTCTGGTGCCAGTGGACCGTGGTTCTGTAAAACATTTTGAAATGCCAATAAATCAGAGGCACGGTTTGGAGGCTGCCAGCTGGAATTTGCTACTTGAGCTTAAACAAGCTGGGCATATCTGCTTACTCCTGTTTTATTTGCCTAGGTGTAGTGAGTGCAGTGCAGTGAGTGTGACTGGGGGTTTTATTGGAAAAGTTTGGGAAAGGGGAATCTAGAAAGAGCCATGCTGAGTTTGTCTCCTCATCCTCGCTGCTAAAACACTCAGGTCATTTTATGTCGTGTTGTAGGGGGTTTGTAGGCAACCCTAATGACACTTCCATGGTGCTGCTTGGAAATATCACCCTTCAGATTCACACAAAAGTGGTTATTTCACTCTTTTTGGTTGTTTATTGGCTTCCAGCTGAAACCTAAACCCGAGCTTGTGAGCTCTGGAGGGCATTAAGGATCCCCAACAGCTTTTTGCAAATGTAAGGGTATTAAACCCAAAGGCTTGGCTGAATTCCAAATGAGCAAATCTTATTCTGAAACCTTTAGGTTTCCCCTCTACTTAAGGGAATTTAAGATGTTTTGCACTTCTTAGATCTCACATGATTATAAGCGACTTGCCCAGGTCACACAGGAAATCTGCAGGGGAACAGACCTGTATCTCAGTTTTCCTGACTTCCCAGAGAGCTTCTGGCCAGATTAAGGGATGAGCTGTGTGAGGAAGGGCTGGGCTTCAGAAGTGATTCCCAAAGCACCCCTGAACTTTGGGATCCTCAGGAAAGCACCTGTGAGAATCTCCAGGTTGTGAGCCCACACTCAGCCTCCCTCTCTTCCAAAGGGGGAACAAAGCCTGTTCTCATGGAACTTGAAGAATTTAATCTCTGAGGCTGCTGAGTTTGGCCATTTCAGAGCCTGGGAGTGCACCCAGGTTAAACAGGAAGCTGTGGCACAGCGGGCACAGGGATGCTGCTGCTGCATCAGGAGTCAGAGCAGTGCCAGGGGTGATTCCCAGCAACACTCGTGACAATCCAGCCCCAAAGAGCAACCACAGGCTGAGAGTCTCTTCCTGGGACAATGTCACCCACTGGCAGACACTGGGACACACTGGTGGCACCTTTGTCCAAGTCCTGGTGCTGCCTGGAAGAGTCTCTGGTCATGGTTCTGTGCCCTGCATTTCCACACTGGCTTGTGCCTTGTAGAAAAATGGTTTGGCTAAACCCAAATCCTCAGAGGCCTAAAATCAGGCAGAGCTGCCTTTGACACTTTGAGCAGATCCAAGTCTTGCTGCTGCTGCTGTGTTTGCCTCTGCAGGCTTTGAGAGGCAGGAGCCAAGAGCATGTCCTGGCCTCGGGGCAGGGAGGCAGATCCCTCTGGGAGAGGCTGCCCAGGAAGGTCCCTGGAGAGCCAGAATTTGCCTCTGGAGCCTGGGAGCATCCCTGGGCACAGTGGTGTCTGTGGGCTCTGTACCTGCTGGGCTTTGTTAGCAGCCCTGCTAATTGCTTTGATTTGTAAAGTGAGGGGCTCGGCAAAGCAGGAGGAACACAGATGAAAACCAGACCTTGATGAAGTGTCTCATTAACTGAAAAGGCAGAAATTTCGGGCATTACCCACCCCCCACCTGTGTGGAAGGCTGGTTATGATGTCTTGGCCAAGAGGGAATAAACAGATGGTCAGAGCACACCTTGGAGCAGGTTCAGGGTTGTGCTGCTGGTGCTTTACTGGGGTAATTCCTCAGCCACAGAGCTGCCCCAGTGCAGAGGGGATCCAGGCTCTTCTCCCTGCCCCTCTCAGCCCTGGGCCTTTTCCTTGCCATGTGCTGAGTGAAGAAAATAGAAAGAGGATCAACCCAAACCAGTGCAAAAAGCTCTTTCCAAGGGCAGCAGAGCTCAGGGAGGCTCCTGCAGGCAACCAGCATTGCCACATTTATCTCTGCTTCCAGCTTCAGTCATTCCAGAGAGAAATCAAGCTGATCAAAACAGACCTGCTGGAGTTTGGGTGGCTGGAGATGACACCTCATGAAAGGCACTGGGATTCTCTTTGGTTTTGCTAACAGAAAGGAAAATAGAACAGCTACATATCATCCATCTGAAAAAAAGGCTGTAATTACCACTCCCAGAAATTATTTCTTATTTAATGAAATGTCTCTTTAGGCTCAACAAAGGAATTTTCAGAGAGGAGAGCACTGAAGGGCGGGACAGAGAACACAGGCAAGAACACAGTTCAATTACAGGGAATAAAATCCTCTTGACACAGTTCTGACACAGTTTGTGGGAGATCTCATTAGAACCCTTGCCAGGCCAGAGCTAAGGTTGCTTTTTCATAGAGATCTTCTGTATCTATACTGGGAGCACTGGGAGCCACCACCCATGGCTGGCCAAGAGGGATGTGCAGCTCATTCCTGCAGGCATAGGAATTAAATTTTAAATTTAATTTATTTTTTTATTTAAGGTCCTCTTTTGGAAAACTGTGCTGGTCTCTCTTCTATTGCTTGGACTGACTACTGTGCACTGTAACTTACAGCAAAGTCAGGTTGGGTAGGAAATAACAGAGGATTTAACCTGCAGCACTGCTGGAAAAGCAGCCTTAGTCATGTCTGAGGTAAATAATGCAGCTGTCTATGCTGAGGGGGAAAAATCTCCTGTAATTAATTAAGACCCTTAACCTTCGGTGTCAAGTGTACAGGCAGGTTCAGGGATGGAACATGGGATCACTCTAAATGCCTAAAAAAGGGACTTATGATCCAAACCCAAGGAGATGCCACTCCTGAGGCAGTGGGTGAGGTCATGAGCAGCTGAGTGAGGAGTGGAAAGGACAAATCTGGAGCCCAGGTACAACCCAGAGTGAGGCAGCAGAGTCCAGCCCCTGGAGACCTGGAGCTGGCAGAGCTGCAGGAGCTGGGTGCTGGAGGAATGTGGGGTTTGGTGGGATGGGAGAGCTCCTGGTGTTCCCAAAGGACCAGGTCTCCTCTAGCCCTCCCTCCTCACAGAGCCTTGCCTTTGCTTTGGGCTCCACATTTCCTTGAAATAAGACAATTTGGTGGCCCTAGGGTTTGGACCTGTGTTCTGGGGCACTTTGGGGTTTGCTCTAATATCAAAAGGCAGCTTGTGACCAAAGAGAGACACTGGGATAAGCTCTGGCAGCCCTTCAGAGCTGTCACAGCTCTGGGACCGTGTCACCCACGCCCATCAGTGGCAGCAGGAAAACAGGCAGGAATCCACAGACCTAATGAGGCTCAGGAAACTCCTGAAATCTATGGTTAAACAGCAGATTCTAAACTGCCACTGCCCTCAGGCTGGTTTGAGAAGCTCTTTGCTCTGAGGAGTGTTGCATGCTGGCAATCACCCCAACATCATTAAGTAGTTTATTCTGTCGTGTTTTGATAAATTCCAACCTTCACCCGCTGGCTTACCTTGGGAAGGCTTGGTCCATGTGCTGCCTAATGCTTGTGGTACACAGGGATTTGTTATGCTGTTCATTAATTCTTTCACATTAAATGGACTTGGGAAGGAAAAATATTGATGGAGAAATAAGGAGCAACTTTCTCACCGAGGGCTGCAGCGAGTTCTGCCTGGAATCCTGATTCACACCAACTTTTTCCAGTCTCGTGAAACCATAGGTTTTCCTGCTACAAATTGATAAAACATACCTGCTTGCATTTAAAAACTGATATCCAGGTGCAGCACATTGCTGTGAAAAAAGCATAACATGACCTCAGCAGGATTCAGCTTTGGTTTTGGTAATGCCTCTTTGGCACTTGTTAGCCAAGGCAAATGCAAATCACATGCTGGAATGATTAAAGGATTCAGCCCTCGCCTTAGCTAATGTTTTGACTCTGCAAAGGAGGTATAACTTGCACTTGATCCTCAGTCAAAAACAGTTTCTAGCAGCAATTCTGCCCAGAAGGATGCCAAAAATGAGTGGGAACTGAATATCCTGTTGCTTCCAGGCTGCTGGCTGGAGCCAGCCTTGGGGTGCCATGCTGGGGGTGACCATGGGGGATATTTACTCAACTGTAATTAACTTAATCAGCCACTGGGTATCAGTATTGTCTCACATCCATATATAAAAAGGGGGTTTTTATGGAGATGAACTCTCTGTTTGAAGGCATTGCTGAGGGCTGGCCCTGCTTGGCAGGGCTGTGGGGGGTCAGGGGGAGAGTCCCCTCCAGCTTTGAGATAGTTCTAACAGACACCTGACCCCAAAGCACCACTGCACAGAGCCAGGGGACTGAAGGAGAGGTGGGCAGCAGCACAGGGATGGGGTGCAGGGTATTCCCAGTAACTTCACCCCCAGGGAATGGCTCTGCTCCTGCTCCTGTCCCACCACAGACTGGGAGCTGAGCACGCTGCAGGCTGGGATGAGCTGCTCCTCTCAGGAAAAGAGCTCTGCAGGGTTTGTGTGTGACCTCTGCCATGGGTGTCAGGTGGGATTTGGGGACATTAATCCCAGGCATGGGCTGTGCTGGCAGTGAGGATCCTGTCTGTGACAGGGTGGAGGTGTCGAGTGCCCCAGTGCTGCCTCCTGGCACGAGCACACAGAGCAAGGCATGGCAGGAGATTTAAGGTCCCTTCCAACCCAAACCATCCTGGGATTCTTTGATTCCATGTGAGCATTTTCCAGCTGGATTCCTTGTGTGTGGTGCCACTCTCCCTTCCTGCTGAAGCAGGAATGTTTGTGTTCATGTTGGTGTTTAATGGGATGCTCCAAGCAGGATGCACAAAGGCAAAGGTGGTGCTCAGATGCTCCATGAACACACCTGGGACCACCCAACTTGGAGGTTTAGCCCTCAGCCCACTGTGGGGTGGGTTTGGAGGCCTCCAGCTCGCTGGGTGATGGATCCAGGAGGGAAGAACTGCTGGGAAAACCCACCCAAGTGAGGTGTGTCCCACTGCCAGGGCTTCATCAGCAGGGAATGCTGCAAAGGCTTGGGCAAGTTTTTCTCTTGGGCCCCTCACCTTCTTCACTAGGGATGGGACTCCAGCACTGGTGGGATTTCTGCCTGAGTTTCCATTCAGTTTTGGCTCCAGGTAACAGTTGCTTCCCTCACTGCTGCCTTCCAGGCTCTCTTCCCTTGCCAAAATGCTAATTTAGCCCTTCAGCTATGTTTAAAAATAAAAGATCCTCCACTTCTCAGGGTATTAAAAGGCCAAAAGGAATATAAAAAGTTCACCAGACTGGTCAGTTCACTCCCTGCTGTGTCTTCCTGGGGCGTTGCAGCAAAAACACAGGCACAAAATCCAAAGCAAACAGCTCCCTCCTCCCTGCTCAGCCTCCCCTGCAGCCTCTGCCTCCCAGCTCTGTGCCCATCTCCCTCCACTCTGCCCTGGGCACCTCCCCAGCCCCTGGTGGCATCTCCTGTACCTCCTCAGCCACACTCAGAGGCTGCTTTTCCAGCACCTGAGTAATTCCTGTTCTTGCATTCTCCTGGCCCAAAAGTTTCCCACCAGCTTCTGGGCTGTTCAGGCACAAACCCAGCAACAAGGATTTTCCCCCACGAGTCCCTCCTGGAGTAAGGGAATATATCCACATCCTCCCTGCTGTTCCTGCCATTCCCAGGCATCCCACAAAGGACCCCACTGAAGTGCTCTGCTTGACTTTATTTCTTGGAAGCTGCAGAGGAATCTGGTTAAAAATCCAAACAGGATTGTGGCTGTGCTTTGGGTTTCATAGAAGCTCTGCAAGGTTGGTAAAACCTGGAGGGTCACAAGATTCATATTTATTCCTACTTGCTTAAAGCCTCATGTTACAGTACAGGGAACTTGGATAACTAGGGCAGAAAAAAGGTCATTTAATGGTTGGAAGTTTTTTGTTTCCTGACTTTAATGCTGGTTGTGACTTAAATTGCTCTGCTTTAAAAAGTGCTGTGGGTTGGGATTGGGGTCCCTGAATGAGATCCTTTTGTTCCTCAGGCTTTTCATTTCTCACAAATTGAGAAATGCAGCTCTCTCCCTCCTACAAAGGTAAAGAGGTGACACTTTGAAGCAGCCATGGAGAAGGAGAGGTCTTGTTTGGATTATTTCAGTCTGGGGCAGTGCCTGTTTCAGTTTAGAGCTGCTCACTGTATGCAGAGAGAGCTCATTCATGTTCTTCCAAATGAGCTGTCACTTCCCAGAGCTGATTAATCACCACGAGACACCAGCCCTGGTATCAATGCAAGGCTTCAAAAGGCTGAGTCAGCCAAACATGGCACGCCATCCCATCCCCAGGTTAACCACACACTGCTGTTCCTGCTGTCAGCCCACTCCAGCCTGCAGGAATTTAGCAAAATCCATTTTATTGACCGGCACCGGGAAGGATCAAACACTGCACAGGGACAGTGCCCAGCTGGTGCCCAGCAACGTGATGGGAAGGGAAACTGGGATGGAATAAAGTGCAATGCCATGGAAATAAGAAATGGGAAATGTGGTTCCAACTCTCAAGTAAAATCCCAACACAACAAGCCCAGTGAGCATTATTCTGCAAAGATATTTTTTAATGCAACTCATGTTGAGTGTTTGAGTTCAACCAGTTTGCACTCCAACACATGGCTTTTCTCCATTAATGTTTATCCTGTTCTCATCAGCTTTGCTTTTTTTTTTTTTTTCCATCAAATATCTTTTTTTTCCTCAACAAGAAAGACCCTAATCATTTCAGGGTGCTTGCCACCTACTATCAGTGGTTATTTTGGGGATAGCTCAGCAAAGCTTTAAAATGTCTGAACTGCATTAAAATGAATTGTTGGCATTCCAGCCCAAACCTCAGGAGGCAGGAATCTGCCATGGGAGCATGGAGGGAAGCACTGTTATAATAAAGGATCCATGTAATGAGGTTTGAAGTGCCTGAAATTCAAAGTCTGGTCCATATTACGAAACATTCACTGGTTTAACGAAATCAGTTTCAAATTGATCTAATTAAACTCCTAGACAGCTTTAGTGTAGACATCTTCATATTGGTTTTATCCATTCTAAAGTCCACTTTAGCTGGGATGTGTTAGGGACAAAATGCCCAGGAACTCCTCAGATGGGAGCTGGTTGTCATTTACAGATCTGAGCTAAGTTCACTTTTCAGGTTTGTTCTCCATATTTTGCTTCTTTAGCTTCTTGTAAACCTCATGTTTGTGCTTCTGTAACTCTGGACTCTTGGTGACTTTGGGCACCATTCACTGGCCTTGGATTGGAGCACACAGCTCCAGGAAGGAGGAGGAGGAGGAGGAGGAGGAGGAGGGTGGCCATCCCAATCATGCAGTGTTCAGTCAGGAGCAAACCAGGAGTGCAAGAGTGAAACCCATGTAGATTCTGATCTCTTTTTATAAACTGGGAATTGAAATGGCTCAAGGCTGATATTCAGTGTACTGAGTTCAGGCTTGTGGTTCTGGTGGAGTTTCCAGGCTGGAATCCACAACAGAGTTGGATCCATGGCAGATTCACAGCACGAGGAGCTGCAGATCCACAAGCTGGTAAAACCTTCACACAGAACTTCATCTTCAGTGCTGCCCTGCACAGAACATCAGTGTCTGGCCCATCTACAAAGACTTTGTGCTCCCAAGTGGGAATTCCCAGTCCCAGGAGTTGCTGCTGGCCTTTGGACAGGCAGAATTCCCACTTGGCAGCCTCAGACTGCCACGGAGCTGCAGGGTGGGACCGAGGGATGCCACTGAAAGAATCCCTTCTAGTGGGAAAGAGAAGCTCAGTGATTCCCTCCTGGTGGGACAGAGAGGCTCAGTGTTGAGCTTGCTTGGTTTTCTTTGCAGGAGCAGGAGGGATGATGCCAATTCTGAACTCACCCATGGATTTTGCAGAGGTTAATGCACCCCCCGAGAGTGTGGAACAAAACTGTCTGTCAAACAAAACTGGCTTTTGGGGCAGGGAGGTGCAGTGCATAAAAGTGCATTTTATTCTGTTGACCATTAATTGTATAAATAAACCAGCACTAAGAATGTTTTTATATGCCACTCTGTTTTCTTATAAAATAGAGGGGTTCCTGAAGCTGTGTAGAAATTCCATAGTAAACAGAAAATCTGGCAAGTTGTCCCCATCCTGTGGAATATTGACAGAGATTTGTGACTCTGCACATCACAGGAGCAGGAGAGGCTGCAGGTTTCCCACAAAAGGCAGGGACAGAGCAGCAGAACAGAAACCTCCTGCAGCTCTGACCCTACATGCCCTCTCTGGGGAAGGAGCTGTCATCCCTGGGGGCGAGGGAATCCCTCTTCCCTCAGAGAGCACAGGTGATGCTTTATGAGGATTAGCGATTTGAACACGATGTTCTGGTGTTGAAACCCTCCCAGAGGGCAGGAGAGGTTGTTCCTGTGTGGAGAAATCTTTGTGTGCTTTGCTCACATCCATCCTCTCCAGTGGTGTCTGGGAGACATGGATATGTTTTTTGGAAAACTTTTCGGGCACTTCTGGGTGATTCTGACAGCGGCCGCCTGCCTGTGGCTAATGAAAGGTTTTCACATTCCTTTCCATATGCTTTGAAATGCCAGAGGAAATGTCCCAGGGACTCAAATTATAGGTGTTACTTGGGAGTAACTGCTGCATTATTGTTGAACACCTGGAGCTGGCAGCAGGCAGGCTGCATGCTGGAAAAAAGGGAATTGGATACTCAGCCAGCCCTTCCTACCTCCAACATCCCTGGCTTTGTTCACTTGCAACAGGAACAGAGGGCTGCAGGTGGTCACTGATGAACCTTTCCCATTGCCACCCTCTGATTCTGCTCCCCAAATATTCCTGTTCCCTGCTGAAACACCAGAGAGTTTAGTTCAGTGTCAAAGCATTCATTGCACAAAGTTAAGCCATGGATGGATTTGGATGGGGATCTGCAGATATTAGGGATGTTCCCAGAGGATAAAGTGCATCTTCCTTCCACAGAGAAAGGCAGCTGCAGTCACCTGTTATTTATTTCATATATTCAACATCTTGACATTAAAACCCTTGGAACTGGGTTTGCCAAAGGTATTTCTTTTCCTTCCAACTTATCCTGTCCTCTCAACCTGTCTAAGGAGAGCATTCTTGGCATGGCAGGGGCAGCCCTTCCTCCCACTGGAAAGTTGGGTTTTCCAGCACATCTGGTACTGGAGATTTACCTGGTTTGATGGTGTCCTGCTGCTCTGTGGGTGTGTGGAGGGAGAGGGGTTGAGGATTTATTCCCCCCATTGAGTGGTGCAAAAAGGGGAATTTCTGTCTAAGGGCCNCTTCTCCCCATTGAGTGGGGAGAATTTCTGAGAAAAGGGGAATTTCTGTCTAAGGGCCTTAAAATGTGCAAGATCACATCTACTGCTTGGAAACTGTAACAGACCTGGTTAGGCTGGTTCAAATCTACTTTCTTGATAAGGAAAAAAATTCCCAATATTCAGTTACTACAATCACAACCCCTCTCTGTATTTGGTCTAGGGCACATTTTAGTGAGGTTGTTTTCAGGCTCAAGGCTCCAATGTTAACAAGATTAAATGGCATCTTTTTTTCTCAGTTCCTTCTGATTTATGACAAGGATTTCTATGGGCTTCCATGGTTCCATCCAGAAAAGTGGGAATTAGTATGTAAATGATGTGTAGCTAAGCTTTGCTCAGTTCTTGACTGGAATTCTCAGAGTTTTACTCAAGCTTTGTTTTGTAAGGGTTGCCTTTACTACCCACTGCACCAATGCAATATTAACAGGCTGGGAATCCTTGGTGTCTTACAGCTCCCACTGAAAATTTATCTTTATGGTAAAGTCTCTGGAGGTTTCTGGGATTTTTTTGGTCTTGATGCCTTTTATTGTTTCTCTCCAGCTTGAGTAGGAGCTTCCAAAGACTGACCTAGCAGTAACTTCAGTAAGGTGCATCTGCCATGTGAGATATAACTTTATTTCATCCAAAGACACTTTGTGAGTCAGCTGAAATATTGTATCTAAAACCAGAGTTTGCCCTGGTTTTTAGGGAGCACTTGGTGCAAGTGATGAGTGGAATGTGCTGCAGATGGAGAGCCATTCCTGGAGGAACAGGCACACAGGACTGTGCCATGCACACTGAGCTTGCATGAGTTTACACAAAATTACTCAAAAAATCGGGAAAAACTTGTCAGAAGTAGCTACCTGGGTTTGCCAGCTGTGGCAATGTGGAGCTAAGAGGGGCTCCAGGGATCTGAAAGGTGAATCTGAAGGGATTCAGGTGAGTCTGAAGGGATCCAGGTGAGTCTGAAGGGATCTGAAAGGATGTGTGGATGCTGTGTGTCAGCTGTGGTCCCCGAGCTTGGCTGCTGATCTCAGTCCATCAGCAGGCAGTGAGTTCCATCCTCACACGAGGCACCACTAAATGTTGATTCTTTCACTTTTTTTTGGTTTTGTTGAGGTTGGGATTGAAGTGTTCAAGGTGGTATTTTGTGTTTAGACTCAGATGTTTATTATTTATCTATACTATAATTTTACTAGTCGTGAGTTTTATAGCATTCTATTAACAGGTTATAAAATGGTTAACTATCTTTTTTTTATCAAGTCTTTTAAGGTTAAACTATCTAATTAAGAAATGACACAAATTCTTTTTACTTTTAACTTAATCATTAATCTTTTGTGTCTTGCAATGTGGACTTGGTATCTAATTATAAAATACTACCTAAACTGGTGAAGAAGAAGGTGCAGCTACTGCTCTAAAGCTTCTATCTTAGTTTTATATCTATTCTAAAACCTTAAACTCTAATTTGGGACTGGAGCCTCATGGAAGCACCTGCCCCTCTCTCAGGGGGAGGGGAGGGCTCTGTGTGAGCAGCAGCAGCTCCAGTTCCAAGTTTTTCATGTCTTGCTGCCCCTTTGGAGCTGTGCTTGGAGGAAATCAGAGCTCCAGGCTGGGGAGGAGTCAGGCTGCCCGTGTGTGCTGTGGTGAGAGCTGAAGGGAGAGCACAGACACAGCATTGAGATATGGAGCACCCATCTGGGATAAATGCTGCCTTGGGTCTGCTGTGAATTCAGACTCCCAACCCAAAATAAAAAACTGGGCCTTGGGAAGAAGTGTCTGGGTGATATTTTGGATTGTGTTTATGAACTAGCAGGGGTAGAAAATCTGTTAAAGACCCCAGAGGCTTTAATAGCTTGGATGATGATTTACAGCTGTTCTATTCCATGATTTATAGACTGCTCCTTATCACAGACAGGATACAAATACTGAATTTAATAAAGGAACACAATTCTCATTTCTTTCTCAGAAGCATATAGACAGAAAGGCCATTCCACAGTAAACAGCAGCCTCTTCCCTCATCTAACCATCCCCTGTCACAGAGATTTGAGACTGCAGAGCACAGCCAGCACTGCCTGGGCTCATCTCTTCCCATATAATTTCCATAATCCAGCCCTTTCCTCTGGCTGTAATGCAGCCTCCCTAAATACACAGCCTGGTACCATAATGTTACATTCCTGCTCCCCCTGTCTGCGACAGGCACCTCAAAATAACACACCAAACTTGGCTCTCAGAGCCCCAAAAAAGGGATCAGGGGTTCTGGCAGTGGGCAGCCAGAGCCTCACACCATTCAGCTGGAACAGACCCCAGTGGGCCTCCTCATCCTCACGTGGGCTCCATGAACTGATCTCTGTCTGATCCCAGCTCTCATCACATCACAAACTCATAAATGAGTGAGGAAAGGGATCCCTGGATCCCTGGAATGTCCAAGGCTGGCTTGGACAGGGCTTGGAGCAGCCTGGCATGGTGGAAGGTGTCCCTGCCATGGCAGGGGGTGGGATGAGCTGAGCTTTAAGCTCCCTTCCCACCCAAACCAGTCAGGGATTCTGTGACCAGGGCAAGGACACGGCCAAGGTCACCCTGACCTCACATTCTGCCTGCTGGGCCTTGCTGCTTCCTCAGAGCTGAACAAAACTCTCCCCAGAACCCTCCCTCCCAGTCCTGAGAGCTGCAAGAGAAAGCCTGGAGTGTCCCAGAGGTGGTGGCTGATGCCCAGGGGATGCTGAGGTTGGAAAGGACCCTGCTCCTCCAGCATGAGCTTGGTCTGTGTGTGCAGGTCCCTCGGCCCAGTCTGCACTGGTTTGGGTGTTTAACTCCAGCAGCATCAGCACCATCTGCTCACAGCACAAAAACTGCATTTCCACGTGGTACCTCTCTGCTGGGAAGCCTAAACCAGTGTGTAAACAGGAATTAACTGGATCACCCCAGTGTAATGAGTCATTTTCATTAGCCCTGCTCTCAGACTCAAACATTCTGTTCAGATATCTCAGATGACTTCTCCAAACAAAACCAGAGAGGGCCAGGAGGGGTCTCAGCATCCTGGTGCTCCCATCCCTGCTGGAAGGTGTCACTGCCCTGGCCCCTGCTCCTGCTCTGCTCCAACAGCCCTGCTGGGGTAGCCAAGAGGGGGAAAGCTCTGCCTGCCCTAAATATCATTGTTAAATATCTCCCAATGCTCTAATCTCTCCAGCTTTATTGTGATCCTCTGATTTCTCCTCCTGGCCTCAGTAATTGGGTTCTTTTGCAGGTAGAAATAGCCTGAGGCAGAACTGGAAAGCAGACAGGATCACAGTGAATAAATCCATCTTCACAGGTCTCTTCTTTGTGTACTCCTTTATATCAATTAGGTTCAAAGAAAGTATCTCCTTACTCTGCCTGCACTGTTTAGCATTTTTTATTAACAAAGTCCTCTTTTAGGCTGTAGTCCATTGAGGTTCATTAATCAACAATTGCCATGAAGTGAAAAATTCTCAAACTTCCAAAAATCTTTTTCTTGGAGTGAGTTAACACTAACAATGAAGTTTTCCTTGGCTAAGTGTCCCCTGCTTTGATGTGTCTGGGTGAGAAACTAAAAGCCACAAAGGTGTTATAAACTAGGCACCAATCACAGATTTAGACAGGCTGGTATGTGCTTTTAACCAATAAATATATATAATATCACAAGAATTAGTGTTTGGTTTGTGTGAGAGAGAATTTTTGGCATTTGAATGATTTTCTTATCGGTTTTTCATTAGTCGAGCTATTTTATTTTTTTTTAAAGAACAGCAAATTCCCCTCAGTGTCCTGAAAATGGCCCTGAGAGTGGTCACCCCAGCCCCATTCCTAGAGTAACATTGGTTTACGTTATTTCTGGCAGCAGCCATAATACAGCTCTTCTTAATTTTGGGAGCAGGCTGTTATTCAAACATGTGCCTGTGCAGCTTGGAAGGCTCTGGAGCGCCTCTGGAAGCCCTGGCACGGGGAGCTGTGCTGGCAGCAGGAGCTGTGACCCCGCTCAAAGGTCCATTCCTGGGGCCAGACCTGGCAGGAGGAGCAGCCACAGCCCTTCAGATGGGACAGGAGCTGATGGGAGGGGTTGGCCACTGGTGCTGCTCAGAAAAAGCCCTTCTTTATAAAAACACAGGCTGGGGGATCGCTCCTGAGAGTGCAAAGCCCCTAAACCTGCTCCAGGCTGCCTTCCCAAACAAAGCCTTGCTCCTGAGGGCTGTAAAATAAATGGGAAGACTCCCACGGCTTTCCAAGGGCCAGTGGAGGGGCTCGGAGGAGCAAAGAGCTCCCGGGAGCAGCAGGAGAGCTGCTCCAGCCTGGCCACATCCCTGCTCCCAAGGTCAGGGGGAGGCAGAGCATTCCTCAGTGCCAAGATTGCAGAGGAATGACCCTCAAACCACAGGCTCCAGCAGTCCCCAGCCCAAGGGAGGGAGAGTTTTGTCCCTCACTTTGTTCCTTGGGTTTGCCTTGACTGCTCCGATTGTTCAGGCAGAGGGAAGTTACTGCTCGCGTCACCCTTCCACGGCAATATTGTTATTTTTTAACCTGCTATAAAAAGCCAGCAGAAACAAGAGGAGCCGCTCTGGCCTCCCTAAATAAGGATCCGTGTTTACCATTGATCACAGTTACCAGGGTGCTCCTTCCTCCAGTGGCTCTGAAGTGGATCAAATCTGCCCTCTTTGTTGCTGTTTTTGTGTGCCTCTATTTCTGTTGCTCGCATTTCCAATGCCTGTGTTTTTCTAGCAGTTAAAGGCTGCGTTTTGCACGCATAGCACATTCTATAAAACCTTTAAAAAAAAAAAAAGAAAGAAAAATTGGCAGTGTGAATTCTCTCTCCAGTGGGGCTGGAAGGATTTTAAAGTCTCCTGGAGGAAGGAAAGGCCATGCCAGCTTTCTGCAGAGAAATTCTGCACTGAGCAGGGTGATCAAATAGCTGATGTGCACGTTTGATAGGCACACACACACACAGGGAGCAGCAGCCCTCGCAGAAACGACAGGTTTATGAACCAGAGCTTGTTCCTTATCTCACATCAGCTCATATTCCAGCAGAGTCAATATTTCAGTGCAGCAGCAGAGCTCTAAAACCTGCAGGGTGACGTGGGTGAGGTCCCCACGTCCGGAGTGCAGGGTGGGGGCCTGGAGGGACGTGGGTCCTCCTGCAGCTCTGCTCATTCCTCATTGCTCTGGGGATCTCTGTGGACATGGGGGTGTCCCCCTGGAGAGCCACAGGGCTCCGTAGGACACAGAGGATGCTTGTTCCTGTGCTGGGAGGGGCTTTGGTAGGGCCAGTTTGGGGGAAAAGAAGTGAAAATGAATGGGAGCGTCACTGAGTGGTGTCCTGTCACTTGGAAACTTCCTGGAGACACAGAATCATGGAATGGTTTGGGTTGGAAGGGACCTCAAAGCCCACCTAGCTGCAAGCAGGGCCATGGCACTCACTGGCTCAGGGCCCCACCCAGCCTGGTCTGACATGCAGGTAACACTCACCTGCTGATCTGTACCAATTTACCCATTCCAATTTAGTAATATTTAAAATAAACCTAATAGAGAAGAGATGGCAATTCTTCCATAGTTAGCAGGGTAGTTCCAGCATTGTCCTTATTTTTATATCCTTTTAACAAGGCTGTTTTTCCACCCTGTGGCTTTGCTTTCCCTGAAGAGAGTAAACAACTCTGTGCAGGAAGGTGCCCCAATTTCCACTGTTAATCATCAGTGAATAAGTGAGAAATGCTGTTTACAAATTTAAAAAAAGAAGATAGATAAATACAAGAAATCAGAAGCTCTGTTTGGCTTTGCAAACAAAAGTAGCCCAAAAATAAACAGGCCTACCCAGCAGAAAGGAGACTGGGAGGGGAAGTGGATGCCAACTGAAGAGGCAGATGTAAAGAGCATTTCCTATTTGGTTTAGCAACTGCAGACTTTTGTCTCCAGTCTGCCTGCATTTCCTCCAATGATTCATCATAAATGTGCATTTATAAATAAACTCCACCTTGGCCTGGTACATTGATTGCAGGCTGGTTACTTAGGGAAATTAAAAAAAAAAAAAAAAAAAAAGAGGAACCATCCTCCCCAATTTTGAATGATACCTGTGTGGCAATATAATTTAAAAGAACTGTTTGCAGGCTGTTTATTTGATTTATGGTGAGGGATTGTGACTGTGAGAGATGGGACCTGTGGTTTCCTCATTTCATGAGGGTAACAATTCATTAAGGAGCTTGTTTAATTCCTCTCTAGGACTAGAAATCAAGGATAGGCACCCAAGGCATCACAATCACTTCTTACCTGGGGAAAAGATGCTGCTGGGTGGAATGAGATGAGCTTTAAGGTCCCTTCCCACCCAAATGATTCTGTATTTGGATCTCTGTCTGTTGGAATAGAGGTGGAGGAGTACTTAAATAAATCTTGTTGAATTTGTTTTTTAAGAACAAGAGCTAGTTGATACTAAGTTTTCCTAGTTGTTTTTTTTTTTACCAGACCCTGAGCATGTGCAGAGCACTCTGAACTTTTCCTGACTTGTGGAGCCACAGCAAAATCTGCAAAGCAAAGGGCTGCTCTCTCTGCAGCCACTGTGAAGGTGCAGCACAGAGAAAACAAAGGCAAGGCAGTCCCAGACTCTGCACAGCACATGATTCCCTAATAAAAAATGTTTGGCCTCTTCTCAGGAATAACATGGCCATGCTTGTAGCTCCAAAAGAAGCCCTGAATGATATTAATACATTCATTAGAACAAGTTCAAAGAAAATCATCTTAATTAGCTTGCCTGGCTGAAACTGAGGTTCATTAATCTAAAGTAGATTAACCTGATGGTAATGCCATGCAAGCTGGCTGGGATATTAATGAAATATATGCAGCTGCAGAGAGCCCAAATGTCCTGCTGATAAAACCGCCCGTGTTTGCTGCACTTGGGGCTGTTTTAGGGAATTCCTGTCCCTTTCCCAGCCACCAGCCCAGCCCTGCAGCTCAGCCATGGCCCTGCTTTGGGGACACACCGTGAAGGGAGACAGCATTCCACGGGGAAATTCGGGAAAACAACTCCCTGGAGCCCTTTGAGCAGAGAACTTGCTGAGCAGAGCGTGCACGTGCACGTCTGGAGCAGGCAGGGATTTGCCCTTGTAGGGAGCACACAGATTTTTATAAGGCAAACCATGGCAAAGGACTCCCAAAATTTGACCTGTTTTTCAGCTCTGTGCTGGTGCACAGTGTGCAGCAAGGGTCTAAAAGCTTCCAGAAACCCAGCTTAGACCCAGCGGGCTTAAAATGGCCTTCTCCTCTCCCCAGGCTCCAGTATTCTTAATCTGAACTCTTTTTAGTCTTTGACACATCATTAAAGTGACAGTTCAAGAACAGCTCCGAGATCAAAGCCCTGCAGAGCTTCTCTGGTGTTGCAACTCCTTCTCCAGGCCTGCTCCTCAACTCCCTCCCTGCAGCCAGCAGGAATCTCTCCCACTCCCTTCCCTGCCCCTCTTCTTGCTGGGGCTCTGCCCCTCTGCTGGGTCACCCCAAAGGTCACTGCTGCAAGGCTCAGATTTAGGGGTATCACAGATTTAGATGTATCACTAATTTAGGTGTATCACTAATTTAAGTGCATCAGATTTAGATGTATCACAAATTTAGGTGTATCACAGATTTAGCTGTATCAGAGATTTAGGTGTATCACAAATTTAGATGTATCACAAATTTAGGTGAATCAGAGATTTAGGTGTATCCCAAATTTAGGTGTATCACAGGTTTAGATGTTTCACAGATTTAGGTGTATCACATATATAGGTGTATCCCAAATTTAGGTGTATTCACAAACTTAGGTGTATCACATATATAGGTGCATCCCAAATTCAGGTGTATCATAGATTTAGATTCATCACAAATTTAGGTGTATCACAAATGTAGATGCATCACAGATTTAGGTGTATCCCAAATTTAAGTGTATTCACAAATTTAGGTGTATCCCAAATTTAAGTGTATTCACAAATTTAGGTGTATCCCAAATTTAAGTGTGTTCACAAATTTAGGTGTATCACAGATTAAGGTGTATTCACAAATTTAGGTGTGTCACAAATTTAGGTGTATTCACAAATTTAGGTGTGTTTGTGCTGCCAACACAACTCCAGGTTTGGGCACGGCCGTATACAAATCTATACAAATCCAAAATGCAAATAGGGAGGATTTGCAAAATCTGCTGTGCTCCGGAGTGCCAGGAGAAGGCACAGGATGGAGGATGAGATGGGGACTGGGGAGATCAGGGCTCCTCTCCCAGCTTTTCCCTTGGCTGTACAGCTCCAGGGGAATCTGCTGATCCCCTGGAGAGGCTCCTGGGTTTAGCCACGTGTGCCAGTGCCCAGGAAGAGCTGATGCCCGCTGTGATGTGCCCAGTGCCCAGCACAGGGTACTGGTGGTGCTGAGAGAAGGAAGCTCAGGAAATGCTGATTTTCTCTTTACAAATCCCCACCTCTACCTAGGCATTGGGTAAATTCTGCAGCTTCGTTGATAGGTATTTATAGAAAGCTCTGTGATCCAAAAGTGAAAGGAAATCCATATGGACACGGTGTTGCTCTCAGGACAAGATCTAAGGACCTTCCTTCCTCTGCTTGGATGTGGAATTTCAGATCCCAGAATCACAGAGCACCTTGAGCTGGAAGTGACCCACAGGATCCTCCAGCTCCAGTGCTGAGGACTGAGCTGGGCTGACCTCACTGTGCTGCCTCTCCCCAAAGCTGAATATTCAGTGACTAAGTGTCTTTGCCTTGTTTCCCCGTGAAAGGCTCGCCTGGCCCACAGCTTATTTACAAGGTACCATGGTGTGATGCATCATAAAGACACTTTTGAAGAATTTCTGTTATTAAAAACTGCCCGTGGAAAGAATTAGGTCAGGTGTTTACAAGTCAAAGCTTTGGGGATAATTAGGTGGAAGGCAGCAACTGTAGAAAAGAGGGTTATTTTCCAGCCCTCCAAGAAGTGTGGAGTAATGCCTGTGTTACAGGAACCTCTCAGCAGCCAGGTTCCCACCTCCTTAGTGCAGGATCTGTTACAGCCACTGCTTTGGGCATGGGGAAGAAAGCAGGGCTTAGAAAAGCCTCCAAAAATACAGAACCCTCTGAGCAAACCTGTTGGTGTCGGGGTGTTACATAAACAGCCATCCAAGTCCTCTTAAGGGGGCTGCTTGTAAATACAAGCTGTAGCTGCTACTGCTGCACAGCCAGGGTGAATTCTATACCACCTTTGAGGGAAGAAAGTTGTTTTCTTTCCTTTTTTTTTTCTTCCAAAAAAAAAAAAAGGGCACTTGTTCCTGGTGGCAGAGTGTGTGTGTGAGGAGGGACGGGACAGGGCGCTGGCTGTTTGTGCACTTCAAGCAGAGCGACCTCCTTGAACCTCACCGTGCACAATGATGCTTTCCATGGAAAGTCTGGCTCTATTACCTTTGGCAAGGGCTGAGGGAATATTTTTGGAAGCTTTAAAATCCTCTGTGGAACACGCTTCATTTTTTGTTCATATACAGTATCTTTATACTTATTCAGTGAAAAAAAAAAAAAAAAGTTTCTGTTTTGCTGCCTGACCCTGACCCTTCAGCTCTTCCCCAGCAGTGCCCAGGGTGTTGGCAAGGCTGGGACAAGGAAAAGATCAGGCCTAAACCATCAGCCCCTGCCATATTGTACTGGTTAAAGCTCAGTTGCTCCCCTCTCCTAAAAGTTTGTTTAAAGTGGTAAGAATAGGACCTGTTCAAAGTGAGCCCTCCAAGGGCCTGGTTCCCATTTGCATTTAAGCCTTTCTGTGGAGCTGGAGCTGGGTAAAGGGGCCCTCGGCCCTAAATGGGAATCAGACTCCACAGCTGTGCTTTCCAGTGTCCTTCCTTTCTGCCAGCAGAGCCAGGAAACGGCTCTTGAATGGGAAAGGGACAATTAAACACCAAATATTGCAAATCAAGGTTGGCAGGGCCGGAGGGCACGCCTGGTGTCACCTGTGGACACTGCCCTGGCTGCATCCCAGGGATCTCACCCTGGATCCCCTTGCACAGGGGCTGAGGTGTAAAACACAGGAGGTCTTAAACCCAGTTTTAGCTTTAGGGTTGCATTCGGTAGCTGGAGGAAGCAGATTATGGAATGTGGGAAGTCAACGAGTACTGCAGCATCCTAAGAGGAGTTTTTATATGGTTAATATTAGTACATTTAGGAAATCAGTGTGATTTGCTGTCTGCCTCTCCTGGTTCAGCTATGATGGGTGTTGCCAGGAGGAGGAGGTGCCCAGGTGCCACCAGTCTGAGCATCCCAAAGCTGAAGGGACTGGACAGGAGAGGTGAGGAGCCGGGCTCTGCTGTGCCCTGCACTCAGGATTCGATGGCAGCAGCCGCAGGCAGACACAGGACTCCGAGCAGCCGCTTTAGCATTTGCCATTCCCGCACGTTTTTAGGCTGTTTGGCAGCGCTCTGGGAGCCGGGCAAGCGGAGCCGGCTGAGTCACGGCCGGAGCAGTCGGGGCTGCCCCGGGCCGGGCTGGCTGCGGGTCCCTGCACGCTGCCCTTCCCCGGACAGCCCTGCTGCTCCCAGGGCCCAGCACAGCCTCCCAGCCTGGCATCCGCTGCTTCCCGGGGCTTCTGCCGGCTGCGAGGGGCTGGAGATGCAGCTGCCTCTCCTGTGCCCAGGTTCATACATTTTTACATAATATTTGGCTTTCCTGAGTCAAAACAAAATAAAGGCAAAATTACAAATGTCACTCCAAATTGCACCTGGTGCAAAAGTGATATCTTGGTGCAATTTCACCTCAGTCTTACACACAACACCCAACCATATCCCTTTGCAGCTGCCACAAGGGATCTTTCTCATTTGTGGAGATAGAGTTTGGCCATAAGGTTAGACAGAGTTTGCCATTCCATCAAACATCAAAGGTGGTCCATGTAGCATTGGGAGACTTTGCTGACACCCAATGTAAAAATGATAAAAAAACATAAATGTAGAGAGAAGAGGTTCATCGATCAATACAAACCTAACTGTGATGATAACTTCAGAACCCAAGATTTTGTGTGATGATAACTTTAGAACTGAGAACTTGGCCTCGAGGTCAGAGTTTATATCCTGGTGTGGGCGAGTCTGGTCTTGGCTGTGGCTTGGAGCCATGGGGGTGAAGGTGACTGAAGTCTCCTGTGCAGAGGCCTCAAGTCTCCAGCTGCTGGCCCTGTGCAGGTGATGGCACGAGCTGGAGGTGACCCCTGTACAGGTGATGTGGCTCTGCTCTTGTCCTCAGGGCAGCATCACACAGTGGGATAAAAGGACCTTGGAATATCCACTCATCCCTCCTTGTCACGAGGCACAATCATTGTCTGGCAGGTGTGAGTCTGGTATTTCCTAAACATGGAATGGTTTGGGGTGAAAGGCACCTTAAAGATCATCTTGTTCCACCCCACCACCATGGGCAGGGATGCCACCCACCAGACCAGGTGGCATCGTGGGATGGAAATTCTACCTAACCCTTATAATCCTTTCTATAATTGTCATGATATCTATCCTGAACCTTCCCCTTGCTGTGGTTATCTTTGTCCTTCCTATCCTGGGCACGGAGGAGGGAGAACCCAAATTTGATGAGCACAAGCATCTACCCTGCTGCTGTGCCAGGCTGGAGTTTGCAGGTTAAAATCCCCAGAGTGATGCTGTGATAAAATCTGGCAATAATGGCAGAAATCCCTCTTGCTTCACCAAGTTCCAGGCCCAAAAGAATGTGTGAGGATGAGTTAAACCCCAGGGAATTGGGATCTCTAGTAAAAACAAACACGAGCAGCCTCTTCCCTATTGCAACTCCGCTATCAAAACCCCTTTTCAGAAAATGTTTAGTTAAAGATTTAGTTTGGAACAAACATTGTTAAAGCATGACCATCGGGCTGCTTATTGGAGCCAGATGTTGATTCTAAGGACATTTGGGTCCATTCAGGGATTTTGCATGCCCTCATCAACTGGGGTGAGCAGGAGGATTTGGAAAGCTCTGACTCAGATTCTCAACTTGCCCAAAAATGCAGAACCCCACTGAAAGTGCCTCACCCTGTGCCATTACAGGGCAATATTCCATAATGGCCAGCATCCTTTTTGTCTTTCTGTTTTTTCTAAGGAATGACTGGCCTCTCCCAATCTGTTCTTTTGATTTTTCTGTTAATCCCACATACTTGTTGAACAATCTTTTAGGAATACTTCTCCCTGAAGGCTGACTTTCTTCACAATTAAAAAATGAGCATCTGTTGACCTAATCCTGCGAGCTGGCTGGGTGTGACCAGCCCACGTTTTCCAGTGGAATGGTGCCCTCGGAAGATGTTCCAAAATCTGACCCCTGTTTCCAAACCAAAGGCCAGCAGAGCCACGGGCCCTGCACATTGCATGGAGCTTTGGCCAAATTCATGTGCTGAAAAAAAAATCAAACCCAACCAAAGGTTTGCAAGGCTGATTTTAATACTTTTTAGAGCTGCTTCTTTGATATTTACTGCTTGAATGTTGCTTACTGGCTGCTTTGTGGATGGAAATCTCACTGGAGATGCTCAGCAGGAGAAAAACAAACATGGGACAGGGCCAAAGTGTGCTCCACATCCTCCAGACCAGGCTGACCTGGGCTTCTGGGGCCTGATCCTTGATGGAAATGGGGTTTGGAGCAGATCAGGGCACTGCAGGCCCCTGGGGAAGAAGCCACTTGATGCCATGTGGCTTTGCCCCTTCCTGTGCCCCTCTGCTCCTGTGCAGGCAGGGCTGTGCCAGCCTGGAGACCCTCGGGGCTGTTGGAGCTGCCCTGGGAGCAGATCTGGGTCAGGGGGAGTGTTTGGGGGGGGAGAAGAGCAGCCCCACAGCTGGGGACACGTGTGACACCCAGGGGAGGGACCCTGCACCCCTGGGGAGCCAGCCTGGCTCTGGCAGGGCTGAGCTGGCCCTGCTCTGCCCCTGCTCTGCTGGGGAGGAGGAAGGAGCCAGCAGGATGTGGAGGTAGGACCAGGCTCCCCTGGAGCTGCATGAGATGACTCAGCTGGGGTTTAGTGCAGGAAGGGTTCTGATGTGTAAAAATCGCGTTGGGTTTTTTCCATCCTGGACTTCCTTGAGTTTAGAAGATGAGAATATGGGGAAAAACACAGAACAGCAGGGCAGATCCTCACAGCCTCTTCTGCTGCCCACCTGATGCAGAATTTGGGGCTCACATCTGTTCACACATCTGCAGATTGGTCTCTCAGGCAGACCACGTGTGGCAGTGGGAAAGAACTGGGGAATTTGCTCCAGAAGTGCACTCTGGGGGTAAAACAACCCTGCAGGACATCCCTGCTTGCTCTCCTGCCCTCTTTTGCAGCACACAAAGGCAGCTGTGTCCCCAGAGCCCACAGCTCCATGCAGGCAACTCTTGGATTTTGCGTTGTTGAAAGACACCAAAGCATTTACAGAAAACATCCCAGCATGGCCAAGGTGAAAAAAATAACTTATTGTGACATGAAAATGGAATTTACATCATCAGAAAAACACGAGCTTGCCTCTAGGAGCACATCAGCTCTTGGAATGTCGCTGTCCCTCTTTCCCATCCTCTGTGCCTGAGCCCAGGGGCTGTTGGAGGTGCCCAGCTCCAGCTCCCCAGGGCCTGCTGCAGTGTCCAGCCAGAGGTGGGTGACTGATGCTGTTTCCTGGCAGGGTTGTCTCCCTGGAGCTCAGCCCGACAGCGCAGCGTGCCCGGACAGCTCTGCTCACTGGGACCATTGTCCAGGGCTCATAAGACTTTCCACTGCCCCGACGTTCTGTGACGTGACTCAGAGTTGTAAACATTGGCACCAGCTGCTCTTCTCACTGAAACCATAAACCCATTAAGGGAAATTTGTTTTCTAAAAATAATCTGATCAATGAAAGGACTCTCTCAGCGTCCCCAGCCCCTCTTCCCCGCCTCCCTCGTAATGACTTCCTCGTAAATACACTCCCGAGGAGGAGGAGGATGCCTCGTGCCAGTCTCCATTGAGCAGCTCCAGTCCTCCAGTGAGGACATTTCAGGGGTAGCTCAGGGCCTCATTCAGAGATATTTTGCTCTTTGGGGTGAGCAGAGCAGCAGGGCAAGGTGTGAGTGCAGCAGTTTCTATAGGGAGAGCGGAACACGGCCAAGGTGCTTGGGAAGATTTGTCATTTCTGTGTCATATTTATAATATCAGTGCACTGTGAAGAGATGGGCAGCCCAGGGAGGCAGGCTGGGGTTTGAATGAATGAATCCTGTGCCATTAAATACCCTGGATCAGCTCTGCTGTACCTTTGCTGTGCCACAAAAGGGAATTTCAATTCACCCCTCAGGTTTGCAGGGAATCAAAGGCTCCTCTCCACAACATTTCAGATGTCAGCACCCTCTGGGTGGGGGCACTTTGAGCAGCTCTGTTTGTCACCCTGGCTCTTCTGTCTGTACCTGGCTCCTGGAGTTCTGGGTCACAGATCTTATCTGTCACCTTTCAAAAGCACTGCTGTCATTTCTGAGCAGCCCATTTATGGTCCAGTCTGCTCTAGACAGAAGGAAAGGGCAGAGTGCATTTGGCAGCAGCAGGTTTTGTGTTTGGTGGGAGTTCAGGGAAGGGTGACCTGCCCTGCTGATTGCCTCCAGGGGTAACACTTGGAGAGCCCAGTGTCCCCTGATGTCACCTGGACGTGGCTCCTGTGCAGCCCTGATCTCCCTCAGGGACACCTCAGTGGTTTGTGACTGAGCAGAGCTAAGGGAGAAAATTCCAGACAGGTTGGCACAAGGCATCTCAGCCTTCCTGACGCTATTTCCTCTCCAAACCTGCCCCTGACTTCTTCTGAAGGATCAATATCTTTTTAAATAAATGGGAAGGGATCCCCTTGAGCCAGAATGGGTGCAGTCAGCTGGTGCTGGCTGCAGAGCAGAGCCATCCTGCACTGTTCTGCCATCAGGGAGCACCGTGCCACAAAGGTCACTTGGTGCTTTCATTCACAAAGTACCACATTTCATTACTTTTGCTGCTGCCCCTGTGGTTTGCAAACTGCAAATGTGAACCTGTTTAATCTGGCTATTAAGTGGAGATTTTGAAACAGCACAGACCCAAACTGCTGGCTCAGGGGAAAGGTGACAGCACAACTGTGACCACAATGGGAAGGAACCTATCCCAGGATTATCCTGGTGCCAGGGACTGATCTTTCCACAGGGAGGGCTTGGAGCCTTCCTTTGGCTCACCTGGCCCTGGACAGAGCTCCCCTTTTATCTGATCCTGCTGCCCTGTATTTTGCTGCTCGAGACACCGGGGTTTTATTATTTTAATAAACCTGCCTGGGTTTGCCTAAGGCCAGTTTGAAGTGAGCCCTACCCCTGTAATTGGGGTCTGGGGTGGTTTGGGAGGGTTTTGTGCTCTGCTGCTGCTCCGGGAAGGCCTGGAGCTCCCTCACATTACCCTGAAGACCTGAGCTGACCCCAGGTGCTGCTCTGCTCCTCCTGTGCAGGCTCAGGTGGCCCCACCTGGGGTGTCCCATCAGCTCCAGGGGTGCCTTGTCCCAGGAGAGCACCAGGGATGCCACACGGCTGCTGCCCGCTTCCAAACGCGTGCCAGCCTGACTGGGAGAGCTGGGAGGGAGGTGGGCAGGCAAGGGGGGTCGAGATGGGCCAGGGGGGAGGAAAGGAGCATCAAACCATGGCAGCAGCCCCTTCCCCCCACACCCTGCCCCAGATAAGGGACTGATGCTTTGGGCAACAGCGTCTGCAGCTCAGCAGGAAGGAAGGAAGGAGGGAATAGGGGAAGAACAGGGTGGTTTCCAAGAGAGAGATGGGAAAGGAAGGGATTTTTCAGAAGGGAAGAGGATGAGCTGGGAGATAGGAGTGGATATCTCCAAGCAGTGGAGATAACCCAGCCTCTGGCCTGATGGAATCCCAGAGGAGTAGGGGACCCCTGGAGTGGGGTCACTGCGTGGAGAGGTGAAAGCAGCATCAGTGAGGTGCCCTCAAATCCCTTTTGTCATTTGTTGTCCTGGAAATTCCCACTGAAACTCCTGCCCAGGTGTGTCCCTGCCATCCTTTTGCATCATGTGGGGATGACCTTCAGCACCCCCAAATCCATCTCTTGGGGGAGCCAGGGTGCACCTCAGAAACCAGGAATGTGGGTGCAGTCCTGATCCATAAGGGATCATTTCCATGGGAGTGTTACCACTGCTGTGGCACTGTCGCTGTCCTGATCCACAGTCTCACCAAACATAATTAGTTTATTTTTAATGACTGCTGAGATTCTTGCACAATCAAATCAAAGAGCTTTAAGATAAAGTTAAAAAGTTGCTAAATTAAGAAACTGGGGCTTGTGACCAGCAGAGACCATAGGAGAGCTGACATAAAAGCGCGCTGGGAGTAAAACCAGAAGGGAAATTAAAAACAACGATTATTTTTAATTTTTATTCTGCTGCTGCTGCTAGGCATAGTAGAAACCATACCATGAGAATTTTAAGGGGTGGATTTGAACACATCATAACGGGAAGGGCCCGAGGAGGGGTCCTGACACTGCAGGAGCTGGCTGCCAGTGCCGGGAGCAGCCTGGCTCCTGCGAGGGAGCAGCTCCAGCCCTGGCCCTGCCTCGGCTGATGCCACAGCGAGATTTCGGTGGCTGCGCCGCGAACAGGCGCAGCCCTTTCTTTTCTAAACATGTGTGCTTTGAAAGGGAAAAGGTTGCTGCCAGCATGTCTGACTCCTTCGTCCTGACAACATCCGACCATCCATGTTATCAAGCCTTGCTGGGACCTATCAAGAGACATAGTTAAACAAGCTGCTGTTTATCTGGGGGAAGCTGTATTAATTGCGCAGTGGGATAAAGAACTGGCCGGCACCAGGCAAATCTCTCTGGCATGGGAAAGGGACGGCCGCCTCCGCTAACAATGGGCTGGGCAGAGAAAGTCTCTCTGTGCTGGAGCCTTTTTGCTTTGCAGACTTCAGGATTTTTTTTTTTTTAAATAGCTCGAAGTGCTGTGTTTTGTTTGCCCGTTTTACAATAAGATGTAATGCAATGGCTCTGCTGCGGGGAAGCGCCGCTGCAGGAAACGGGAGCGGGGCTGCGGAGCCGGGCTGGGCTCGGGGGCTGCGACCCCTCATCCTGTCCCTGCTCACTGCCACAGCTCACCCTGACCCACCCCAGCTTCCCTGGAAGCTGCTGAGCTTCCAGCCAGGCATCCCGAAAGGCTGCGGCGCAGTTCTGCTCCACGAGCACCAGAATCCCAGAATGGTTTGAGTTGGAAGGGACCTGAAGGGTCATCGTGCTCCAACCCCCTGCCGTGGGCAGGGACACCTTCCCCTGGAGCAGAAAATGTGTTTGGGGCTTCCTGGGTGCTGGGGGCTTTGGGGTTGGGGTTGGGCTGGGGAGCTGCTGGCCATGGGGGAGGTCCAGTGGTCCAAGGCACCTTCTCAGCAGGGAGCCCTTGGAAAAGACACTGGTTTTACCAAGGGAACGTGGCTTGCCAGCACTGTTCTTACCCCATCTTGGAGCAAGGGTAGAAGGAGACTTTGCAGCTAAAGGCCATCAAAATATCCAACAGCAAGGAGTGACTGAGAGCGTGGAGTTTGTTGTTTGTGGGCTCGTGCTCCTTCAGCTACCCAGAAAACTTGGATGGAAACCTTTGCAAATCTCCTTCTTTCACAGGGTTAAACTTGGAAATTGGTACTCGAAGTGTGTGGTTTGCTGGTGCAAAAAACCCACCCAAACCCTCAGCCAGTTGCAAGCTCAGAGCCACTGATTAATGCTCCAAGAGGCAGCAATGACCCACCTGGCCCAGCCACAGGGAGAATTTCTCCCTGGTGGCAGCAACTGGTTCATTTTGGGCACAATTCCCTTATCAGCTGAAGGGAGTTGTGTTGGCCTACAGAGCCCAGCTAGGCTGTGGGATGGGCAAGAGAGGGAATTTCATCCCTGCTGTGCCATGGAAGCAGCAGTGACCAACCCCAGCATCGTGTCCTCTTGTGAAGAAGCAGATTGCCATGGAGGGGCAGCTTTCATCCTATGGTGCTTCATTCGAAGCAAGATGTAAGAAAAGGGAAACTACCAAATGAATCACATCCCTTTTCTAATCTTATTTTCTCTTGGGGGTGGATTTGGGCATGCTCCAAAGCCACAGCCTAATTTAAATCAGGAGAAAGGTGGCTGGGAAGAGCGGAGAAGCAAGAAAGCTGGGAAAAATGGACAGAAATATTTGTCCCTCCATGAATGAATATCTGTCCTGCTGGGAAATGGCCACATCTGGTGATAGAAAACAGAGGTTGCTTCTAGACACTAATCGCCTGCTTTTTATCTGGGGTTCACGAGCCATTTTAAATACTGTGTTGTGATGTGACTGGGGCTTAGGAGGGGGAATGCTTCCCTTCCCCAAGACTGCTGCCCTTCCTAGGGGATGCTGACAAATGTCTTGGGGAGATAGTGAGCAGCTTGCAGGAAGGAGCCTCTTCAAAGTCCTCTCTCCCTTATCTCCCTGCTGGAGTTGTTTTGACAGCGGCCAGTTAGAGACAGGAGCCCTTGCTGGGATGAAGTCAAGATTGCAAGAAAAAAAACAAACCCAAGAGACTGCATCAGCAGCACAGGCCATAACTCTCCTCTGGAGCAGGCAGATGGAGTCGGTGGGATTGCTGCTGGGCCAGGGGAGCCCAGCCAGTCTAAATAGTCCTGGAGGTAACGTGAAAGGTCACTGCTGGTGGAGTTCAGCAGTTTAGTGCTGCCAGAGCTCTGAGTGCTGTTGCAGCTCAGAGCAGACTCCTGGTGGGGTCTGTGATAGGGCAAGAGCAGCCCCTGCTTTTCCTTGGCCTGCTGGGCTGGGGAATGGTTCAGGGACCTCACCTGGCTCAGGGATCCCACCTGATTCCTTGGTGAATGGCTCAGGGCTCTCACCTGGTTCTGCAGTGAAGTTCTCAGGGCTCTCACCAGGTTGTCAATGAAGTTTTCAGGGCTCTCATCAGGTTCCTCAGTGAAGTTTTCAGGGCTCTCACCAGGTTTTTGGTGAAGTTCTCAGGGTTCTCACCAGGTTCCTCAGTGAAGTTCTCAGGGCTCTCACCAGGTTCCTCAGTGAAGGTCTCAGGCTCTCCCCTGGATTCCTGGCTCCATTCCCTTTGCAGCCCTGTGTTATCCAGCCCTGTGTGTGTCCCTGGCTCGCCCCCACACTGTTCCACTCACTCAGAGGTCTCACCCTGGCTTCTTTCCCACCTCTTGTGCCAAGTGCCCTGTGCCTGACCCCCCCAGGCTGCTGCTGAAATCCCTGGCAGTCAGATCCTGGGATGGAGCTGGCTCTGGGGGCTGTGCCTGCCCTCAGCTCCTCAGTGCCCAGGAGGGAGCTGGGGCACGTGGCCACTCAGTCACCCTTGTAGCCATGGAGGTGCCCCCACTTGGCTGTGCCAAGGGCTTGCAGCCAGGTAAATGTGCCCCCAAATCACATTCTGGCTTTCCAATGAAGTTTTTTTCCAAAGTCGTGCTGGAGAGCAAAGCCAGCACATGCCAGAACTAAAGAAATGCAGCTTTGATAAATGGTCAGCAAAAGTTCATTGTGGTGGCTCTGGTGCTTCCCCAGCAGCCTCTGCCATCTCAACACACAGGTGAAAGGCACCCTGGCACCTTTTGGGCCCGTGTCAGGCAGCACTGGGGTCCCACTGGCTTTGCTGTCACCCCAGTGCTCATCTGTCCAGTCATTTCCATTTATTGGTGCAGTTAAAGAACCAAAACTGTGCCTCTCTTTTTAAAGGTTTAGGCAATATTTTCAGCCCCTCGAGCTATGTAATCACAGCTCCATGACACAGAGAGATAAGCTAAGTATGCAGGAACACAGACGGGATCTGGGATGTGGCCCAGCTAGTCCTGTACCCTCTCTCTGACAGTAGCCAGCAGGAAATGAATGAGAAATTTTTTGCAAAAAAGGCTGGAAAGATGATAAGCCTCTCTCCCCAGATGCCGCCTCGTGGACTCTTTCACTAAAGATCCTTTGTAATGGATTTAAAAACCAGTTCCCAAAACCCCTGTCATTTTTTACTTGGTTCCCAAATCAGAGAATCACAGAATCCTGAAATGTTTTGGGTTGGAAGAGACCTTAAAGCCCAACTCATCCCACCCCCTGCCACCTTCAACTATCCCAGGTTGTTCCAAGCCCCATCCAACCTGGCCTTGGACACTTCCAGGGATGGGGCCAAGGGTTTGATGGGCTGAGGAACACCCAGACTTTGGCATTCGGTGCCTCTGAGTGACTTCCAGCCACCAGCACACATCACAAACCCAAGATTTGCATCTGCAGTGGAAAAAGCTGTTGGGTTTTTGGCCGGTTCGGAGCAGCACTGGAGCATCCTTGATGAGTCTATAAATAAGGAATTAGTATTTCAGGGACCCTTTGCATTAGTGGTTGCCATGGCAATGAATGTTGGGTCTCTGCTGGGGCCAGACTGAGCATTATTGTCCAATGTTCATCCAAACAACTTCCAGTCGTGGTGCAGTCACTTAAAGACCCAGCAGATGGTCTAAAGTAAATTCTGCTCCGAGCTGTGCGCCCTGGCAAGGTGCCACGTTCCAATATTGATGCTGAATATGTAAAGACTACTGGATTTCCCTGTTAAAAACAAGAAGAAAAAAAAGTTTGTTAATTGTCTGTACCAAGCCTGTCTAATTAATGGCACATGGATCCACCCTCGTGCACAGGGAGAGATGGGAGTGAATCCGTTCTGCCACGACTTCCCCAAGTGCTCTAAGTGCATGTAAAAGCTGTAATCAGGGGCTGTAATGGCTTCCTAGTTGGAGGCTGCTCTGTAGCCTATGAAAATATGCTGTGTGGAAATAAACCATTTGTGCATCAGGCTGAATTAAAACCAAATGCTTGAACTTCTAATTAAATTTTTTTTTTTTGAGTCGAGGAAAGGAAAAGCTTAATTACCACCAAAACCCTCCCTTTTTTTTTCTTTGTTTCTTTTCTTTTATTTTTTTTTTCTCGTGTCATTGTTCATAACTTAGCTGTGTCCCATAGTTTTGGGGACATCTCCCATTCCTGGCCAAGCAGCCCCAAAAGCCAGGTTGGCTTTGCAGGGCTACCTGCCCATGTGGTCCTCGTTGGCTCTGCTTTCAAAGTTTACTGCAAACACATGGATGGCTGCCTACACATTCCAGATGCTAAGAAGGCTTTAGGAAAATGGAGGGGGGAGAGGAAAAAAGAGGGAGAAGTGTGCTTGGGGTGGAGGGGGAATAAACAGAGTTAAGGAGATCCCATTCCTGGCAGACAGAGATGCTCCTTCCACGGGTTTGCTGTTCCTCCCTATCTTGCACCCTGTATAATAGAGGGCTTTTTTTGAACTTTAACATTTGGACTCCTCAACAGGCTGTTCTTTAGTGTGGTTTGGGAAGGACAAAAGAAGACTTTTGTTGATTTGGCATAAATTATACAGTGGGTATTTTTGGCAGAAATGTCGGAGTTTGATGCTTTTTTGTTGGTTTGGCAAAATATACCTTGAAATCACAAAAATATGCTTCTAATTACAGAATGTATGTTGCAGTGATGTGGGACAGTGAAGTAAGGAACCTTTCAGTATTTATATTAACTGAATCAAAAAATTAACCTCTTCCTGTTGAATGTTTACAGCTGGAACCCAGTCAAGGAATCTGAGGCTGGAGCTAGTAATGCCTAATACATTTCTGCCTCAACAGCAAAGATAAGTAATTCATTATTCAGATTTTAAGCATTCAGCAGGCCAGTCCTTGCAATTAGGGCTTAGACTTGCTTGAGAACTGTCAGGTACCCTGGGCCCCACATTTCAGCTGTGTGGTGATGGTTTTTAAAGCCCTCCACTAAGAGAAATCTTGCAGGGAAATATAAGGGCAAAACTGCAATGAAAACAGGGTTTTGTTCAAGCTGAAATCTCCTCCTGCCACGTTTGTCACTTGAGCATTTCAGCAGCTTGCTGGAGCTCACAGGCAAGAGCAAAGCTGTGTGCACTGCCCAGTGCTTCTCCATGCAGCATCCCCCATCCCTGCTGGATCCCCATCCCATCCCATCCCATCCCATCCCATCCCATCCCATCCCATCCCATCCCATCCCTCCAGAGTAGGGTGGCAGAGTGCTGACTCTGGATCCCCATCCCTTCTGGATCCCCCTCCCTGCTGGATCCCTGTCCCTTCTGGATCCCCCTCCCTGCTGGATCCCTGTCCCTTCTGGATCCCCCTCCCTGCTGGATCCCCATCCCATCCCATCCCATCCTTCCAGGGCAGGGTGGCAGAGTGCTGACTCTGCCTCTCCAGCCCTGATAAGATCGTTCTGCAGAGGAGTCAATGACCCTAATTAAGAGCCTATGTAATGTTTTGCCTGAAGAGCTTCCTGTGCGTGGCTCTCCCAACATGCCTGTCTTGTTCAGAGATGCTCTTTCTGGAATTACCATCAAATTGCAGCGCTGGGTAATTGCTCCAAAGGGTTGTAAATCCAACTTAACCCTTCCCAGGTTCTGGAATGCGAGCGCCGCGGAGCATTTCCAAGGGGTTGGGTCTGAGTGCACTCTTTATATAACAAGAAAGACTTTTCTGGGAGCTTTTTTTATTTTTTTTTAATGCATATATATTTCTCCTGAAGGGTTTTTTATTAACCCGGGCAGCAAGCACTGAGTGCAAGAACAACTGACTAATTTAGAGCACCCTAGACAGCTCTGAAGGAGATTGCAAAGGTTTGCTTGACAAAACAGGCACCAAACATGTCAACTTTTGGGAATGTTACAGAGAGACTATTATGGTTCCAGGCCCTTCCAACACCAGCAGTAGGAAACTACCTCGCCCTGTGGCCTGTGGGCAGCAAAAAGCAAAAACAATGAGTGTGAAACCCACTCTGGCTCTATATGTGCAGCCTGGGCTTCAGCAAATCCTATCAGCTCTCACGTCATAAAATATAGAAAGGAATAAATGTTTTCCCCTTCCCGTTTCTTTAGGAATGGTTATACAATTCCTGTGGTAAAATCTGCTTGGCTGTGCTGGTTGCTAAGATAATATGATCATGTTTTGAACGGGGGGGGAAGCAGTCTTTTTATTGCTGTATATAATGGCTTTTCCTGTTTCTTTGTCATTATAGTTATGCTTTTTCTTTTCTTTTCTTTTCTTTTTTTTTTCCCATGTTTCTCAGTCCTTCTGAGAGACATCAAGAAAAGACTCAGTTTTCTAAGGTACTTGATGGCAGTAAGGATAAGAGTCTGGAAAAGCAGTAAGATGCACACAGATCAGTTATTGTCACTCTGGAAAAATTGGTCCCCTCAGATCTCAGGAGAAGTTGGTGGCAGTGGTCATTTTTCTGTCATTGTTTTTCTTTTTTTAACTAAAAAAAAAAAAAAAAAAAAAAAAGAGCGGGCGTTTTGTGCATGATGTTGCTTGGTGATGGTTCAGTTGGAGAAAGGTTGGATTCTCCCAAAAACTCTGGTTCCCCTTTCTCAGACAGGTTTTTGTATGATATTGGGCAGGAGATGGATCTCCAGGAATCTCTTCCCTACCTAAACTATGGAGATAAGGAAATTACAGGATACTGGAAGGACTTGGTGGCTGCTGGTTGATGTGCTCTATGTAGGGCAGGGACTATTCATTCCTAATAATTATCCCTCACCCTTTTAAAGTCTCAGTTCCCTAATGATTCTTCCTGAATACTCTTAATTTTTTTTCTCAAATGAATACGATGAACAGTCTTGCAGGGAGGCAAAGGGATGAAAGGGAAATGTGGAGCTGAGGTTTTAGAGGTGAAGTTTGCTCAGCCAAGGCTTTCCACACCAAGGACAGGTTGATCCCCTCTGCCTGTTCCAGGTTTTGGCTTCACATCATTTCCATCAGGGTGAGAGACTGATGGCAACTCTCTGAACTGCCTGTACTGCCCTCCACTGATTTCTCCACTCGGGATGATTTCTCACAGAGATCTGAAAACAAAAAAAGTGATCCATTTCCCATTCTTTGAAGAGAGACCTTTAACTTCCTCGGATAAAATAATGTGTAAAACAATGTTCGGGAAAACTTCCAGGGGGCTCATTTGGGCTTTACAAAGGAACCCTCCGCATTTGAATCCTGATGGGAAGATAAGATAATTCCCCAGCACTGTTTGGTTATCGCAGGGTACAAACAGCCATCCTCTCCTCATCTCCTGAGAATGCAGTTTGGGAAAGAGTGTGAGGAGCAATTAGAACAGCTGGAATGAGCTCCACATTCCCCAGGAGATCATGGACTGTCCCCATCCCTGCTGGAGGGCTGTCAGTAGGGCTGTGGATCTGAAGGTTGCTATTCACGTCTCCAGGGCCATTTGCTGAGGTCTCCAGATGATTTTAGTGTTCTAAAGAACCCAGACTTTAATTATATGCACAGTCATGGCCATCAGCTCTCTCCCTGGCGTCTGTCAGCTCCTCAGAAGCTGTGAGTGCCATCACTGGGGAAAGAAGAGCTGGGAGGTCTCTTGGACAATCCAGGATGGGGGAGAAGGAGAATTCAGGGGTCAGGAGGAGCCTTTGGGGACAGCTGTGCTGGAGGGAGCATGGCAGGGACCGTGGGAGGAGCAGGGACAGGCCTGTGGCTTCTCCCTGTGGCATTTGGCTCTTGGGCTGGTGCAGCAGGGCTGGGAGGGGAGGGAGCCCTGCTGGAGGTGGCTTTGCAGCCTGGGAGGGAGCAGCACCTCGTTTGTTTGGTCCCCGTGGCTTTGAGGGATGGCCTGGCTGGTGGGAGCAGGAGCAGCCAGCAGTGACAGCACTGTGTCCTACCCTTATCTAGAACCTTTACTAATCAGCCTCAAAGTACTCAGGGGGAGCTCAGAGGAGTTATCCTCATTTCAGGGAGGGGAACTATTACTCATTTTGGTCTTGACATTTCTCTCATTGCTCTGTGGTTACCGAGTCCTGTGAGAGCAGAGAGATCCCTTCCCCTCAGATTTATCTGCAGGGAAGGATGCTGGAGCAGTGACAGCGCTGGTTGGAGACCTGGGAGTGAGAAGAGCAGTGGTTAAGTCAGCCAGAGGAATGTTTTGCCAGTTTGTCTCTGTTATTTTTTGTTTGTTTGTGTATTCAGCAGAGCACTCTGTTATCTTCCGCCCGTTCCGACGCCATGCTTTTCCTGTTTAAAATTCCTACTTCTGATTTTCCCTTTGGGTTTTTGTCCTGTTATTTTTTTTTTCATTTATGCTTCCCCAATTGTTCTAGTTTTATGTTCCCGGCACCAATTACCAAATGATATCTAATGAAAGCATTTGAGGACACAGTAATTTGGTGCCTCTCTCCTGCTGGCGTGTTCCCCGTGAACACGTGGTTCTCTTCTCTTGTTTCCAAGACCAGCTCTGTATTTCCCTGTCTCATTGGCTAAATTTTACCTGGTGATCCCTCTTTGCAAAGGGAGATCATGACATGAAGGAGGAGCAGCTGAGGGGGCTGGGAAGGGGCTCAGCCTGGAGAAAAGGAGGCTCAGGGGGGCCCTTGTGGCTCTGCACAGCTCCTGCCAGGAGGGGACAGCCGGGGGGGTCGGGCTCTGCTCCAGGGACAGGGACAGGAGGAGAGGGAACGGCCTCAGGCTGGGCCAGGGAGGTTTAGATTGGATATTGGGAAAAATTTCTTCACACAAAGGGTTTCCCAGCCCTGGCACAGGCTGGCAGAGACTGGTGGAGTCACCGTCCCTGGAAGTGCTCAAAACACGTGTGGATGTGGCACTGAGGATGTGGTTTGAGGGTGAACACGGGGGTTCATGGTTGATGGTTGGACTGGATGATCTCAGAAGTTTTTTCCAACCTAAACCATTCCATGATTCTTAAACTAGACACAAAGCTGGAGGGGAAACTCCAGTTCCTTCCTGGACACCCTGGCTGCTCTTGAGTGCATTGGATGGGTTTGAAGGTCCTCCAAGTCATGAAACAGAGGACACACTGAGGCTTGGGGCTCTGCAGGTGTCACTTTTTCCCTTGATGCTTCTCAGGGCTGATCTCTGTGCCAGGTGTTGCACAAAAAAGAGGAACCTCTGTAAATGGACAGAACATCCCCCAGACAATGGGATTGGAACAAGATGGTCTTTAAGGTCCCTTCCAACCCAAACCATTCCATGATAAAATCTTAAATTTTTAATCATCAGTTTATGACTCATTTCACTCAACATTCTTGTTTTGTATAGAATAGGGTTTCAAACAGGAAATATTCAGTAAATTTATTGCTGGGGGTAGAGAGGTGAGCTTAGAGGGCTGTCCAGAATCTCTGGTGTTGGCTGTGGGTGCAGAGTACTCAGAAGTTTTGTGGAAATCCAGAGGCAGTAATGGTGCACCTTTTATAATTTTGTTGATTCCTGTAACAAATTTGGGCTGTTTTGTCAGGAATTGTAAAACAGAACTACAAGATAATGTGAAAGAAGTGAAAAATCAAGTCTGCAAATGGGATGAAATAGGAGCAATATTTAGTGAGGACTGGAGGGCTGTGGGTCCATCACAGAGATAAGTTGCAGTGGTTTGGATCCCTGTGCCATGAATCCAAGCAGGAATGCTAAAGAAGCAGTTCTGTGCCTCTCTCACACTCATACAAACACACTCAGGATTTTGTAAAGATGTTCCTTTGTCCCTCTGTGCATGGGAAAATGTGCCTTCCACCCAAACATAAATTCCTGTGCAAACTGCAGCCTGGGATTCAGGAGGCTGCGTTTTTAGTGGCAAACTCTGCAGATCATTTTGGCACCAGCTCTGGGCAAAGTCACCAGAAAGAAAAGGACTTTGGGTGAGCAGCAAGGAAGCAAACAACCTGAATTCACTATAATGAACTTTTTTAGAAGTCCTGAAGAACATTTTCACGGCAGGAACTGTTTTAAAATGCATTCTGGGAATACAGAACTTAGGGAAACAAAAAAAAAAAAAAAGCCAGCAAAAACCAACCCCAAGTCTATCAACAACAGCAGAGATCAGAATCTACTCATGCTTGTTCCCAGTTCATTAATTAATGCCAGGCAGTAACAACATGAAGGAATCACAATCTCCTCACCCAGACAACCCCAGATTTTGCAGGTTCCCTTAAAGTCTCCCATTCCAGCATAGTCCCTGATTTGTGGCATCCAGCTTTTTATAGTTTTGCTTATCCTAGCATTTAAGGTATTTTCAAACTTTCATACACTTTAATTTGTTACATTTGGAATGAGATGCTGGGTTTAGCACATAAAAAGGGTATTTTCCTTGGAGATGGGACTAGCAGCTCAGTGAGGAGGAACTTCTGACCATGGCACCCTGCCATCCCCCAGGTAGAGCAGAGCACAGCAATTCCCAGGGTACTGCAATCCCACCAAAACGTTCACATGGGCAGGGGACACCTGGGATCCTCCAGAGAGCCCAAAAACCCAGATCTGCCCAGTCCCAGCAGGCTGGGAATGGTTTCCAGTGGGTTCAGGGGTGCTCAGCACCCAGCTGGATCTCATCCACAGGATGGAGGAGGGAGCACAAAGGTCTTGCAGGATAAATGGAGCAGAAGATCAAGTTCAGAGACATTTCACTGTGGGAATAGCTGACCTGGTTGATCAATCAAAGGTTGATGATCTTGGAGGTCTTTTCCAACCTAAATGATTCTGTGGCCTCAGCCAGGTGTGACTGAACCAGCAGTGGGTGGTGAGGAGGGACAGCATGGCTGGGATGGGCAAAAGAAGCTGGGAATGGTCTTGGGATCCTGCAGCCATCACTGGAGGGTCTGGCACTGGGACATGGCCTTTGCAGAAAACTTAATGAACTTATGAGCATTTGACTCTCCCCCATTTCCAGCTGATTCTGTGGCAGCTCAGACCCTGTGCCAGGGAATTCTGTTTGGATTTCCTCCTCTGTGCCATCCCAGTAGGATGGACAGGGTCAGTCTGCTGGGTTGGAGCAAGAGAACTGTTTCAGATGGATAAATCCCAGGTGAATTTGGGCAGAGTTGGGAAGGAGCACCATTCCCCCCTCTCCAGGGAGTGTCACAGCTTCAGTGCCATTTCCTGCTGAGAGAACTGAGAAAGTCCAGCAGGGAAAGGCTCCAGACCTGGGCAACACACAAAATCCATTGCACACTTCTGTGCTTCTCTGGGTTCACCCCACACTTCTTCAGGCATTTCACTGCCTGATGTAGAACTTGGCTCCCTCTGTACTGGAGGAATGCAGGTGAACACCTCCAGGGATTAATTAAGATCTTAGGGAGTAATTAAGGTCTTAAGCAGTGGCCACTGGAGATGCAAAGAGCTCTCCATGTGCTGTGGAGGGAGCCTGAGGTGACCAGAGGGTTGTGAAATGTCTGTGTAGGGTGGGTTCAGTCCTGCTCAGGACTCACTGCATGCTCTGAGTTCTGCAGATGGTACCAGGGACCATAACTTTTATCCATCCCATTCAGGATTCCTCTGGCAGGTGTGAAAACAGGAAACATTACACATGGATGAACTTCCACACACTTTGTTCCCTCTATCTCACAATGTCCCTTAGTGCTTGTGATATCATTTTGGATGGGAGTTCTCCTTGACATTTAATTTTTATCAGAATTAGTCATTAGCACTGTTGTCATCTCAAGGAGTTTGGCCACTGATGGGCCAGGCCTTGGAGCCAGAGTTAGGTCAGCACTTCCCATGTCTTTGTAGGATGGTGGATGTGTTTGGGGTGCAGCCTGTGAAAATTTTGTGTGGGAACAGCTTTACCTGAGGGGATTCACCAATCCCCAAACTTCTCTCAGGGAACTTGATGACCTTATGGGGGTGTCCAAGAGCTCATCTTCACTGAAGGATGAGGGATGTTGGATCCAGGATCCATCTTTGTGCCTCCTGAGCTGTTGGAATGGGAATTTGTTGCCCAGCTCTTGGTTGGCAAGCACAAAACCCAGCAAGAACATTCACCGTCAAAGGAATGCTGGAAAAACTGTCATTTCCCAGACATCCCCCATTTCCACAAGTGCTTACTCACATGTGATTTCTCCTAATGAATTTCGGGTGTTATCATATTGATAACACACAGAGGAGCCTCTCAGCCCACAGCTGTGCACATCTGGCTGGCACTGCAGTGCCCCGCGCCGCCGGCTTTGATGCGGAGCCTCTTTCCCCGCCCTTGCTGAGCCCCAAAGCTCTGCCCCCACAACCAGACCCTTTCCAGAGCTCCTCCAGCCCTGCTGGGCTCGGCAGGGACGTGGCCCATGCCCAGGCAAGCCCTCAGCAGGTCCCGTTGGGAATCCGGAGCTCCTGGCTCCCTCCAGGATCCCTTTCCGCTGCCCCAGGCGCTGATTTCCCGACTGAGATATCAGAGATTGGATGGATTATCTACGGGCTGTTTCCAGACTGCTGTTTGTTTGGAGAAATCATACTGCAGATAAGATGGTAAAATACAGATAATTAAGTTTCCTTGATACGAGTGTAATTGTGAATTGAGATTTAAATAGCCTGCTTTGAATCCTGCCCTACGTGCCTCTCCCGGGATTTGCTTTGGGTCTCTGCTGAAGGAGACGAGGGGGAGAGCCCTGCATTGTTGACATTTGCTCTACAAAAACATTTCCAGCTCTTCTTAGGGCTTTTTTCAGAGAAAGAAACCAGTTCAACCACTTCCCCACGAACATTAAGTTCTTTACACAGCCCAGAACAGGCTCCCTGGGCTGGCTGCAATTCACTCCTTTGCCTTGCTCTCATTAACACCTCTTCGGCTCACACCGGGGAAATTTGGGAAGTTTCATCTCGAACAGAGGGCAAATTGAACCGTGAGGAGACCCTCCTTAACAATGTGCAAAGCCCTTACACAGGGACCTAAAAGAAAATAGAAAAGCTTTCCAAACCTGTCAATTATGGCAGCCGTGAAACGTAATAAACTCTTTAAACAGCCCTGACTGATGTGGGATTCTGTTTACTCTGGTGCTCCAGCAATAAACGCTCTGTCAGGACAGCCCTCGGTGGTCTGGGGAAAGGTGGGGATGTGGGGATATGGGGATGTGGGGATATGGGGATATGGGGATGTGGGGATGTGGGGATATGGGGATGTGGAGATGTGGGGTTTGTGGGGTTTGTGGGGTTTGTGGGTTTGTGGGGTTTGTGAGCTCAGGGAGTGCTGGCAGCTCAGGACCTGCTCCTTTCCCGTCCAAACTGCGCCGTAAGCCCCAGACACAGTCCGGGGGAAATGAATAAGCAACTGAAAAGAGTTCAAAGCAGAGAAGTCTGGGTGATCAACCAGTAGCAATTATCCCCAATCTGCCGGAAACCGAGCTGTCTCGGGCTAATTTGAGCTTTCTGAAGATATTAGACTGCTGGTTTGAATCATATTCCTGAAACTGGGTAAGAGGCAGATGAATCACAGCCTGCTTTGGGTTGGAAGGGGCCTTATAGCTCATCTCATTCCACCCCTGCCACACCTTCCACTGTCCCAGGGTGCCCCAAGCCCCATCCAGCCTGGCCTAGTGGAACACTGAACAGTGAATAAATGTGATTTACCGGGGTAAATCACTGCAGCCTGTGCTGAGCAGCCGGGCTTGGTGCTGACCAAGGCCTGACCTTCATCCCCAAGAGCCAGGACCGGGGCAGAGCTCTGCCATCATTCCAGCCTTGATGCCAGCACATGGATCACGTCAGCAGAGCTCTGGGGCTGTCCTCAGGACATGGCAGGGCCGGTGCTGATGCCCAGCAAACATCTTTAACTGCTTGGAAGGTCAGGGGAGATTTTCCTAGGAAAGATGTCTCCCCGTGCTCTGCTGTCCGCCTGATTAGGGAGAGATTACTTGGAGAAGAGGCAGAGCAGCTCTTATCGACTCGGGGCTGCTGCTGAGACAGAAGGGTTTTTTCATTGTCATTAAACCCCTGTGTGTGTGTGAGGGTAAAATCCCGTGTGAGGCTGCCGGGCTGTGCCGTGGAGCTTTGAAATCCGAGTGGGCTCCTCCGGGCCATGTTTATGCTGCAGGTAATTTGTGTGTGTGAAAGAGCCTCTACTTCTGTTTCAGCAACACTGCAGGGATGGAAGGGATCCCCTGTGACAGCCTCTCTCCCTGCTCGGGGGCTGTTTGGTCAGGGGAGACTCCTGGCTGAGCAGCACGGAGCAAATGTGTCCCAAGCAGATGGGGAAACCATCCCAAAAAGCAGCTCCTGCCCCAAACTCACACCTCCAACCCCTTTTGTTGGAGCCTTAAGTTGGTGAAGGCTTTGGATCCTTTCCTGCTCATTTCTCTCCAAAAAGTGTCATCGTGTCCCTTGACCAGCCCATCTCAGAGCACACCACACCATCAGGGGTGCTGGGGGCTCTCGGGGCAGGAACATTGCTGGAACCCCCAGCCTGCTTCCCTGAAATATCCTCATGGGAAAGGAGTCTCCCTGATACAAATGACCCATTATCTCCAGCATACAACATTACAGTGCTGGAAAGCAATTTCTGCCCTTCCAAAAGTGACGCGTCAGTTGTGAAATGGAAGTTCAGTAATGGTGTAAGAGAGACCTGAAAACACAGGAACAACCATCCTGACGCCACCAGCAATTTTGCTAATGGTCAGTTGTGCAAGCAGGAGAGAGGCAAAATTACATCTGACTCCAAATCCGAGCCATCTCAAACTCTCTGCCTCCCCCACCTCCTTGGAAGAGCGTCGTTAAGTGGGTGTTTAAATAGATTTAATTGGAATTATTTGAACTTGCTTGGAAAAAATCACCCTGTGAGAGCTCCAGATCCCAGAGGAATTGTATCCTCAAGAGAGGAAAAGAACAGAAATTCCATGAATGCCATGAAAGGTTTGGGAACTCTCTGATATGGAGCGGGGATTTGGGCACACTGTAAAAACCTAAGATGGGCAGACAGCTCAGAATCCTTTTACATTTGGGATCAGCCACACAAGTCAGCTCACATCCAGCAGTGCTGCCTTCCCATTCCTCTCCCACTTACAGTAATGCATTCGAGGGCTTCCAAGTGTCCTGCACTATTGATTGGAGATTTTAATGAGCTTTAAATTACCGAAGGGATTTATGGGTCAGGTGCCTTTGCTGGAAGAATTGTTCACAGGCCTGGGGTTCAGGAGCTGCTCCCGAAGCCACACAGGCAGGACTCAGGAGCCTCTGGCTGCCAAGTGCCCGAGTGCCCTTGCCTTGCCCTACTTATCTGAAGAGGCTGTCAGCATGTTCTATAACCAGTGGAAACCACTTTAGAGCTGGAGCCAGACACCGAGGTGCCGGGGTCCACATTTCATTTCTGTGCCTGGGAAAGTTCGGAAGCAGATACGGCCAGAGCCTTCTCCCAGCAACATTTTTCTGCCTATCTCGTTCTCAGCCCTGAGCTGGCATGTCTGGAGACTGACACAGGCCCTGTTATTTGTAGATATTAAGGGTTTTTTCCTAGGAAAGAGAAAATTGTGACCATCAGAAATTGCTGCAGAAGATGAAGCTGTAGCAGTTTTTAGAGCAATCTGAGAATTTTAATTGTATGTTTGCAGAGGATTTCAGCTCTGCTGTGGGAAGCGTGTCCCAGCACACTCTAAACCCCAAAATCCAGCTAAACTTCTGCTTGAAATTCATCCCATTAGCAGCTATTTGGGTGTAATGACATCCAGGAAGCATATTGGAAAGTTGTTCCAAGCTGGTTCCTCTTGGGCTGTGTAATTAAACCGGTTGCTCATTAAGAAGTGGCGCTAACAAAGCTTGGTTTTGTTGGGATTTGTAGTCTCTGGCCCTATAATAATCCCATCTGGTGATTTCCCATGGCTTGCCCATCTCAGTCCCTGCTGCTCCCATGGGACAGTGGAAGGTGCTGTCACTGCCCAAGTGCCCCAGTCACCTTTTTGGGGGAACAAATCCCTGTCTTGTCCCACCACAGGGCAGCTGCTGTGAAACTTGGGGTCTCAAGGTCTCTGTTCCTCTCAGAGATGGAAATTTGGCTCAGCAGGTGAGGAGGAGAGGAACCAAGAGCCTTGCAGGGCCCAGCAGGGTGATGGTTTCCCTGGCAGGAGAGGTGAAACCTGGCTCCCCATAGATATTCCCACTTATCCATGGGCTGTCTGGGAACAGCTTTTCCTCCTCCCTCTGCTCATCTGAGAGTTCTTGGCTGGGATTAGTGGGATTCAGAGGCACAGGGTAACAGGAGCCCACCAGGAATGTTGTGTGAGCAAAGGATCCTACACATGTACAGAGATCTCACCTAAAGATGGAAAAACAGAGCTCTGAGTCCTCAATGCTCTGTGATTCCAGACATTTGGACTTCCTTTGTCAGGCAAAGTGATATTATTTTAAAGGAAGGAGAATGTTTTCCTAGAGACAGGTTATGCTCCTTAAAAAACACTTCAGATATTATTACTTTACACAGATTCTTGGTGGGGAATAAGCAGAGTTTGAAAACACACAGAGCTGTTAAAATTTACGGTATCAAAATGTATTCTGTCAAAATATTTATACCATAAACGAGGATCATTAACTGTCCTCTCATCCTGCTCCTGGGAAAGGAGGGAGAGAAATCTGAGAAGTCTGATGTGTAAATTCCTTCATTTCTCGCTGCTTTATTGCCTGGCAGAGCAACAACAAGTGGCTTCAGAGTTTGAATGGCCATGGATCTGAAGGAATTCCTGTTGTTGAACAGCGTTTCTGTGGGCTAAAGGGGTGTTTTCCAAGTGACATATTTCCAGAGGCACCTCCACACATACTTCACATCCCAGCCCACATGCCAGCACATGTTATTAGCCTGCAATTACTCCAGGAGTTGAGCAAGCAGATTCTGCTCCCATCGAGTTGTGTGGCAGCAGGAAGGGACTTCCTGGGGCTTTTGTGTGTGGAAACCCAGGCTGGAACATGGATGTGCTGAGCCCCTGACGTTCTGATCTCCTCAGTTCTGCCTTTCCTTTGAGGAAAAGCTGAGCAAAGTTGTAAAGTTGGGGACAGATCCTTGAGACCAGCACATCTGTGAAATCTCCTTTCCATTTTTTGGTCCCACAGCATTTAATTATAAAGTCCCAGGGGCATGTTATTTATTTTAGAAGCCCCCACTGTGTGATGCTGATCTGTCCAACAGAGATGCACTGATGGAGAGACAGATACCCTGAGCTCTACATCCTGCACCCTCCACAGCCCTTCTCCCATGGCCTGCAACAGGTCTGCAACAGAGGCACCACTGACCTTCAATTCCCACTGCCACCACCAGCAATGAATTTTTTACCACCAGAAAAAAGCAAACAGTACCTCAGTCTTTCATAAAAATTAATTGTCCTACTTCCTGGAATTATTACTTTCTGTCTTAACACTTATCTATTAATTGCTTTGGGATGGAAAGCAGCAGATGGACAGGAGTGCATTGCACACTTGATTTAAGGCCCAGGGTTCCAATGTCACCTTCTTTTATTATTTCACAGGAGTTGGGGTCTAACACAGGGATTGTTAATATTTGCCTTGCTTTGCCTGCGAGTGCCTGGAAAAAAAAAAGGCATCTCTTGAGTTTATTTTTCTTGGCAGAGGCAGCCTGTACATACAATGCATCTTTAGTTTTTGTAACCAGTTGAGAAGCAGCCTGGAAAGGGTGATGCTGAGTCCTTGGTGAAGGACTGCCCGGGGTGAGAGCCCCAGCAGGGTGTTGCTCTGGACCCCATTTCCAAAGGAGGTGCTGGAGCAGGGTCCTGTCCTGTGTTCCCAAACTTCTGCCAACCCCAGCTCACAACATTCCCTTAAAACTCCAGCAAATGTAGATTCTTTTAAATTGTACTAAGAGAGTTCTTTCCTCTGCCTTCTACCTCTGGTATTATTTGGGTTCCTGGGGTTCTCTGGAACCATCAAGGCCAGAAAACGACTCCTGAAAAAAAGAGGAAAGTTGAGATTCTGGTACATTCACAGGTCTCCGAGGACCAAAGCCTTACAAACCCCATCAGCTCTGAGGATATGTTTGTAAGAGTTGGCAGTGACCAGGTTTTCATCTCCAAGTGTTTGTGCAAGTGAAAGCCCAGATTTTCATTCGGCTGAAAATTATATGGTGCGATAAGGAAACGAAGTGCATGAAAAATATGGCCAAGCAAAAGCAGGCTCCAGCTTCAGAGCATGTGAAAATGTGTTCCATTAAGTGAGTGAAATGATGGGTTTCAGGTAATGCAGGGGGGTTTTTATCCCTTTCTATTTTTTGGGGAAATAAACATGTAAGGAGACAGGGGGGCTGTGCAGTGAGGGTGTGCAAGGGAGGTACCTGTCAATAAATAGAACTTCTGTAAATATCTCAGAGCAGTGGGTGATCCAGGCAAGTTTGTCCATGTTATTAAATGAAAGAAGAAAAAAAAATCTGCTGTTTCTGAATGAAATGCTGTAGATTTTAAGGGATTATTCAGGGCTGCAACCTTCAGTCACCGTGCTGGCACCGCTGCGTTCCTGTGGGTCAGAGCAAGGTGACACAACTGTCCCACCAGAAAATGCCACCACTGGAGTGATTGACCCCAGGAACACTGGGAGAGTGGCTTTTTGTTGAAAGACAAAGGTAGATGGAGTGTTGGGGGGAGACAACTAAACAGAGCTGCTGGAAAATGCTCTTCAGGCTCGGGGCCAAGGGCAGTGGGCCTGGCTCCTCGCTATCTGTTTGACCATTTGCACCAGTCCTGGGGGGATAAATGAAGCCACTGAGGTTTGATAGTGTGCTGCAAACATTTTGTTCCTATTTTGCAGCGTGTCAGCCTTTAAAGACACCAGTGTGGAGTGAGGGGCAGTGGGAATCCATCCCCTCAACACCAGAGCTGTGGGTCCCAAACGGCAGCGCGGTGACCCCGAGGCCATGGGAAGGAGCCTGCAGCTCCTCTGGACATGTCTGCAAGGGGCTCCTGAGGCTCCACAGCACAGGAGATTTGGGAGCCATCAGGCAAACAATGAGGCAGAGGAACTGGGAGCCATCAGAAATGAGTTGTTCCCTTGGGTGGCAGCACCGGTGCCATGAACAGTCCCTGGTGCAAGACTGGGCAAGGGACGTGAGGAGCCTCTGCCTCTCCTCTATCCCCCCATCCACCCTGCAGGCATCTCTTTTGCCCTGGGGTGGCCCTGCTTGCTCCTTTGCCATGAGAATACGCCTGGGCCAGGCTAGGGATGAGCCTGGGAGAAGCAGGTGAGGATGGGGGCTCACCAAGGCACTGGCAGCCCCTGAGCTCCCATTGCTCCCTGAGAGGAGAGGAAATCCTGGGGTTCACAGAGACAAAAGCCAAGACAGGCTCCACAGGCAGAGGCAGCAGCTCACACCAAGCCTGGTCTGGTGAGACAGTCACCCAAACCCAGCTGGCAGCTGGCAGCCATCCCTGCCAGGTCCCAGAGCCCCTTTGCAGAGGTGTGAGGAGCAGGTTTGGCTGGAGGAGGGCAGGAGCAGAGAGGTGTGCTGGGATTTCACTGTTGCTGCTGTGCAAAGCCAAACTCTTTTTTCCCCTCAGAGATATATATGATGCTTTAGGCACCCAGGGTGTGAGTGTCCTGGGGCAGCAGATGTGTCAGGAGTTAGGGCTGGTGCCAGAGCTGTGGTTGTGCAATCCAAACCCACGTGAGCCCAGTGTCACTGCCATGAGAGGAAGGTCAGGGTCAGGAAAGTGCCCAAGCAGGGGGACCCCAGCCCGAGGAGGTCCCAGCCAGCCCCCAGCTGCTCCAGCCCAGGTTTCAACTTGCCCACGTTTCCAAACCACTCCTGCTTTCAGCCATTGATACAAGCCTGGCTTGTTTTCAGCTGAGCCTGTGCCTGGCTTAGAGGAACCATAAAAAATGTCAAGAATGTGAAAAACTGGGGGTCTCAGAGGAGCTGCCTTGGGTAACAGGAGCACTCCAGGCAGGAGATAAACTGGGGCTGTGCTGGGGGTGCAGCATCACCTCACCATCACCATGGGCAGGACAAAATCTTCAGGGACATCCTGCTAAGGAGCCCCCAAAATGTGTGGGCAGGTTCCTTCCAGGGTGGATGGTTTGTGAAAAGCTTCTCCTGCACGGGGATGTTCCTCCCTGTGGGTTTGTGGGATGTTGGTGTTAAGAGGAAAGCAAATCTCCTTGACAAGATGTGGTTGTGGGCTGAGCTTCCATTTTTCATATGAAGAGGCTTTGTGGTACCAGGACAGCCCTTTGCAGGCTGATACATTTTCTGAAAGGATGTTTGAGCACAGATAAGAATGTTTCCAAAGCTATTTGTGTCCCAGCCAAAGAACTCTGGAATGGGAGCAGACCTGCATTTTATCTCCCTGTGGGAAATGAGTAAAATTAGTTTTCTGGAGGGACAGGGTGAGACTGGCTGTTTAATAGCCCAGCCCCTAAGTTACACAGGGAGATAGCTGGAAGCTGGACTTTACTGGCCAAACTTTGTGTTTTCCCTGTCCTAAACCATCCCAAAGTGAATCAGGAAAGTTCCAAACACGATGGAGGTAGGCAGAGCTCACAAAGCAAGGTTTGCACAGCTCAAGGTGGAGCTGGGATGCAGCAGGTGGGAACTACAAGTCACTGCAATATAAAAAAAATCCTCTGAACATTTACCCAGGGTTTTCAGTGGGTAAACCAGATTTTAATGAAGGATTTGTCTCCTTTTCCTGTTATTATTTTCCCTTCTCAGCACAAGAGGGATCTGTGTGGCAGTGCAGGGCACTGGCAGGGTTCTAGCTCACCTGCAGAAGGTGAGGGGTGCAGGAGGCACAAAAGCTTTTATAGAAATGTAGGATGAACCAATTGACCTCCAAAAGAAAATCTTTATTTTCTGCAGGGAACTGTGTGTCCACATCTCTGGAATTTGAGCTTCTGACTCCAGCTTGGAGAGCTGAGTCATGTGAAGGCTGCAAATCTGATTCTCTGTCTGTGACCAGACTTCCAGGCTTCAGTGGCAGGCAGGGTTTGGCCTGCTCCAGTCATCCCAAATACATCTGCTTGTCTCAAGTGAAATCTAATTTGGCACTTTTGTGAGATTTGGCCGTTGTTAATTATGCCCTCAATTAATGGCATAATGTAGGCTCCGAGAGCTGCTGAACTTGAGTCTGGTGCCGAGTCAGGGCTTGGCTTGGAAAAATGTTGTGAGATGCCATTCTTGGAGAGGATGTTTCATGGGCACTTCATTTAGGACAAGTCCTAATGTGCATTTGGCTCGCAGAGGAACTAATGGTTGCACAGACTATTTAAACATGACCCCAGAGATTATAGGTTGGCAACGTGTGCAGAGCACAACCATCTCCTTCTGCAAAATGAAACTTAATCACCCACCCAAAAGCAGTGAAACATCAAGTTAGCAGAAAGTTTGCCCTGCTGTTATTAACTCCGATTTGCTATTTTAAAAAACTGCCTCTTACTTGATTTTTCTAGTGGGATCTTACAAAGCAAAGCCCTCCTACTCCCCTTGGAAAAGCAGGAAAGCATATTAAGAGCACTGATAAAAGGTAAACAAACCAGGAGACACAAAGTTTCTTGATATGCTCTAATTGAGCTGGTTTCCTTACTTCTGCTTTGAAAAGGAACAGCCATGAGGCATTCTTGAGAGAGCCAAGTGAACTGCTGTTATCTCAAAAAGGTCTCCTTAATGTCTCGCTCGTGGGGGCTCCAAGTCTGCTCCGGCCATTGCCTGGAAGTCTAAGAAAAGAAGTCTACTGGCCTCTGTGATAAAGCTCCCATTTTTAGGCCTTGGGAAGGATGGGGTTGTTGACAGTTCATTCCTGTGAAAATTCAGTGGGAGCCCAGGCTCGGGATTGTAAATGGAAGGAATATATGGCAGCACTAATGCGAAAGGTATGTGATTAGATAGTCCTGTCTGCTATCTGCCCCAGCGTCCTGCTGATAGGCAGCTCTCTCCTGGTGCTAAATGGGAGCCATCAGAGTTGCCAGACTGACGCCAGGCCCTTCATCAGCTGCCTCCCAGATAAGGGGGGGAGGCTGCAATCTTCACGTAACACCACAGTCTCCCCAGTGGGTGAACTTGAGCATTCCTGGCTGCATCTTTCACAGGCATCTTGAGGGGCCAGAACAGGGATAATTTATAGTTTCATACTGCAAGGAGTCCAAAAGTTTGGTGAGAGGGATCCTGTGGCAGCCACACACAGCTCCCGGTGCCTGCCCAGGCTGGAAAGTTCTGAGCAGTTGCAGACACGATGGCAGCAGAAGACCCTGGATGGTGCTGGTGTTCCAGGCTCCTCAAGGTGGGAGCTTGCCTGGCCACAGCACACCCCATGGGATAACCCACCTCTAACCCACCTCAAAGCCACCTCAAAGCCACCTCAAACCCACCTCCAACCCACCTCAAACTCACCTCAAACCCATCTCCAACCCACCTCAAACCCACCTCAAACCCACCTCAAACCCACCTCNCCCACCTCTAACCCACCTCAAAGCCACCTCCAACCCACCTCCAACCCACCTCAAACCCACCTCAAACCCACCTCCAACCCACCTCAAACTCACCTCAAACCCATCTCCAACCCACCTCAAACTCACCTCAAACCCACCTCAAACCCACCTCAAACCCACCTCAAACCCACCTCCAACCCACCTCCAACCCACCTCAAACCCACCTCAAACCCACCTCAAACCCACCTCAAACTCACCTCAAACCCATCTCCAACCCACCTCCAACCCACCTCAAACCCACCTCAAACCCACCTCAAACCCACCTCAAACCCGTGCTCACCGGAGAGATAAAAAGAGATGAAAACGACCTGCACTGAAGGAGCCACTCAGGGGTGCTCCAAGAGGGCACCACCAGGGTCCCTGTTGGAGATTGGTGCCCTGGCAGGTCAGCAGCCCCCAGGCACTGGTGGGATGAGCCCCCAAGGCCTCTGCAAGGCGCAGTGAAGGTGGTCTCATCATGGACATGATGGAGCTCCAGGTGGCTCCAGTTTGAGCCCTGAGCTCTGCGGTGGGAGTGGAGCAGGTTCTTGCTTACCTGTAGTGCTGGTGGGGTTTGGCCACAAACCTCTTGCACAGACCCAAAGAGATGCCCTTCCAGGGGCCTCCCACCCACAACATCCACAGCACTTTGGGGTAAGCCAGCAAAATCAGCTGCCTCACCCTGTGTGGCCACCACTGCTGCTGGGAGCTGGAATAGAGTCTCAGCCTGTCCCTGCCCTTTACCTGGGGCATGTGGGAGATGCTCCTGATGCTACAGCTGTCTCTGCAGACTTCCAGGGATCTAGCTAGGCTCAGCAGAGCTTTTCCCATCATTAGCTTCCCTGCATGCTATAGCTCAAGTGAATGATCCTTCTAAAGTCTTTTGGCGCTTGGCAGTGGGTGATGACCTTCATAAAACCTATAAACCCTCCCCAGTGAAATGCACTGCAACCAGAATCTCAGGTAGACTGGTTCCAGTTAGTCCAGAACATGATGCAAAGGCACCCATAATTTGTAGGATCAAATGCCAGCTGTTTCTAGGAACGTGCTGGAGGCCCTTGGTAGACCTGAATGCTCCACAGACAATTGCATTTCCTCCTTAAGCCTTATCTTTTTCCACACCCTAGAAAAACCTTAGGGCTTATTCATTCATTAAAACAGAGGGGAACTTTCCTCTAATCTTTTCTGGGTGACTCACAGGCCGTCAGAGCTGCCATCGGAGGCGTGACCAGACCGTGGGGATGTTGACCCAAGTTTCCTCTGGGCTTGTTAACCTGGGTGCCCCAAACAGTGTTCCTGTGGCAGAGAGGATTCCCACGTGTGTGCCAAGCAGTGGGTGACACCACAATGGGAGTTATTTGGGTTTGAAGGAACCTCCTGTTGGTCCCAACGTTCTCTCGACCCCACACGTGTGACAGAGCCAGGCTGGAGAGCACAGCTCCCTCAGAGCCATGTGTGGGCTCCTGTTAGTCATTGTTTGCAAGGATTTGAGTGATGGCCAGCACTGATAGAAACGTCTACACAGCCCTGGAGATTCATAACTGTCGGCACAGAGGAGCCTCCTACAGAAAATCCTTAGCCTGAAATCCCTAAATCCAGGTGCCAGGCCTTTGTTGGCAGCTGGGGCAGGGATGCCAACCCTCCTGTCTGGCAGCTGGAGGGTTGGACAGGACACAAAGCCAGATGTTGCATGGAGTAGGTGTGAAATTCAGTTTAACTGAACTGATCTTCAAACAGAAAGAAAAAATAGGGGTGACATTTTACTGCACTCAGTAAATGACATCCCTGGGCTCATTGCTGTGCATTTGCTTGAGGATTGTTTTGTTCTTCTCTTCCTTTGTGCTTCCTCTGTCTCTTTTTAAAAATGTGTTGGTGTTCATGTCTTTTCCATGGAGTAACCAACTACAGCAGTGATTTTGCAGTGAGGTGACTGCAGATTTCACATGAAGGTTGTTCTGATTTCTTTGAGCTGCCAATTTAGCAAGGTGTGGGAAGCTAGAGGTGTTTGAGTGGGCACAACTCAGGTGCAATGCACTGCTTAACATTAAAAGGAAAGGAACATGATTTTGGGGATCTGGTGGGTGGCACTAGCTCTGACATCCCATGCATGGCTGGCTGGCTCTGGGCATCACCTCCTCCAGCCAAAGAGCCAAAAGAGAAAGGAAAAAGAGATACAAATGCATTTTTGCACGCCTGCTGAGAGCTGCATTTCTGTGTGTCCTAAACCAGGCTTTAGAAGCAAGTTTAGAGTTTCAGCTTTCATTTTGAAGGAGGTTCCAACCACCTCTATTAGGGACATCCTGTCGGATGCTGCTGCTGCTGCAGGGAGTGTGGGCCCTTCATTCCTGGGAGCCAATTTAAAAGCCAAGTTTAAACATGCAGACCACTGCTTATTTCAGTGAATCATGCATGCTTAGGACCTGATCCTGCGAGCTCCAGAACATCTCCTGGGAGATCTTGAGAGCTCTCCTTGATACTGCAATTATCCCTTTTCAACTGAAAGACTAAGGCAGCAACTGTGTTGCTTGAAGAATTGCAAGGGAGGGCTCGGTGGTTTGGGTTCTTCTGATGAAAAAACCCATTAGGGGCGAGCTCACCCCATTAATTGCCCCAGTAGCAGCGTGGACAAACAAGTGGTTACATGAACAACAGAAGCAGTTGGACACACAGCCATGGGTTGTTCCTGCTTGTTTGTTCACTGTTTATATCACAGGTCAGTTTAAGGAGCTGACTTGAAGACCATCACCTTTTCCATCAGCAGAACCCACCCACGCAGGGGATGATCACGGCCACGTCTTCTCCCATCACATTGTCCATTTTCTGCCTGATATGAAGCTCAGGGCTGCCAGTAGGAGGAAGTCAGGGATTTCTATGAGGTTTGAATCCATATTTACTTCAAACCATCCCCTTTCCCTTTTTATTCAGACAGAGCAGATCTTGGTCTTAACCACTGGGCAAGATCAGATAAACCCAGCACAATCAGATAAACCCCCCCTATGAAGGATGAAGCTGTGGCTGCCCCATCCCTAGAAGTGTCCAAGGCCATGTTGGATGGGGTTTGGAGCAACCTGGGATAGTGGAAGGTGCCCTGCCCATGAGGACAAGATGAGCTTTAAGATCCCTTGCAGGACTCAATGACTCTGAGAGCACACCCCTGTTCACATGGGTTTATCTGTCCTTTACTGCACCTCCTGTTTGCTGCTTGGCAACTGGAATAATATTATTGCACTCACACATGAAATGAGGTCTTACCTGCAGTTAGGGTTTATTTCTCATTCCAGGTGAGCAGATCCAGGCCCTGCCATTTTGAAGGCTGCTCTTGTTGCTGTACAGAGCAGCTGCCAAGAGGGAGGCAGCTCACAGCACTGGGGGAATGAGTCACGTTCTTACACACTCGACAGGATTAGACATTTCACTCCTTAATGCTTAAATGGAAGGTCATTAAAACAGCCCTGTGGTTTGGGGAGGATAGCAATTCCATAAGTTGCTTATTTTGGTGGCAAGTGAGAAGCTTGGTTTGAATCTAAATTGGCTCTCAGTGTTGCGGCAGAGCGGAGCAGCACGGCCGGGCTCCTCCGTGCTGCTGCCTCTGTTCTTGTTTTGTTGTGTCCAGCCATGGCTCAGGAATGTGGGAACTTTTCTGGTTTATAGCAGGGTCCTGCTGGAGCTCAGGTGCTGCTGTACCTCAGGCAGGCACACGAGAGCCCCTTCTCCAAGAGCACAACATCGAGGGATCAGGCAAAACAAGGGATATGGGAAACTCTGGGGAGAGATCAAGGCTGGAGGGAGATTGTTATGTTCTACCTGGGGTTAGTGGTCACCACCCCTTCCAGACAGAGGTTTTAGAAAGCCAGTGGTACCTCCCCAAACCTCTCAAGGCAGAATCTTTTTTTATTGTGATAGTAAAAATAACCTGCCCCATGAGCAGCGGAAATACTGGAGCTCTGGTTTCCTCCCTATTTTTACCTTGTGCTGGGATTTCTGGGTGACAACAAAAAGACAGCTTCCAATTCCAGCTTTTTCTGACACAGTATTTCCATCCTGCCAGTAAATTCTTTGGTGTCACATCTTCTGGGCTGTAGGTTGGTCCTTCCCCAGCAGTGGTGCTCAGAGGCTGCTCCCCTCCCAGCTGGAATGTTCATGGAGCCCCTCACCTGTGGCACAGCTCAGATAGGTGGTGACTGACCCACGAGTTTGAAACCCCTGCCATGGTTGGGGAATGTGTGCACGTGCTCACATCCACTGAGAGCAGCTCCTCAAGCTTAGAAGAGCAGGTGAAAACATGGGAAGTGTGTTCTGGATAAGGCCATGCTGGGTATGGTCTCCTGGTTTCCCAGACTGAGCCCAGGGAGGAGGCTGGACAGCAGCAGTGGCTGCAGCTGACCCGGCATGGAAAGCCTTGGAAGTGTCTGGAAGCAGCAGCACCTCAGGCTGGGCTCACCCAGGGTACAGAACATCTGCAGCAGGTTGAGGTAAAGCACCATGAAAATCGTTTTCACAGCCAGACTCCCCGTGGAGCTGAGAGCTGTCAGGCTGTGTCTCCATCAGGGCTGCTCCACTCCAGTGGAGCTGTGAGCAATTCCCAAACCCAAAGGCCTTTCTCCTTCTAATGGAGTGGTTGAAGCTGAGGAGTGGATGATGAAATGTTTCTCTTTAATCTGCCTGGATTAGGAATGTTTCATTGCTCACTGGGAAGAAACCCCAGCAGGATAAGTGATGTTACCAGCAGCTAATCAGATGGTGCCAAAGCAAGTCCCTGCACATCAGGCAAAGCCTCATCCACAGGCAGAGAGGGGAACACACTCCAGTCTGTCAGGGAGAGCATGGGGACAAGGAGTTCTGAGGGCCAGGAGCAAGCACAGGTGATCATGGGGAAGGGGAAGGTACCAGCCCTCATCCTGGGCAAACAGGGATTTCATTCCAGGGCAGGCAGGAAAATAGAGGTGACCCACCTTGGTGCTGTTAGGGGGCAGGTTAATGCCAAGGAGAGGCAGTTGTTGTATGGAAGGGAAGCTGCCAGGCTTTCTTGCTGCTGGAGATAATGGAAGAAAGTGAAATCTGTGGTTACCTGGGGATTTTGAGTGAAAGACCTGCTGTTTAAAAAATTACTGAATTTTAGGCTCAAGTTTATTTTGGGAGTTGGGTGAGGGGCAGGTGCTGGTTTGTGGTTTGTGAGTGCAAGTTGAACACTTGGCTTGCGTTGTTCCAGAGCTCTATTAATTTTATAAATTTTTAAAAGGAAAATAATGAAACCCCCCTGTTCTTTGGGGGATCCATACCAGTATGGCACCTGGACTCAGTGTCCAACCTTCTCTGTCAGCCTTACAACCCTGTGTCAGTTTTGTGTGCATCCCATTCCAGAACTGGTGCTAAAATCTGGCTTTGGCTTCTCTACCACAGATCCAGAGCAACTCCCCTGGCTTCAGGTATCACTTGGAGAAAGATCTGGCACGTGATCTTCTTCCTTTTGTGCTTCCATGGGACCTCTAAACCCATCTCTAGGTTGGATGTTGTATTCATATATTTTAAATACCATCTCACCCACTACCAAAGTAACTCTCAGCCCCTTCCTGTGATCCCTGACTGTTTCCTGCTGCTGGACACCCTTGGTTTTATCCAGAGTGCCTTCAGTCTGACCCCGTGCCTGGAGTAAGATCTAACATTGAATGGGGAGCACAGATTTCAGCTGTGTTTTCATCCCCATTGGCTGCTTGAATTGGACCTTGGGCTCCCAAATAATGGAGCTGTTCTTCTTTTTAAACCTAAAATTTATGTTCTGCAGAACCTGGTGGGGCCAGCAGAGAAAACCTTGATACCAAAGCACTGCCTCATCCTCCTGCTGAGCTCCCTGACTTCAGCTCTGGGCCTTACCCACAGGGCCACCCTTGTCCCCTTCGTAGGACCATTTGTTCATGAACCAAAACCAAGCTGATGGAAGCCACCAAAGAGCCCCAGCCTAGAGGAAGCCTCTGCTGTGCCTGCAGAGCTCCTTCAGCCCAGGGCCAGCACGGGCAGGCCGGGCTGTGGTGGCTCCCAGAGCCAGCAGTGACATGGTGACGTGGTGGATAATCACCACATGTCCCTCAGAAGGTTCACAGGGATGAAAAGGCTCTGTGCAATTGTAGATTTTATTTTTTCCCCTCTAAGGGCAGCGTTTGGCTTGGGCTCCCCAAAGCAGTTCAGTTTATTAATAGTCTGTTTCTGGAGCCAAAGTGACTCCGTAGAGGGGAGTTATTCCACGCAAAAGAAAACAGGAAAAGAAAACAATGTCCAACTCCTCCGTGCTGGAGGGGTGCTCAGAGAGCTGCATTGTTCCACCTTCACACGTGGAGCACAGGAGACCCAGGACAGAGCAGCCCTGGCAGGAGCAGGGTGCTGAGGTCAGGCTGAGGTACAGAGAGAGCATTTGGGGACAAAATGGGACTGAGTGCTGAAAATGAGCCTGTTCCTGGCCAGGTCACTGATTTAGGCACTCAGAGGGAACCACAGGGGGAACTTGCAGGCAGCAGCAGAGTCTGTTACTGATGGGATCCAAGGCTCATTGCCCTGGAAGGCAGCAGGATCTGTGAATTCCCCTTGTCCCTGCCAGGTCTGTGCTGGGCACTGAGACTTGCCCCAGGTGCAGCAGTGGAACATTTCCCTGTCTCTTCCACCTCAGCTCTTGTGGGCTCCTCATTTTGGATCCCTTTGCACCCCTCTGCTGTTGGTTTGATCAGTGCTGCTGGTTCCTCACCTCACCCAGTGCACGGGGAGAAGGTGGAGCAGGGCCACAGGAGGGACAGAAGATCCAGAGGAAAACAACACCCAGGAACAGCAGGCAGGAACAGGCTCTTCTTCCAGAACTGTGAAGATTAAAGGAGACCTCTCAGCTCAGGAGAGCCTGGGAGGATGAGGCTGGAATCATAGAATTGTTTAGGTTGGAAAAGACCTTTGCAACCACAGAATCCCAGAAGGGTTTGGTTGGAAGGGACCTCAAAGCTCGTCCCATTCCACTCCTGCCATGGACAGGGACACCTTCCACTGTCCCAGGCTGCTCCAGCCTGGACTTGGACACTTCCAGGGATCCAGGGGCAGCCCCAGCTCCTTTGGGCACCCTGTGCCAGGGCCTGCCCACCCTCAGCCAGGAATTCCTTCCCAATATCCAGTATGAAGTCCATTCATCAAGTACACTAAGCCAGTTGTTTCTTTTTGCAGCTGATGTTGTGGGTTTTGTTTATGCTTTCCAAATCTTCTTCCCATCCTGGCAAATAAAGCCACCTGGGCTGAAAAGGACACAGAGAGGGGAAATAGGATTGCTCCAGCTCTGTACCATAATCATCCTGGTGGGGAACACAGGAGACAGTTGCTCCTCAGGAAAATAAACCATGGAACTTTTCCCATGGCAGGGAGAAATGTTCTTTATCATGAAAAACCTGGCATCATCCTGCTCCTGCCTTCCCCCTCCTCTGCCCAAATATAAAATATTCCTCTCATGCCTCGTTCTGCTGGGATTCTGCAGTGCTTTGAGCATTGCTGGCTTTTTTCAGTGCCATATTTCAGCACATGCCCCTGTGACAGACAGCAGAGTGCCTCCCATCAGGTTTAGAGCTTGGGATCATTTTCCTGCAAGAGGAGAATAAGCTGTAAACACCCCCTGAACAGGGCTGCTGAAGCCTGGGATGAGTTTGGGGAATTCCATGAATCTTGGTGACAGTACAAGGTATCCACTTAATGACAGCTTCCACTTCCAGCAGCTCCAGGAAGTTTATTACATTAAATCTGGGATGAAAACGGGTCATTGGCAGTTGCAAATTTTTGTTCTAGTTCTGAATAAACCAAATTATTTTCTGAGAAATGAGAGCTTGAACAAAAATGTTGGTTGAATGCATGGGTGGGTTTGCTCTCCAAACTTTATAGCATTTTAAAATTAGAATGAAGTGTTGAGATGATTTCAACTCAAAGGGTCGAGACGCTTCATTCTGAAATTCTTTTAATTTCTTCTCACTGAAATTCCACATCCATGTTGTAAGGAAGGGACCAACCTTGTGCTGGGGCACATCTGAGACAGCTAATTTTGAATCTTTAGCTTAAAGTCACTCATGTGGGTGGAGGAGCCCAGGGCCCATCAGCAGCCTGGTCTGAGGGAGGGTGTGCTGGGACCAGGTAGGCTGCAGGCAAATTCACTCCTTATTCCACAGGCTCCTCAGCTCCTTTCCCTGCCTTTGAACACCACACAACCCCTCCTCCTTAGTCACTATTTATACAGTTGCACACAGATTGTTTCTTAAGCATTCACATATTTTACAAAGTCAGAAAACACTTTTAAGATGCAAAAACCCCGATGGTTTTAATGAGTGCAACAATAAACAGGCAGAGACTACAGCCTGCACAGTGCTGGGGTCAAACCCACACTGAATTTCCACTGGCCTCAGCTCAGAGGAGCTTCAAGCCCGTGCTTTCACTTCCAAATCACGCTGGGCTGGTGAAAACAGAGTTTTTACTCATGGTTCACACTCGAATGGGGAATTTTGGAGTGCTGGGGGTCACTCAGAGCTCCTTGCTGGGTGCTGGGTGCTGCTTTGGCTGAGTTTCTGCAGAGGAACCCTTCAGTTTAGGGTGCTGCTGGCACCCTGCACTGATCTAGCAGCAGAAAACTTTATTTTCATGCCTTTACATTTAACTGAGGCAGCTTAATTGTTACTCAATGAAAGCCCAAATCTGCAGCAGAGGCATCGCTCCACGCCAGGGAGAGGAGCTGGGATTAAAGAGCTGGCAGGGAGAGACCCTTATGCAAGGGCAGGAAGATCATTCAGAAATATCCATAAAACACGAGACAAATCTTTAAATATTTATTAAAAACAAAGTTTGACTGTTAATTCCCCCTCACACATGACCCGTGAAAGAGATTGTAGAGATGGGGAAATGAAACCACAAAGCCAGTAAGGGATTTGCCTGAGGCCCCGGCCATAAATCAGACTCTCAGCTGGAGAGCAGCTCTTCCTGCTGCCTCCTGACTCCATCTCCTCTCCCCAAAAAACCACAAAGGGCCACAAAGAGGTTCTGGCCGTGTCCCCCCAGGTGTCACCTGGGAGTGATGCTCAGCAAGGTGCCAGAGCTCAGGGATGAGCCCTGCAGCTACACAGGGAGCACAAGGAGTGGCTGGCATCTCCTCATTTCTCCCAAATCTTCTCCTGCCATGATGAAACAACCAGCTGTGATGAAACTCCTGGGACTTGTTGTGTCCAGCTTGGGAGTGCTTTCCTGGCCTTATCAATGAAAGCACACCTGAATTTTATCCAGTTTTCTGCATTGTTAGCGGGGAAGATGATTGGTGTTGGCAGATTTTTTGGTTAAAGAAAGAATTTAAGTCTATTTTTGGAGGCTTTCTGATTTTGCCCAGCTGTCCTGTGATTTTTCATTTGGCTGGCTCAAACCTCTGCAACCACGAGGCCACCTGAGGACCAGGAGCCCTGGTCCCTCTCCCAGAGACAAATCCTCTCTCCATCCCCTTTTGCAAGCTGGCTGAGCCTTACCCCAGCACCCATGAGCAGCCAGGCTCCCCCAACCCCAAAACCCCTGGGCTCCCCAAACCCCCTGGGCTCCCCAAAACCCCTGGGCTCCCCAAACCCCCTGGGCTCCCCAAAACCCCTGGGCTCCCCAACCCCCTGGGCTTCCCCAAAAC
>WBNO01030595.1:293431-303591 GCA_013400575.1 Peucedramus taeniatus
GCCCCTGTGCCATGGCAGTGCCCCGTCCCCGCCGTGTCCCCGCACAGACGGAGCCTCGGCCAGCGCCGCTTCCTCCCGTGGGACTCTCCAGATAAGTCACTTGTGTATTCAAGTTGTTTACCCCGAGCTCCGAGCAGGATGCTTCCCTTATCTGCAGGCAGAGCCGATTCCCGCAGTGCCTCCGCCACCGCCGGCTCTGCCTTATCTCCAGCCAGCCCCTGCCCCAGCAGCCCCGGGCTCCCGGTGCCCCTCCAGCCTCTTCAAAGGCTCCAAATTGCTCTGTAATTTGAATCTTTAACAACACGTGGAGGAATCTCCCGGAGCTGGCCTGTATCATGTCTGCGAGTGGCTTCATAAATACCACGCTGAGGAATTTGGGAATTTGGGTTTTGTCTAGTGTGTGCGTGTGTCCGTGAGGGATGTTTGTGTTTTTAAAATGCATTTTCTGCTTTCCCCTAGAAAAACTACTTCAGATCTACCGTGCAGCTCCTTTTCCTCACCCTTCCATCCCTGTCCCATAGCTCTGGCTCTTGTACCCTCACCCAGGGCAGGGTTTAGCCCCCATCCCTAATTCCCAAGCCAGAGGGCTCCTGTGGCTCCTCCTGGGCCACCACCGTGGTCAAACCCCCATTTCCATCTTCCTGAGATGCAGAAGCCACATGCAGAAAATCAGGATAGGAAAAAAAAAAAGAAAAGCTGGATGGAATGTATTTATCTGAAAACAATAGTGTGTCTGGATGGGAAAGGCAGCGTTTTACACCAATCATGTGGTTGTTATTAATGTTTTCCAAAACACCCAGAGGTACCTTATGTGTTAAGTGAGGGCGGCCTGGCCTGTTCTGCTTAAAAAGCAAAAAGTGCATCTCTGCACCTCAAAGTGCTCTTGGTTTCAGCCCTGCACTGAGGCCCAGCTGGCTGCCAGAGGAATTTCCCATTCCCCCAAATCTGCAGTCACGGGGCTTGAGCTCGGCCCAAGATGCTGCAGCAAATATTTCTGGTTGTGTTTCAGCTCTTGGTTTGCAGTCCCTTCCCCAAAGCAGGAAAGTGTCCTGGAAGGAGCCGGGATGGTCCTGGCAGCCCTGCCTGGCTCTGGGATGCCATTCCCAGTGGCCAGCTCGGGATGGGGCCCTGGGCCAGGTGCTCTGGGATGGCCCTGCTGAGCAGGGCCTCTGGAGCAATGTCCCTGCTGGTGTCCCCTCCAGGCTGAGCCATTCTGGGCTCTGTGGGTGCCCCGCGGGCACCACGCTGGTGGGCAGCAGGGCAGTGCCAGGGCTCCAGCTCCATCCTTTAGGCGGGCACAGAGCTGCTGCAAGGAGGGATCGTCTGAAGCTGCTCCAGCCGAGCCGAGGGTTCATTTCCTCGGCTGAGGCAGCCCCAGAAACCCAAGATCCACTGATAGCCATTGAGCGAGGATTTCCATTTTTGGTGCGAGCTCAGACTTAAAATAGACAGTCTTGAGCGAGGAAGAAACTCTGTTGACAGAACATAGGGAACATTCCTCCAGTGTACTTTTGCAAAGGACTATCTGTGTCTTTAATCTCCGCGGCGTTTCCTGCAGGTCTCCCGGGCCCAGCTTCCCTCTCATTGTTCCTGGCGCTTTTGGAAATGACCTCAGGCGGTTTGCAGTGACTGGCGACCCACGGTCAGAATGACTAACCCAGTCTGTCTCCATCCCTTGGACATGTCCCATTGACTAAATAAATGACAGGCACTGACATGTGAATAGAAACAAAAACAGCCTGACAAGTGAAATCTTAACTCTTTGGAGCAAAGAGACGTCTGGACGCGGGCAGGGAATCGCTGCAAAAAGTCCTGACCACGATAGAAACGATAAAAACGATAAAAAAGCAGCGAGGCTCCCCAGCTGCTCGGGACACATGCAGATCGGGGAGACAAACGCCTCGAATATTACTTTTAATTGTCGAAAATTGGTTTGTGCAGCTTTTTATCTCGGCACATCTTTAATTAAAAGCACGGCTCGGTGTTTCTGCGGCCCTTTGGGTGTCTGGGCTCAGCATGGGCAATTGAACCAAAGAGGGGCAGTGAGGAGAGGGACAGGATCCCAGCCCCAAATCAGACCAGGGATGGAACAGGATCCCAACCCCAAATCAGACCCACAACTGGAACAGGATCCCAACCCCAAATCAGACTGAGACTGGCACAGGATCCCAACCCCAAATCAGCTGGGACTGGCACAGGATCCCAACCCCAAATCAACTGTGACTGGCACAGGATCCCAGCCCCAAATCAGACCAGGACTGGAACAGGATCCCAACCCCAAATCAACTGGGACTGGCACAGGATCCCAACCCCAAATCAGACCCAGGACTGGCACAGGATCCCAGCCCCAAATCGGACCCACAAATCACCACAGGAGAGGCTGGAGATGCTCCCTGCCATTCCCATCCCCTCTCACTGCTCAGATCCACCCTTTGGAGAGGTGCTCTGGGCTCCCCAAGGCTGCACGGACCTGCCTGCATCGTTTTTAGGGAATATTTGGATTTATGCCTCTCCTACAAGCCACCAGTGCTTCTACTGTCAGGTTTCAGGGACAGAATTCCTCATTTTGCTCAGATCCCTCCCTTCCCATCCCAGCTAAATGATACCAGAGTTTGGGAACGTGCCCCAGCATCCCAGCATGAGCCATTTTTTAATGCTTTTTTGGTGCTCTTTATGCACCAAACTTGCTGTCTTTGAAATCTAACAATAGTTTTACCAATAAGAATAGAATTCGTGTTAATAAGCTACACTTGTGGATTTTTTTTTGTTGGAAAAGTAGGCAAGTATTCTCTTTAATATCATCAATTAAACGCTGTAATTGCAATAATTAATAATGTTGTTTAGCAGTTATTAGCACTGGGTGCCTTGTTAGGATGTCTGTGTTAGCTCAGGTTCAATAATGAGCTTCACATAAATCCAAAAAGAAGAAAATAATGATACAGGGAGTGGCTGTAGCACTGTGGTCTGAGGGCTTCTTGCTTTAATGTAAGCAACAAATAATTCCCTCTGGCTCTCAGCATTTGTGGATAAGGCCATAAAAAAGGAGGAAAAAAAAAAAGAAAAAGAAAGGAGGAAACCTCAGCTAATAAAAATGCCACCCTGGCTTTATGGCAGCACGAGGAGCGTTTGTTGTTTGGCTGCTGCTGATGGGAACAGCTCCTGTTGGGATGGGCAATGTCCCTCTGTCCTCCTGCACGTGTCCCACCTGCTTGGAGAGCACAGGGACAGGGTGGCACTGAGGGCTGGGGCACTGGCACTGCCATGGCCATTCAGGAGGGGTTGGCAGCACTGGCAGCCAAAAATTTTGTCCTAAGCTGGCTTTGGGAATTTCTTGCTTCATTTCCCTGGTCCTGAGCTGTGCTGACCAGCTGCTGTCCCTGCCTCAGGGCTGGTGAGGCTCAGTGAAGACAGGGAAGGTCCCATGAAAAAGGGACAGGAATTGCTGGGATTGGGTTCCTGCACTCCCTCAGCTGAGCTCTCCACACTCCTCCTCTCTCCTTGCAGGTTTGGTCTCAGCTCACATCTGGCCATGGTGCATCAATCATTCACCAGCTGAACAAAGAGGCTGGCAGCTAAACCCCACTCATTTGTATAAAATTCACTTTCTGTCGAGTGCCTGCTCCACTCAGGGCTCCATCCTGTCCTTGTCCCCCAGCACAGCCTGCTGGGCTCTGGGAAGTGCACACAGCAGCTCAGCTTTGCATCCTGAGCCAGGCTGGATTTTGGGAAGGGTGGGCAAGAGCATAGTGCCAGGCGAGGCTGGCAGGAGGTGTTCCAGCCATGCCCCACCTCAGGAGGGAAATCAAGGTCAGAATTCAGCTGGGACCTGTCTGGAGGAGGTGACAGGGGCTACACCAGGGCTTGGCTCACCAAAACACCAGGGTTTCATGGCAGAAATGCAAGTCCAGCTATGGAAAACCCCAGTCCTGGCTCCAGGAGGATGGAAAGGGGTCTGCAGAGGGCACCTGCACCCCAGAGCTGCCTGGCATGCCTAGGAGTGGCTGTGCTGGCAGCCAGGATCCCTGTGCAGCAGGGAGAGGTGCTGCTGGCACCCAGAGAGCTTTGGGGAAGGGGCTGCTGCTCCTGATCCTCTCCCAAGAGCCTGGAATGTCAGAGCCAGCCTTTCCCTGGACAGAGATGGCTTCTCAGCAGTTGGAGGAACAGAAGGGTCAAGCCCAGGGGTGCCAGCTCAGAGAGGGGTTTTCTCATTCCATGGTGGGGCAATGGAATGGAGAAGATCCCCTGGAGACCTGACTGGCCTCCAACCCCCTGTGCCCTCCCAGCAGAGCCTGCTCCTGTGCTGGGTGTGTGAGCTGGGTGCTGCTGGAGCCAGCTGTGTCCTGGTGTCTGTTTGAGGGTGAACTGCTCTCAGTAACACCCAGCAGTGCTGATGACTCCAGGGTCAGCTCCTTTCCTCCCTAATCCTGCAGCCCTGGGATGCTGCAGCCAGCTGCCAGCAGGGACACCCAAAAGGCAGTTTCAGCACAAAAAGAGATGGAGCTGTGGTGCTCAGCAATGAGTGCCTCTGGCTACCTTTGGTCTGGACCCAGAACAGGGAAGCAATATTCTCTTTTTCCCATAATGATTTCCATGTCCCCATTTAGAAGCTGTGAGAAATCTGGGGAAGCATCAGCCCAGCTTGTGCTGATCCCACAGCCTGTCCCAGGACCAGCTTTAGGAGCCTTTTTCAATTTTCCCTTGCTGCCTCCCCAGCCAGTGACTCAGTCCCTATTTCTATTCCCTTCCCACTTCTGTTCCTGCTTCTCCAAAGTTTTGGTCAGTGGCAGCAGCTTTTGCTAATGTCTTGTGGCTGCTCCTCTTGGAGTTATTATTGGAGATGCCTACGAAATAACAGTGCTGCTCTGTGAGATGCTGCTGCAGCACTGCAGAAAATATTTACCAAAGCTGTGGTGAGCAGCTCTTTACTGGAGTGACTGGCGTCTGCTCTGAGGCTGCCCAGACACCACTCACTCCAGCAAAGAGCTGCTGCAACACAGCAAATTGCCCAGGGCAGCAGATCTTGGGCAGGGAGAAAAGCCAGCAGCCCAGTCTGTCTGTCTTTGTGTTTTCTAAGGGAGAAAAATTATCTTTTTACAAGCCTGCCCTAGTTGGCTCTGGCCAGCTCTTCCCAGAAAATGCCATCATAAATAGGAGAGCAAACTGCAGAAATGGACAGGTTGCCATTTAGGGCTGACCTTTCTCAGATCTGCTCTGGTGTCCTCCTCAACCTTCCTTCTCCTCCAGCCCCGCCGTGTTTTTAGCTCCTGCTTCCAGCAGAGCACCACTGGACACAGCAAACCTCAATTAAAATCCATTTTGGACACAAACATATACATTTATGTATACTCCCTTTGCTTTCTGGACCAGCTCCAAATAGAATAATCCTTTTTTTAATCCTATCCCCCTGGGGAACTTCCAGTTTTGTGTTTGCAAATTGTATGGGTAAACATGGAGAGGGGTAGATTTATTTTTTTTAAGGACACTGGGCTTGGCATGTTACACAGTTTGCTGCTGGATCAGCGTGGTGGCAGCACACAGAGCTGTTTTTCTTACTCAAATAGTCCCTTTCCAGCTCAAAAATGACAATTCACCAAAGCCAAGCCACCAGGAACGTCAAGGGCAGGTTCAGAGCTGGGTGTTATCTGCCTGGAAAAGGCTCCAGAAAGGCAGACTGTCTCCACAGGCTGCTGAATAAGAGCTGAGAGAAGGACAAACTGCTGGTGTTTGTTAGGGGGGTGTGATTTCTGGATGTCCTCTGGTTGTAATTCCCTTCCCATCCCAGCAGAGCAGCTGGTTCATGTGACAGCTCTGGGCTCCTGCAGCCAGAGCAGGGCAGGAGGGGTTTAGGGGCTGCTGGTCCTTCCCAGGCTGGGGAAGGAAGGACTGAGGCTGAGGCAGAGGCTCCAAATTCCCAAATTGCCAGGCAGGCAGAGGCTGGACTCAGCAGGTGCCTCTCTGTCCTGCAGGAGCCTCAGAGGCTGCACCATTTGGGGGTGCTGAAGGTGACTTCTCCTCATCCCCTCCTTCATCTGACAGAATCCCTGAATGCTTTGGGTTGGAAGGGATCTTAAATCTCACCTTGTCTGGGCAGGGACACCTTCCCCTGTCCCAGGCTGCTCCAAACCCCATCCAGCCTGGCCTTGGGCACTGCCAGGGATCCAGGGGCAGCCCCAGCTGCTCTGGGCACCTGTGCCAGGGCCTGCAGGGAAGAACTTCCTCCTGATATCCAACCCAACACTTTCCTCTGTCAGTTTTGATCAATGCCCTGCTGTCCTGTCTCTCCAGGCTCTGGTGAAAAGTCCCTCTCCTCTTTCCTGCAGGCTCCCTTCAGTGCTGGCAGGACCTTGCACCATCCCCTCCTGGTGCTCACAGCACTGTGGGACCCACTGCAGCTCCCAAAGCCCCAAAGGTGGCAATTCCTCCTGGACAAAGCCCAGATGAGGCTCAGCAATCAGTGCCTGGTTTTCTGAGCTCATTATTAGTTCTGATAATCCCAGTCAGTGGCAGCAGAGGGGCACTGGGAGCTCTGCTGCTCACAGGTCACCTTCCCATGGCACTGCCAAGGGCAGCCTGGGCACACTCCATGAGCCCCTGGTCCTCTCTGCTCTGCTGAGCTGATTCTGCATTTCCTGAAGGTGTCCAAGGCTGCTCAGAGAGGATTGCACTTCCCAGAGGGGATTTCAGCACCTCTGGGAATGACAGGAGAGGCTCCTCCTGCTTCGTGCTTCCCCCTGTGACTGACCAAGAGCCAGGGGGTGCCTCTGGCTCCTTCTGCCCTGGGAAAAAATGGAAATGAATGTTTTATTCAGGAGAAAAGCCCCACTTCTGTCTCTGTGGAGGCTGGCACTGTGTTTGGATGAAGGCACTCTTCCTGTGCTACAAAACTGGAGACACCAATGCTTTCCTTGGACTGCAGCAGGGCTTTTCTGGGATGCCTCGAGTTTGTTTTCCTAAAAATGAAAGCAGCAGCACAGGGGATAATCCTGTACTCGTGGCACTGGCTTGACTTGTGGTTCAATCCTTGTTTGTCATGAGCCAAGCCAGGGAACTGAACCCAAAACTCCCCATCTCAGATCAGGGCTCTCATCTCCAGTGCCAGAGTCAGACTCTTCCTCCCTCAGTCGCTGCTTAATTATTTTTTACAAGGGAAAAAAATTAGATTTAAAGTATCCACGTCCTGCTCCAAGCAAGGGACCTTTCCTGGGATGGGGACTCCACAGATGGATGCCACCACCCACCCCAAGGACCTCTGGGGAGATGATTTTACCTCTGTGGGTTTGACTAGAAATCCACGCTTGCTCCCAAAAAACTTTCCCAAGCAACATTTCGTGGAAAACGGTACTTTGCTACCAAAAAGCAAAAATAAAAAAGAATTCTGGTTTTGCCAAAGCGACATTTTCTGACCCAAGTAAACATTTTGTCAAAAAGCTTCCCAACCACTCTGCTGGGAATGTGCTCTTTGCCATCAGTCCCCAAGGCTGGAGCGCCGGGGTGTTGAAATGTTACTGCAGCCCTGGAAACTGTGAGTCAGCTTGTCCCCACCCACAGCAGATCCTCGTGGGAAGGGCCTTGAAAAGCCTGGAAACTCAGCAGCTCCTGCCCGGTGCAGCTTCCATTAACCCGTTCTCATTAATTCCTGGTGAAATGCAGTGTTTGGCCAATTCCTGCTGGGTTTTACCTCTTTTTTCTCCATCCTGCTGGTGATGAATTTTGGAGGACATTTCATTTCAGTCCATCCCTAAGCAATGTGGCTGCTTTGGCCCCAGCTCAGCCCCAGGAGCAGCAGATGCAGCCTCAGCACGGGGCCACAGTGGGATTTGGATGGGATGGGATCGGTGGAGGGGAACCTTGGATCCCACCTGGAGGAAAGGGGCCAGAGCAGAGCTGGCCACTCTGGGATGTCACTGCACCCTCCTGGGCACTCCCTGGCTGATGGCTTAGGCAGAGGGTCCTGCACTGATGTCCCAGGTTCTCCATGAAGTTGGCACACACTGGGACAGGGCTGGGGGTGATGCTGCACCTCTGCTCCAGAGCCAGGCTGGGAGAGCTGGGAATGTTCCCCTGGAGAAGGGAAGGATCCAGGGAATCCTCAGAGCCCTTGCAGGGGCTAAAGGGGCTCCAGGAGAGCTGGAGAGGGACTGGGGACAAGGGATGGAGGGACAGGACACAGGGAATGGCTCCCAGTGCCAGAGGGAGGGATGGATGGGAGATTGGGAATTGGGAATTCCTGGCTGGGCTGGAATTCCCAGAGCAGCTGTGTCTGCCCCTGGATCCCTGGAATGTCCCAGGCCAGGCTGGACAGGGCTTGGAGCAGCCTGGGACAGGGGGAGCTGTCCCTGCCATGGCAGGGGTGGCACTGGATGGGCTTTGATGTCCCCTCCAAACCAAACCATTGCAGGGTTTTGTGCCCCAGGAGAGTTGGCAAAGTGTGGTCACATCCCATGGGAAGGGCTCTGCCAAGGCTGCAGCTCCAGGATGGGGGCACAGCCTGAGGTGAGGTCACACCTCTGCACGAAGGGTTTGGAGATGCCAAGGAGCTCTGGGAGTGTGGAGCCAGCAGTTGGGAAATTCTCCACAGAGGAAAACTCTTCAAACACAATTTTTTTAATGCTTTGGATTTATCAAAATGCCTCATTCTGATTTTAGCTTTTTCCATCTTGAAGAGGATCCAAGGTCCTATCACAGTGAGTTACCACACAGGGTATAACATTTGCAAGAGTAAAATGAAAAGTCAGTTTGAACTGGAAAATCATGGCAATGTCATGAAAACAAAGGAAACAGGACATTCTGATGTTGTCAAAACCTTTTTTTCTCTGGTTCCTTGCAAAATCAGCTTCCAGCAAAACCAGCAGGGTTTTATGAGGCATTTTAGTTCTTGGCAGAGCCCCTGGCTCTGGCACAGCAGGTTTCTGGTGGTTTCTCTGGTTGGGCTCAGACACTCCAAGCCCCCATTCCTGGGGGGAAAAGGGGGTGCAGTGTGTCCCCCAGCCCTCCCCACCCCTTGGGGGTCCCCATCTGCCCCCCATTTTCAAGGCATTAAAATAACCTACAAGTCAAGCTCCCACAACATCATTTGTCAATTATTTATTTTGTGATTTAACCCCTGCATTCTTCTTTTTGACCAGGAATGTATCCAATACAAGAGTTTATTTTTTAAAAAAGAAGCAGAAAATGATGATATTAATTTTCCTTACTGAACACCTGGAGTGTCACAGTCAGGGTTTGGGCTCTGCTGATGCCTTTGAGGGTGCTGGCAATGGCAGGGCTGCTCCCTGTCCCCCTTTTCCCCCCATCCCAGCTGCAGTTTGGCTTTGGGAAGAGGTCGGTGCTCTCCTGGCCACCCATGGTTCTCTTGGACCCAGGAGGATTTGGCTTTCTGTCTTACCTGGGAGATCCATGTCAGATAACACTGGCAGGCTTTCAAAAGCTCCTCTCCAGCTTCCCTGCCAAGACCTATAGGATGTGTTCCAGAGCATCTCCCAGGAATGTTGGTTATTATGACAGGCAAAAAAAAAAAATAAAAAGGTTAAAAAAAGAAGGCAGTGAAAGAGGACATTGCTGTTAATCACCAGCAATCCTTTAATAACCAACATTACTGTAAATTCCACGTGCATTGTGACGGGCACAAGCGAGGGCTCTGTCTGGGCTGCCCACGGTGGGGCAGGAGCAGGGACAAAGTGCTGCTGTTGCAGGGGCTGGCATGGGTGGCATTCCCCGTGGAATGGGGCTGCTCCTGCATACCTGTGCCCCTGGAGATGCTGGGCTGCTCCAGACCCCATGAAAGCCCCATTGTTCCTCCTGCCATGTTGCACACTCCGTGATTACAGAGCGTTGGGTGAGCGCTGGGATGCTGCTTGCTGGAATAATAAGCTACTCTTAGCTCCAGCAGTGCTGTATTTAAGATTTATATAGATTGAAATGCTGGTAATTGCACATTTGGGTGACAGCTGTAATCTGGGTGACAGCTTGGAAAGAAGGTGTTGGGAAGAAAAGCATCAGCTGCGTTTGGGGAGGTGAATGCTGGGGTCACGCAGGGCAGGGGGAGCCAGGGTTTTAAACAAGGGGGGGACCTCTCTGGAGCAGCCTCAGGATGGGCAGGGATCCCACCAGGGTTGGACATCCATCCCTGGAAGTGTCCAAAACCTGGCTGGAATAGTGGA